>JAJQXH010000020.1:2352500-2392500 GCA_022343465.1 Oscheius sp. G VE-2021
ATGTGTCAGTTTCTTGAACGTGTGGGTATGACTATGCTTCTGTTATGTGTGAACGTGTGGTTGAGAGTGTGTAAACGTGTGCATGTGCATATGTGTGTTAGTATATGTGTGAGTGTGTGTATGAGCATGCATTTATATGGCAACACGTCTGCCGGTAAGCGTGTTTATATGACCGTGTGTGTATGTGTTGGCATGTACATAGGTGTGAGAGCGTACATGAGCGTGTGATTGTGTGTGTGTGTCTATTTCCCTTATAATTCTTTTACAAACCAAACAAAGTATATGTTTCTATGAATGTATGGACGTTTATAGGTAAATGTGTGCATGTGTGATCGTGTATGCTCATGTGTGTGTGTCAGTTAATTGTGCGTGTGTGTTTGCGTGCGTATGTGTGACCGTGTGTGTATGTTTTCATGTTTGCGCGCGTGTGTTTGTGTGTGACTGGGTATGTTTATATTGTGTGTGAGCATGTGTCCGAGCGTGTGTCTGAGCGTGCGTCTGAGCGTGATGTGTGTATATATATACAAATATGTGTGTATGAGCAAATGTGTATTTATGTGGGAGCAGGTGTGTCGGTAAGCTTGTGTGTTTGACCGTAAGTTATGTATATACGTGGGTGTAAGCGTGTGTGTGTGAGTGTGTGAGCGAGCGTGTTTATCTATTTGCCTTTTTGTAATTCTATACCGAGCAAAGTATATGTTTCTATGTATGTATGTTTATGTATATGTGTCTAAGCGTGAGCGTGAGTGTATCTACATGTGCATGTGAATACTTGTATGTATGTATGTGTGAGCTTGTGTGTGAGAACGTGTGTATGTGTATATGTGTAAGAGCGTGTGGGTGTTGGTATTTAAGCATGTGTGATTTCTCTCACAAACCTTCAGTATGTGAGTGTGTATATGTGGGAACGTGTGTGTAGGAGTGTGAGCGTGTGTGAGCGTGTCATTCTCATTCTCTCACAAACCTTCAGTTGGCTTCTCCGTTCCACAAATCATCGTAAAAGTGGTAGTTTTTCCTGCTCCATTGTGACCCAGGAGTACAGTAACCTGTCCTTTAACCGCCTCCAGATTCAGTCCATGAACCGCCCTGTATCCAGTCTTGTAAACCTTTGTAACATCCTTGATCTCAATGACAACGACAGCGTTTGCAATTTCAATCTTCTCTTCGGCGTTCGAAAACATGGGCCTTTTTGAATCATCATCCTGAACGCAAAAGATACTCAGTGATAGAATTAAACTACCGTATTTGTGTGTTTCCGTTTGCAGGAAATATTTCCCCATTTGGTTATGAGAATGAAAGCAACGAGCATCAAAGTCATATCCAAGAGCATGAAAGTGAGGGGAACAATTGCAGGGTAGTGGAAACTCCTCCATTGGAACATGTCACCGAAGGAATAGGATTTATCTTAAAAGTAATCCCTTAGTAAACTTTTTACTCTTAGGCCGCTTGGGCCGCTTTTTGGCAAACAAAGGCCGCTTGGGCCCATTTTAGAAACCAAAGGCCGCTTGGACCGCTTTTTGGCAACCGAAGGGCGCTTTTGAAAACCATAGGCCGCTTGTGCCGCTTTTGGCAACAAAAGGACGCTTAGGCCGATTTTTGGAAACCAAAGGTGGCTTGCGCCGCTTTTTGGTAACAAAAGGCCGCTTGAACCGTTTCTGGAAACCATAGGCCGCCTGAATCGCGTTTTGGCAACCATAGGCCGCTTGGACCGCAATTGGCAACTAAAGGCCGCTTGTGAAAACCAAAGGCCGCTTTAACCGTTTTATGGAAACCAGGGGCCGCTTGAACCGCTTTTTGGAAACCAAAGGCCGCTTGGACTGCTTTTGGCAACCAAAGACCGCTTTAGCCGATTTTTGGAAACAAATGGCCGCTTGTGCCGCTTTTTGAAAACCAATGGCCGCTTGGGCCGCATTTTGGAAACCGATGGCCGTATGTGCCTCATTTTGGCAACCAAAGGCCGCTTGGACCGCTTTCTGGTCTTGAGAAAATTTACGTGTAATTGTCACACTAACAACAATTTGGAGAAAGGTTCGTTTAGCCAAGAAAGGATTTAAAAATCCAGCAATGCAAGAACTGTCACCGGGAAAGCAGACTTCACTGCTACCCGCCCAGAGATTCAATCCGAAGAAGGATACAACAGATGCTGAAAAAAGATTTTTGCAAGTGCAATTTTAAAAAACGCGATTTAAATATTTTCTCAAAAGAAATTCATAATATGAATTCAAATTTCCCACCCAAAGTAGTGACAGCGGGAGATTTGAAAAGGGAAGACATCAGAAGAGTGAAGGCGATGACCACAAAGAACTCGACAAAATGGCTAAGAAAAACCATTCCGCCGTTTAAATTCTGAACTCTTCTTCTTCTTCTTTTACAGTAATTTAACTTACAGACGCTGGAGCTAGCAATTGCACTATAGGTAGCACGAAGATTATCTGTTTGAAAAGGAGAAATGTAACGTGGGAGAGGTAGAAAACGGTGTCGGTCACTCCCATCACGGACATGAAGTCCTGAAAATGTTTATTTGGTTATTAAGCTAGGAATGGTCCCGACAAATGAAAATAATTAAAAAGAAAAATTAACGGTCTCCATTTTCCAGAAATGTAAGATGTTATGTGTACATAAATCCGCAGCTGCGCCCGCCTTAAAAAGCACGCCCTAAGCTGCTAAAAACTTGTTTTGTTGGTGCAGTAGGGTAATCGTCGGATTCATAAGCCGAAGGTATATGGTTCGACTCCCCGCTGGTGCAAACTTTTTTTTTTTTAACTTTGACAAAAACTTTTTTTATTGCAATACAAATTTTCCAAAATATGTACATTCAAAAAATATAACCATTAGATTATGCTTAGAATTCCATTCTATATTTTTAAAAATTCTAGTTACACATTCATTGCAAGATTTTCTAAATTTCATAGCTTAGGTAAACGGAAATCGGGTTTCCGGCCAGCGATTTTATGACAAATTTGATAAAGAATCCGGTAAACTTAATGAAAACACCCTCTGTTTTGACTGCAACAGTGAAGAATGCGAAAAAAAACATTAAAAATGTTTTTTTTTAAATTTTGGTGAACGCATCTCGCTCTCTTTTGAGTATTCCGGTCGCAGTTAACCCAAAAATTATATTTACTCGCTTGCCACATAGAACGCTATTTTCGGACCGCAATGAGAGTCCTACCGTAACCTTGGTAGAAAACCGTAACCTATAGAGGACTGGGGTTGGAAAAACCAAAAAAATCTATGTTTTTAAAACTTTGCCGAGCTGAAACTGGTTTAAACGCTGAAAAACCTACTTTCACTCTGAAAACAAAGTTGATTAAAATAAAATTTCCAATCGATTGAGCACTATTATCATATGGTTTTATTAAGGCCCAAGCGAGTTAAGGGTTTAAGGTACCCTATGACGTCACTTCCGGGCCAAAAATGACTAAGGCCCAAAAGTCTCCAAAATGGTTTATATGGTCATAGGGACTCCATACACAAAGTTTGAGCCGGATCGGAGACAAAAAAATTCCTACGACACCCCTCTTTTGAGATATGCTCGAACCTCTCAGACATTGACTCTTCATGGCTAGGGCACCAACACCGTATCTTCTGAAGACTTACCTTCATGTATTCAGCATCGTGCATGATGCTTTGAACGGTAAAGATAATCATTGTAATCACGATTAAATTCTTGAGGTCAAATAGAGTATAGAGCACATTGCCTGTTGGATCGTCCAGTTCCAGATTGTGCGAGCCAAGTCTCACTCCATGACTGACATTTGCTCCTTTCACATTTCGAGCACCCTAAAATAAAATTATAAGGTATAATTAATTTTTTAACCTCGTAAAATGCATAATCGACCATTGACTGACACCAAGCGAAACCCTTAGGCGTGGAAAAGGCTTCAAAAATCCTTAAAATCAGGAAGATAACTGCAAAAAGTACCTAGAATGAGTTCTCTGCCATCCTTTCCATAAGTTTATCCCAGTAGTCAATTTCTGAAAAAAAATTAATTCTAGCTATTAAAAAAACTAACATCGTCTTTTAGAAACATCCGATAGTTGAAATTTCCTTTGACATTATCCAGCTTCTCAATATAGATTCCGGCGAGCCTGGAAAATATTCATAATTTTTTCGTCTGTCGCTCTCCCTCTCTCTCTCTCTCTCTCTCTCTCTCTCTCTCTCTCTCTCTCTCTCTCTCTCTCTCTCTCTCTCTCTCTCTTTCTTTCTTTTTCTTTCCCTCTATATCTCTCTACCCCTCTCTTTTTCTCTCAAAATGCAACATATGTATTTCTATAATTGCACATATTGACAAACAGAAAGCAACGCTTTAAATACAGCGATTTACGGCCGGAAAACGCAAAAAATATTTTTAAAAATGCATTTTGCGATCAATAATTACTTTTAATATTGTCATTTTTGATTAAAATTTGGGTCCGAAATAAACTTGAAGTTGACCTTGCAAAAAAATTTTAAAAAGTTCCGTTTAAAAACCACTTTATTTAAAAAAGAAGCAAAATCTACCCTATTTTTCGAATAAATAGTCTGTTTCTTGCGCGTCTTACGAAAAAAAGTCTAAAACATTTTTTAACGTTTTGTGCGGTTCAATAAATATTCCAAAAATAATCTATCGATCTATGCTAAATTTGATTTTAATTTTCTGGCGCGCGATCGTGGCAGGACCCAGTTGCGAAATTTTACCTAAGATTTTGTTTTTTCTATGGTATTAGCATTCTAAAAGATGAGATGAAACGGTTCAGTTCTCTCTCTCTCTAAACCAACTTACATTTTGATAATGCTGTCTGATTCTGCATCCTTCAAGAGGCTCTTTAGCATTTGCTCACTATCATCCGCCGTTGTCACATTCATTGTCTTTTTCATTTGTGCCACAAAGAAATTAAAATCGCTTGCATTAACAGTGCTTCTAAATACGATATTTATCCATATATCTCAAAAAACTACCTCTTTGCTAGCATGACCCTAGGTGCATCATATTCATTGCCAGATTGATGGAATTTGTAGAAAAACACAGTCCTATTGTTCATCATTTCTGTCGCATCTTCACCATCACTTCCACTGGACATGTCCGAACCTGGTCTCATTATAATGGCCTAAAGTTTTTATTGAATTTGGAATACTGTAGTATGAGAACGTACGTAGAAAGCAGCAATTAGAAAGAGAAGGGCGAAGACGATGATTTCACCGATGAGGTAGCCTGGACTGCGGATCGTTTGAAATGCATTCTTCCGAAGAAGGGCGAGGAATCTGCGAAATCCTCCTGAAGTGGGTTGAAAAAGAGGAGAGGAGGGGAGACCAACCAGCCATGAGAGGGAAAGAAGCAGAAATGAGTGATTTGAGTTATCTGAATTTGGAATTAGGTCACGGAATTAGGTCATTGAGACCGCAAAATTCAAACATCGTTCTCAATTATGGCGTGAAATTTGCATATTTTCTTCTTGTTTTTTCTTTCGCTCTCCGTCTCTCTTTCTTTCGATTTCTCTCTCTCTCTCTGTCTCTTTCCATGTCTCTCTGTCTCTCACTTACTCTCTTTCTTTTTCTCTTTCTCTCTCTCTCTATCTCTCTCTCTTAAAACACTTCTAGACAGAAAAGTTCATAGTGAAAGCGTGTATCTACAGGCAGTGTCACCGTCGTAGCGTGTTTTCATCAAAGTACTGGGTCGACGGTGCAGCGACGCTCGTTTGTCGTTGGTAGCGAGGGCGACTGAAATTGAACTATTTTGAGAAGTCAAAAAGTAAACTTACTTTGTAAACTCAGCAAGACCGGAAACATCATGAGTTAGGCCACGTTGGAGGGTCCGAGATGGACGACGGGCTTCATAAGCTGGGTCGACGCGGCTCCATTCTCGGAAGAGTTTGTCACTGTGTTCATCCACACTGGAATTCGGTTGTTTAGAGAGAGAGAGAGAGAGAGAGAGAGAGAGAGAGAGAGAGAAAGAGAAAGAGAGAGAGAGCGAAAGATAGAGAGAAAGAGAAATCTCACCTATAGTCCCTCCCCATCCTAGCCACATGCGGAGTACTCAGAGTAGTATGCCTATTCATCAAAGAAAGTCGTCGTTGTTCTGAAAATGTTTCCCCCTTTTTCTTGGTCGCCTTTTTATTACCTAGGTCACTTCCAGAAGAATCTACACTACTAGCAAAAATAGGATCGGGCGCCGATGATTCAGCAGAATTCGTGGAATCCATTGATGAAACTGCCGCTGTTGACAAAATTTTCCGTTGGACGAGCAGATTTCTGAAAATTTCGACTTAATGGGGGTACGGTAGTTTGTAGGGAAAAGTAGAAATCGTGCTTTTTCCTAAGTTGCAACTTTCAGGGGGGCAGGGGTACCATTCTGCGGGGGCCAGTCCGTGCGTGCTCTCTCTCTCTCCCTCTTTCTCTCTCTCTCTCCCTCTCTATCTCTCTCTCTCTCTCTCCATGCCCTCACAAGTTATAATGTCTCCTCTCTCGTTCCCATTCGCTCTCCTGCGACGGCCGTCGATCTCCAATAGGTACAGGGCTTCTTTTCCTCCGTCTCGGACTCTTCTTCCCTCCCCTGTGGCCAAACACCATCGGATCAATGTAAGACATAGCTCTTCTCCTAGCAAAAGCTTCAGAAGACAGTCTTCTGTCCGAAGACAACCGCCTGTCTTCAAGGGAGGAGTGTGAGATCTTCTTCAGCGGCTGGTCTCTGGAGGCCCTCCTCCCCGATGGAAAATAAACCTCCTCCAGCTCAAAATCCCGAGATCTTCGACTCCCAGATGGGTGGTCCTCAGGCTCATAGTCTCGTGATTTTCTGCGGGAACCAGACTGCCCATAGAAGGCCTCTTCTTCAGCTTCCATATCCCTTGACCTCTTTTTCGGGACCGGTGGAACTGGGGGTACCTCCCAATCCCTGCTCTGCCTTCTTCCGGATCTCCCTTTTCCAGAAGATCTTTTCTTTGGCATCTCTTCAGTATAGTCCCTGCTTGTTCTTCTTCCTCGTTCCAAATCTCTGCTCATCCTCCTCTCAAATGGGAGAGGGTAGTCACCTTCATCTCTACTTTCCCTCCTACTCATCTTCCGCTCGAAAGAGACATTCTGAGGGATCCCAGGGCAAGAAAAAGCGTTACTACCTCGCCGGTCCAAGCCAAGATGGGTCCCTAGGTCTCTACTCGGCCGCCTTTCGAAGGACCTCATAGTTGGGGGAGGGAGCTCTCGGCTCATCCTCCGTTCAAAGGAGACAGTCCTATAGTCATCTTCTTGATCTCTGCTTTCTCTCCTACTTTTCCTCTCAAAAGAGACATTTTGAGGTATGCCTGGGCAAGAAAAAGCGTTACTCCCTCTCCTCTCGAAGCCAAGATAGGCCCCGTGGTCCCTACTAGTCCGTCTTTCGAAGGATCTTGTTGGAGGGGGTAGTTCCCGGCTTAGCCTCCTTTCCAGCGAGATGTTTTGTGGAATCCCTGGGCAGGAAAAGGCATTACTGGCCCTTCGTTCAATCACTAGTGATGGAATCTCTCGGCTGCTTCTCCTAACCAGAATTGGTCTCAACTCCTCCACTTCGAGGGATCTACTAGCCCTTCTTTCTCCAAAAAGCTCCGTGCTCATCCGTCTCTCCACCGACGCGTTGAACTCCTTGCTCCCTTTTCCTCCAGCGCTCTCTCTGCTCCCCTTTCCACTTTCACGACTCCCCTTCCCACCAGCTCTCGGGCTCCTCCCATAGCGAGATGCCCTAAATTTCGCATTCCGGGGAGGGTAACGGGGAGGACACCTAAAACTCATTCGCTTCCAGCGGGCGTCTCGTTCCTCTTCCCTAAGGGTAATTAGCAATTAGGGGGGGTTGGGGGTTGATTCTCACTCTCGGCTGCTTTTCCGCGGAGGAGGCGGTGGAGGTTCCTCGTATTCCTGACTGAGAACCAATGATATCCAACCTGCCTACCGATAAATTTCTGAAACTTACTTGTACTTCAGTCGCTTTCGTTCTGCGTCTTCTGCCATTTTCTGAGGGTCACCGGTGGCTGTGCAATGACTGTCGGTAGCTGAGTCAAAAGAAGTTGAAGCTGAAGATGGATCAGAGAGACCTAGGGCGTGCATCTGCTCCAGATGACCCTTGGCTGCCCATAGATTGTGACAAGCGGTGGTGATGGCTGTCTGAAAACGGAATAATTGGAAGATTATGGCGCGCAATCGATATTGATTGATTAATGGCATGAGATCGCGCCGAGACAAAATCAAACGATATCGATTTTGTCTCGGCACGATCGCGTGCTAGTAATCAATCAATATCGATTTGTAACGTTGTCAAATTTATAATCAATCAATTGAATCCAAATTGTGTCAATCGATTACTTTGCTATTAACCTGTGCAATCAATTAATACATATATCATGCCTGTAATAAATCAATATCGATTGGGTTTCGACGCGATTGGTCTTGATGAAATTCACAATCGATTAAAAAACTAAAGGAAGATGTGGGTAATCAATATCGATTGGGTGTTTTAGCGACCGCGTGTTAAAAGCGAAAATATCAATCGATAAATCATCATCGATTGGATCTCGGTGCGATAGCGAGAAAGTTACCGAATTCAGAATCAATAAGTTGTGTAAATCGATCACTTTGTTATAAAAATGTGTAAACAATCAATATCGATTAGCTCTAGGCGCGAGCACACCATTAATTCATCAAACCCAATTACTGACTTCATAATCAATCAATTGAAGCTAATTTTAGTCGCAATCGATTAATTACACTATTAAAATATTCAATATATCATACTTTAAGTCTCGGCACAATCCCATTACAAAATTATTTAAAGAAACCAAATCAACTGTTTCCAGCAAGTTTGGCTTCAATCTATAGTAATCAATCAATATCAATTGGGTCTCGGAGCGATTGGGTGACAGAACTTTGCAAATATCAAAATCAATCAATTGAGGCCAATGTTGTATCAATCGATTACTTATTGTTAGGTATGAAAATGTGTAATCAATAACTATGTGGGTCTTGGCGCGATCGCGTGGCATATCTTTGCTTTTATTTCAACTCAATCGATTGACACCAAAGTAAAATCAATCGAAAGTTTAAATGTTTTCTAATCAACCAAAATCTTTTTTTTGGTTCGACGAGGTGATCTTCAAGAAATTTAGAGAGGGATTCGAACCCTCGAAGGGAGCTCTCGCTCCCATGGGATTGCAAGTCCCACGGCTTTGCCATTCGCCCACTCCGGCTACTGCGCTGACAAGGTGGAAGTTCCTTATAAAGCCTTGTTTCTTACGTAAGTTTTTCGATTCTCACAGGAAATCTTAAGATCTTACGTAAGAAACTAAATCTTACGTAAGGACCTTAATCTTACGTAAGCACGCCCTTTATAAGGGAGTTGCACCCATTCAGCGCTGTCGCCGGGGTGGGCGAGCGGTCAAAGCCGTGGGACTTCTAATCCCATGGGAGCGCGAGCTCCCTTCGAGGGTTCGAATCCCTCTCCCGGTTAAGACTTTTTTAAACTTTTTTATTTTGTATTTTAAGGTTCAGATACTTTTTAATGATTAAAAAACTATTTTCAAAAAGAAAAATCAGTTTTAAAACATTTGTTTTTGCTTTTTTAAAATTCTTTTACTTTTTTTAATATAAAAAAACTATTTTCAGATAGAAAAATCATTTCTCTACCTCTTGAACGGGCACAGATCTCCCAGCGACAGAAGAAGTCCTTCTATCGTGGGATAATCGACGATCACTTGATGAAACATCGAATGATTTGGCCTGAAAATGGGATTCTTTTACTTTTTTGTTGAAAAATTAACCTGTCGGGTATGAAAATGATGTCGTCCTTCGTCGCTTTCTGGTTCGTTAATAGTAGGAATAAACATCTGGGGTTCGCGGTAGTTGGGTTCTCGAGGAGCCATGGTTTCGTACTGATACTGGAAATTAAATTTTATTTATCGATTATTTTCTAGTTTCTGCGTCTCTAACCCTGTCTTCTGCGTCTCTAACCTGTTTATCTGCGTCTCTAACCCAGTTTCTTTGCGTCTCTAACCCAGTTTCTCTGCGTCTCTAACCAAGTTTCTCTGCGTCTCTAACCCTCTTTCTCTGCGTCTCTAACCCAGTTTCTCTGCTTGTCTAACCCTCTTTCTCTGCGTATCCATCCCCAACTTCTACTTTTCCAACTATGATTATCTGCGTCTCTAACTTCTCCTTAGTTTTTCAAACTCTAATCGTCTGCATCTCTAACCTCTAATTCTGCGTCTCTAACCCTGTTCTTCTGCGTCTCTAACCCAGTCTTCTGCGTTTCTAACCTGCAATGGTTCATGAGAGTGCATCAGTTGTTCATTCTCATCACATCCCGGGTTCCAAGACCTTGAATGGGCGTGTCCCCTCTCATAAATCCTCGTCAGCTCCGGCAGAGGGGTGGAGTGCTGAAACGATTGCTCTCTGTGAATCAGCTGATAAGACCCCCTCTATAAAGCCTTTCGAAACCCGGCCTCTTGCCAGATTAGAAGGCGAGAAACGGAAAAAAACCCATTTTAGGCTCATTAATACTCATTTTCAAATTAAAATTACCTGCTTCCTGGGCAGATGGGGCATTCCCTGAATGGCGTCACTCCTTGCAAAGGTGCTCATTCGCCTCTGCCTCTCGGCGTACTGTTTCTGAAACAAGGAAATTAAGTTTCAACTAGAAACTTGATCCCCAGAATGGACTTTTGGCATGGGAGGCGGTAGTTTGCCCAGCTGGAAAAATCGCAAATTGGCACGCGATGTAGACGACAACGAGGGCCATTCCAACGTTCTTTTAATATGTGGCTACAAAAGATCACCCATTTTATTTTTTTCAGGCATTTAAACACTTTAAAACACGTGTAATAAAACTGTGGGGCTGCGAGACTGTGAGACCGTGAGATTTTGAAATGTGAGATTGTGACTCTGAGTGCACTTGTGACTGTGAATGTGAGTGAGAGTAAGACTGTGTACTGTGAGATGTGATACTACGGCTCTGAGTGCACGTGTCAATGTGAGTGTGAGTGTGTGTACGTATGTCACTCAGTGTGAGAGTTAGTGTAAGTATGTGTGAGTGTTCGTGTGAGCGTGAGTATGAATGGGAACGTGAGTGAGACTGTGAGACGGAGAATGTGACTGTGATTCGTGGTGTGTGTGAGTGTGAATGTGAATACAAATGAAAGTGCGACTATGAGAATGTGACTGTAACTCTGAGTTTGCGTGTGAGTGTGAATGTGGGGAGAGTGAAACTGCGAGACTGTGAAGCTTTTAGACTGCCAGGCTGTTAGACTGTGAATGTGACTCTGAAGGCGCGTGTGAGTACAAAAATATGAATGTGAGTGAAAGTGAAACTGTGAGACTGTGAAACTGTCTGACTGTTAGACAGTTGGACTGTGACTCTGTATGAGTGCGAATGTGAATGTGAGTGAGAGTGTGGCACTGTGACACTGTGTAGCTGTGAGACTGAGACTGTCTCTGTGCGCGCGTGTGAGTGTGAATGTGAGTGAGTGAGTGAATGTGTGTTAGAACTCTCTTTTTACTAATCTTTTCATTATTCCCCTTTCCCCCTTTTCCCACAAAACCTCTCTCTCATCTTGCATCCAAATTGGCCCCATTCTGTCCGTAGATGAGTAGTTGTGCTCGCTCAGCGCCTCTTTCAACCCTTATCTCGTACCTCCCAGTCACACAAAGGCGTCATTTTCGTTCGCCCTGATGGAAACACGGGGGATTACGGTATGTAGTCCCCCATCTTGTAGACAAACTAGACAAACTACGGACGATGACTTCGGGTTCAGGGAGATGGGAATTGCGTCATCGCGTGAGAGATTGCTGATAAAGGGGAGCTCAGAGAGACAAAGGGAACAATTTTTCTTGTGACTGGGGAGAAATTGAAAAGGTTGTGACTTTAAAGGCCTCAGAAGTCTATTTTTTGCATTTTTTTTACATTATACGTGATTTGCACTCCGTTTACAAGGCGCGCGCCGTTTTCAAGTTTTGTAAAGTTCTGGCACGGCGCGCCAGAACTTCGCAATTTCGGAAAGCAAAATTACAAAATGGGTAAATTGGGCCAATTTCGTAAATCTTCCGCATTCTGGAAACTGTTCAATGATTTGTGCGATAACTTGTTCAAAAGTCATCTTTTTTGCCTTGTCACTGGTCCAAAGATCACAAATTCCGCTTAAATTATGGACTTTCAACTTTTTTCATCAGATAAGCTTAAAATTTATTAAAATTGTTAAAATATACTCTAATAGTGCGGAAAATTACATGCGATTGATTTTGGCGCGCGGGGTGCGATGCGGGCGGCCGCGTTGCGTAAACCGCGCGCCATTTTCAATCACACACAAATTTTGCTTTCTAGCGCCTAAACTACCGTAATCTTTTCTCTTCTTTGTTTTTGGTAACAAATCACATTTCTCCTATCCCTTGATTGCACCAGTGAAACTATAAAACCAAAGCTGCACCAGCGAAACATCAAAACCTCGGCCGAGGCCTGTTTTGATGGTTTTAGCGCATTAGACCGACGTGTATAGACTGAACCGACCGAAATAGCTGTTTTCGACAGAAAATAGGCACGTGGGTGATAAAAGGACCCGTTGATCGCTTTAAGCAAAGACATTGGTCATATTTGTTTGCTATTTCGAAATAGTCATACTAGCCAGAGATCTTGAAGAGAGAGCCTTGGATCAATATCGATTTTTGGTCCTGGGTTATCGCGTGCGAGCCCGGATTATGAGAATTACTATCAAAAACTGCAAACATTTCAGAGGGGATACGGATCCTATGGCTCTTTTAGGCTACATTTTAATTGTTGAAAAAGCAAACTTTGCTGAAAATTTTACAGGAGAGAAAAAAATTGAAGAAAATACTTTTCAAAATTTTTTTATTTCTTTATTCTAAATGTTTCTGCGCATTTTGCATAGGAAAATATAACCAGCTTGAATTTTGGTGCGTTTGAGGCCAGTTATCAATCAAAGTTACAAGCGCGCGCCAGTTGCAATTTTTGCAAAGTTCTGGCATGGCGCGCCAGAACTTTGCAATTTTGAACTCCAAGTTCAATGTTGAGTTAAATTGGGTCAATTTGGCAGAGTTTCAGTATTCGGGGTCAAGGTTCAAAGTTCCTTCGAATGAGAAATTTGCATATTGCGGGCGCGCCCGCGATAACCCTGCCCTAAAATCGATATCGGCCTAAAATTTCATTTTATAAAATTCTTATTGAACCAAATTTCTCGGTTTTCGCTTGTTTTATCTCTTGAAATGTATGTGGCTCTTGCTGAAACCGCTGGCATTTTCAAAGGCCTCACGGACTTTCCTTGAAATGATAAGGTGGCACACGTGGACGGACACGGTGACAGGCTGCAGGCGCCTTTTCTTTGGAATGCTAGAGTCAGCTGCCTTTTTCCCTAAGAGATATGGCTTGTTTGTTGTGATTTACACCGAAACAACGGGAAATTTGAGCTCTGGTCAGTTGACACAAGCAGTCAGATGACAGTTAAACAGTTTATCACTCGAAGCACCGGGAATAGTCACTCTGTAATGCGGAAGTTTTGGTTGACTGAGTATTTAATGCTATAAATGGAAGGTTGGCGCGCGCACGCGACGCAGCCGCTCGCGTTGCGGCGCGAGCGGCCGCGTCGCGTACGATTTGGAGCGCGATTAGTAGATCACCCAAAAAGTGCGTTAAACCGCAATTTACACTATTTTAGTAGATTTTAATAGATTTTACAGCTTTAAACACCAAAAAACTTAATTTTATCTTTTTTTTCATTCATGGTTCGACAAATTAGGCTTATTTACAATTTCTTTGCTTTCTAGTTGCTTTCAGAAGCTCATGAGACTATATCTTGTTTTTATAAAGCAGTAGTTTCGATAAATGTCGAAATATTGCATTTTAGTGATGACAAAAATTCCATATTTTGATGACGAGGGTCTGGTGAAATCACATGCCCTCATGAGAATATGCCTCGCACTACGCAAGCAGAAAGTACTATGATCAGTGGCGTTTGTGGGATTTTTACTGAAAAATAAACTTGTTTTAGTGTTTTTGAAAGCACAAAATTGAACAAATAATAAGATTTCACTGAAAAGCATAGGACCACCCAGTCAGTTTATTATAGGGCCACCCAGTCGGTATACTATAGGACCACCCGGAAGCTTCATCGTAGGACCATCCACAACTCAATCGCTGCATCATACGACCACCCCGTCGCTGCATCATAGGACAATCGCTTCACTACAAGACCACCCAGTCGGTATACTATACGACCATCAATTCGCTTCAGTATAAGACCACCCAGTCGCTTCGTTAGAGGACCACCCAGTCGGTTTACTATAGGACAGCCCTGTCGCTTTATTACAGGACCACCAATGCGGATAACCATAGGACCACCCACCACCTGTCGATGTACCATCAACTCACTTCATTATAGGACCACCCAGTCGCTTCTGTATTTAGACCACCCAATCGACGTGACTATATACCACCACAGTGGTAAGTATTGTATGGACCACCCAGTCAGTTATCTTTCTGGACCACCCAGTAGGTTCACTAAGTCGGACATTATTTGGAATACCAAGAGCCACCCTGTCGCGCGCTAATATTAGAGGACCACCCAGTCGCATGCAAATTTGCCACACAGTCGGTTAAATATAGGACCACCCAGTCAGTTTGCTAAAAAGACCACCCAGGTGTTTAGCACTGCGTGGACCTCCCAGTCGGTTTACTATTTGGACCACCCAGTCTGTACACTTTATGAACTAACCAGTCGATTCAATACAGGGCCTCCCAGTCGGTTTAATGCAGGACCACCAATGAATTTTACTTTATGGACCACCCAGTCGGTTTGCTAAATAGACCACCCAGTTTGTAAGCATGTGTGGACCACCCAGTCGGTGATTGACACGGTCTGGCACTGTCCGTTTATTGGACCACCCACTGGGTTGACACATGGACCACCCAGACGGTAAGCATTCCATGGACCACCCAGTCGGTGATATATGTAGGCAAACTCAGTGGGCAGTCGGTTTACTCTAAGACCACCCAGTTGAAACATTGGGTGGGCCCCCCAGTTGGTTTACTGAAAGGACCACCCAGTCGGCGTACCACATGGACCACATGGCCGGCAAGCATTCGACGGACCACCCAGTCGGTGATATATGTAGACCACCCAGTCTATAAGACATAATATTACTACAAGACAGTCCCGTTTGTACGTACTGTGTGGACCACCAAGTTGGTTAACTACAGGGACCACCCAGTCGGTACACCACATGGACCACCCAGTCGGTGTATATGGACCACCCAGTCGGTGCCTGATTTGTATGAAGCACTGATCAAAAACTTTTCAATCAATTATCTTTTTTGCAGTTTTAATAAATCTTGCGCGAAATGATGTAAATTTCTGTGCACAGTTTGTGTTTCAAAGTTTCTGCCGTAGTCTATGTTAGAACTATGCCCTTTCATTTGTTTTTAATTAGTCCTGGCTTCTTATCTAGAATCTTCCTTTTGGCATTATATACCCCTCCAAACTCAGTGGGCGGTCCTTCCAAAGGCGTGACTAACGTCTCCCCAAGTGGCCTGTCTCTCTCCTCCCATCGTAGGGCCACGTGTACTGGCAACCGGGTGGCAGCGGATCAATCGTGCTAGCCATAGTCCCCCGTTTCGCTATCAGCTCCATTCTCGATTAGATAGTCACCACCGCACTATTTAAGGGACCCTGTCGCGCGACACTCGCCTGCCTGTACGCCCCCCGTCTTATCTCCCGCCGCCTCTCCTATAAAAGGACTCCACGGCGCCTTCTTTCTTTGGAGATGGGGGGACTCTCTGTTTGATTGTACTCTACTGACTATGCCCCTCTTATCGCCCCGACGCTTCTATTGTAGTCGACTGTTTAGGCTCCGACGGGGTGCAAAGCCGCACACTTTGCAAGTCAAGTGGCTCCGCTGCACCGATTGCAACTGCGGGTTTAACGGTTACTCAGCGCATTCTGCATATAAAAACGAGGTTTTGCAGGTTAGTTGACGTTGATTTCACGCTTTGACACGTCAACTTTGAAATTTGGCGCGCCAACTTTACCTGCGCGCAGCAATCGATAAGTTACAGTATCCACTTTTGAAACAATGAACATTTCGTAATTGGTAGACGTAGTGGCGGATTAAATGAGATGGAGATAGTATGCCTTTTTGACTTCGAAATGACAGCAACAATAGACTATGACACGTCGAAGTGTACTATTCTGTCTGACTATATAGTCTATGTCACATTTTTATTCACATTCACGCTTACTCACGTTCACGTTCACACTCACTCACACTCGCACAGTCACTCAGAGTCACAGTCACAGTCATCGTCATGCCCACACTCACACTAACAATCACGCTCACGCTCACGTTCACATTCACTCACGTACTCAGAGTCACATCTCACAGTCTCAAATCTCTCAGACTCACAGTTTCACAATCTCACTCTCACTCCCTCACTCCCTCACTCACTTAATCACACTCACATTCACACTCACAGTCATTCACACTCTCACACTCACACGCATTTACAGTAACTCACACTCTCACACTCACACACTCAAACTTACCCTCGCATTCACACTGACCCTCACACTCACTTCCACATTCACATTCACGCTCACGTTCACACTCACATTCACTCACGTGCTCAGAGTCACATCTCACAGTCTCAAATCTCTCAGACTCACAGTTTCACAATCTCACTCTCACTCCCTCAATCACACTCACATTCACACTCACAGTCATTCACACTCTCACACTCACACGAATTTACAATAACTCACACTCTCACAGTCACACACTCAAACTTAAACTCACATTTACACTGCCCCTCACACTCACATTCAAATTCACGCTCACGTTCACTTACATGAATAGTTCACATCTCACCGTCTCTCATCTCACAGTCTCACAGTCTCACTCTCACTCTCAATCACAGTCACAGTCAGTCACATACATACACACTCACACTTATACTCACACACTCACACTCGCACTCGCACTCACATTGACATTCACACTCACTCACGACCTCATAGTCACTTCCCACAGTCTCACATCTCACAGTCTCACAGTCTCACTCTCACTCCCACTCACACTCAGCCACATACATACACATTCACATTCACGCTCACGTTCACATTCACTCACGTACTCAGAGTCGCATCTCACAGTCTCACACACTCACACTTATACTCACACACTCACATTCACACCTACTCACACACTCACGCTCACATTCACATTCAAATTCACGTTCATGATCACATTCAAACTCACACTCACATACTCACATACTCACATTCACATTCAAACTCACACTCACACTCACATACTCACACTCACACAGTCACATTCACATGCACACATTCTCTCTCTGTTTCTCTCTCTCACTCTGCCTCTGTCTGTCTGTCTGTCTGTCTGTCTGTCTGTCTGTCTGTCTGTCTGTCTGTCTGTCTGTCTGTCTGTCTGTCTGTCTGTCTCCCTCTCCCTCTCCCTCTCCCTCTCCCTCTCCCTCTCCCTCTCCCTCTCCCTCTCCCTCTCTCTCTCCCTCCCTCTCTTTCTCTCTCTTTCCCTTTCTCTCTTTCTCTGGTCTCTGTCTCTCTCTCTCTCTCTCCCTCTCCCTCTCTACCTCTCTCTTTCCCCCTCTATTGCGTCAGCCGTATCGCTTTCCCCAGTGTTCACTGACCCACCGAGGTGTTGTTTTTGTCAACGGCAAACACGGTTTGTCGCGAATTTACGGCTCGAGTTTGTTTGAGGTTCACCGCCATACAAACAAACAAACTTCCCATTTCCTCAAAAGATATCCCCTTTCCATTCACTGATCTTTCCACTTTGACTATAAAGTCTCATCAGCTGCCATCACCCTGCCAGCATCCGTTCGCCGGCGGATGTTTCATTAGCGCCATGTGCAGTTCCGTTTGCACAGCCGGTGCCCCTACACGTTGTGCTCTTTTTGAGGCCACACATCTCGATCCCTCCTCTCATTAGCATAGAGAACCGGTTCCAGTCCCGACGAATTCGTCGCAACATGTTTTGACGCATGTAATCGGCGTGTTCATCGGCGCTGCCACTGTACTGTTTCACGTTCGAAACGGCTTCCGGTGTTCCACCCTCTCTCTCTCTCTCTCTCTCTCTCTCTCTCTCTCTCTCCCTCTCTCTCTCTCTCTCTCTCTCTCCCTCTCTCTCTCTCCCTCTCTCTAATTGAAAAGCCTCTTTCCCTCCCACCACCCTACGAAATCCCATTTCCAGCACATTAGGGGCCATCTGCCTCATGGCAGAAAAAACCTTTTACGCCCCCCCCCCTGAACCAAACACCTGCAGAAAAGCCCAGCAGCAGACCACGCGCCCCCTTTGTTGCCCTTGGAGATACACAGCCTTGTGATTTTTCCAGTGGCGTAAACAGAAAGGCTCCGAAAAATCAACTTTGCCTATAATTTCGAGAACTGTCAACAAGCTTTTTAAAAAATTAACTTTGAATGTTTCCAAGGGGGGGGGGGTTGGGTATATAATGTTTGCCAGACCCCCCCCCCCCAACTTTTTGTTTATCTTGTGAGAAATGACTAATAGCAAATGTTTTGAGTACACAGAAATTGATATTACTGTTTTCTATCTTATACAGTAACCTTATTTGTGTTTCTATCAAATGTAAAAGAAAAGCACCGGCGGGGATCGAACCAAGGACCTCGGGGGGTGACAAGCCAGCGCGTTTACCATTACACCACTATGCGAACCTTTCCAGGCGATTTACGCAAATATGAAAATGTTCTTAATTTTTTAAAGTCAGATGATTTACGCAAATATGAAATTGTTCTTAATTTTTTTAAAGTTTTTTTTATTTTATTGTTTCCATTTAAACTACATCTAAAATGACATTCATCAAAATTTTAAAATTGTTTTTTAAGCTGTAAAATTCATTTTTTAAAATAAAAATCCAAAATTGAACTTTTCATGAATCGTGTTTTAATTTTTTTAATTTTAAAAAATTCAAGTTTTTTACAAAGTTGCTTAAAATTTTAAATCGATTGATGTAACGTATAAAATTGAATCACCTGACTGGCTACATCATGCCACGCGCGCCGCGCCAGACGTAAAAATCGATAAATCAATTCGAAAATTCAAAAATCGGATTAAAATTTTCACTGAAAACAATAAAACTAATGGATAATTTTTGTGGCGCCGCGACGCGACCGCCCGCGCCGTAACGCGCAAGGGCGCGCGCCAGATGTACGCATTTCCAAAATTTATCACTAAAATGTTAGAATTCACTTTTTTCTGCTTTTTTCATTGTTTTTAGTGTTTTTTTATTGTTTTTTCACCGTTTTTAAACCCAAAGTTCTCGATCAATCCCAAAACTGTCGTTGAACTCTGTGGTTTTATACTCCATACGCCGCCTGAAGACTGCCAAATGTTTGTCGAGTGCGTCGGACGGAAGATAACTCAGTGGAACACGCAAATATTTTCACTTCATCAATCGGGTCCTATTCATGCTTGAAAATTCTAAAAACAGGGGAAACTGCACATTTTCTATTTTTTTAAAACAGTTTTTGAGGTTTTTGTGTTTTTACAAACGCTTTGTAATAATCTATGATGTTTAATCGATCAAAAACTTGAATTTTGTTGTCGCCACCTTCGCTTTTTTGCAAAAGAGGAAAATAGGTATATAACTATTGCAGAAAATGGGTGGAAACTGTTATGAATGTTTGCAATAGACAGGGTACTGTAGGTAGGTCATAAAAGTCGGCAGAGTAGGTCAAAGTACGCGGGGTGTGGTAGGTAGATCAAAATAAACGGGGTACGGTAGGTAGGCCAAAACACACGCTCACGATTTGTAGATCAAAACACGTGATTACGATAGGTAGATCAAAACTTGATTTTGCGTTGGATCAAACACACGTATGGGATAGTTTTATCAATAGAAACGGCTATTAAAGGTAGATCAAAATATTTAGTTTGTAGTAGGTAGATCAAAACTTTCTGTAACGGTGGTAGGTCAAAACAAATAGAATACTGCAGGTAGCTCAAAACACACGGTCACGATTGGTAGATCAAAACACGTAGTTTGGTTTGGCAGATCACATCGCCTAATGCACTGCTATTGAGTGGGTAGATCAAATCCAGTGTTTTACTGTAGGTAGATCAAAATAGTCAGCATAGTACTCGAAGTACGCAGTGTGTGGTAAGTAGACACACGGTCACGATTTGGTAGATCAAAAAACCCGTAATTACGGTAAGTAGGACACGTAGTTTAGTGTAAATAGATCATATCACGTAATTTACTGTAGGTAGATCAAAGCAGGTGGCTTACTGTAGAACTTGCTAGGTAGATCAAAACTAGTTTCACAAAGGGTGTACTCTAGGCAGATCAAAACAAACGGTTCACGGCAGGTAGATCAAAATATGCGGTGTTCTGCGGGTAGATCAAATAACGCGGTTTATTTCAGGTAGATCAAAATTCGTACATTCATACTGTACGTAGATAAAAAACACTTTATTTACTGTAGGTAGATCGAAATTCGATATCACGTACGTAGGTCAAAAGACACGATTCCAGTAAGTAGGTCACAACAGACAGTCTAGTAGGTCATATCGCGTAGTTTACTTTAAGTAGATCACAAAACCAGGTTTATATTAGGTAGGTCAAAGTTAACGGCTTACTGTAGGGTAGATCAAATCTCGCTGTTTAGTCCGGCGCGCTAATCCCCAATCGATAATTGAAATTTTTATCATTTTTTATGCCAACTTCACCCAAAAAGTTTAAAACTGTCATAAATCGTAGAAGCAGAGATCATTTCACGTTTTTCTCATTATCGATCCAATTGCTATTACGACGACCTTGGGGTTCGTTGCAGGGAGAACACGCTTATCTTCGGTCCCGCTGCAACGCATTCTTCACCCATTCTCCCCTTTCCAACCGGAAATTCGATTCTTCTTTGAAGATAAGCAAGCCACGCCCCTTTTTTGAAAGTTTCGAAATCCTTGTGAAATTTTGTGTCAAGGAAGGTCATCAAAAGCCATCGTTTGCAGATGGTGATTTGAAACATGAATGGCAACTTCCTTATTTGCAAGCAAGTTTTTGCCGCTTTTGGTGGTCCAGCTGTATAAACAAATTGATACAAAGCCATCAGGAAGAGACCGAACTGTAAAGATCCATTTCTATATCCCCAATCTGGGTGGTCTGGACACATCTCATCAATTACTAGTTGGGACCACCCATACCGCAGCGATATGGGTGGTCCAACATAGGTCTAGGCCACTCCATATCGAAACGGTGTGGGTGGTCCCATCCTATCTGGACCACCCATACCGCAGCGATATGGGTGGTCCAATATAGGTCTGGACCACCACATATCGCAACAATATGAGTGGCCTCGTTAATATCTGGACCACCCATTTCGAATCAATTTATGTGGTCATCCATATCTGGACCACCCATACCACATCGATATGGGTGGTCCAAGATAGGTCTGGACCACTTCATATCATATGGGTGGTCTCATTCATATCTGGACCACCCATATCACAACAACTAATGTGGTCTGGACCACCCATATTGCAGCAATATGGGTGGTCCAGACCACCCTATTCACTCACTCACACGCTCACGTCCGACTGGCATTTCACCTAAGCATCGTTTCTGGGTTCATTCCAGTCGAAATACGCGCGCGCGTAAATCCGAATAGTTCCTGTATTTGGTGACAAGATCATCCGACCTTGAAAGGGCAGCAGCCGGCTGCCAGGTGTCTGACTCTCCGTCGGAGACCAAGAAGCGCACAAATTTCTTGTTTTTACTGGAGAAGCGGAGGAGGAAAATATTGAAGCTACAATCTAATATTCCTACAATTTTATGCTATATAAACTATTCAATTGTCATTTTTTCTTAAAATTTTCGTCAAAATTTTCATTTTCCATGTTTCTGGCTCACTTCGTTCACTCAAAACGGAACATTTTGGCCTCGCCCACTTTTCCGCGTATCTCAGCTGGGAAAAATTAAGCTCCGCCCACTTTTCTGTGTTTTTTTGCCTTTTTCTCAGAATTTTGTTCACTTTTTTCGTTTTATGAACCCGGAAAAAAATATTTTGACAAAACATGACGAATAATCTTCTTTTGGTAAATATTCATAAGGATTTTCCAAATTTCCAGAATGAAAGCCATATAAAACGTTATTTTTTGAGCAAAAACCACTATTTTACGATTTTTCAACCTGAAAACCCACTTTTTCAAACTACTTTATTCTGGACCACCCATATCACCGCGAGTTTAGCATTTTTAGTTTTTACACTTGCCTGAATATCATTTTCGCTTAAAAAAACCTGTAAAATTAATTTTTTAATGATTTTTTGGATGTATAAAAATGGCCTATATTCCCATAACCCCTGATTCCTAGCATTCATTCTTCCGCTGACAGCTGGGCAGTCTTTTTCAGTCTGCGCGGGAAATGAGTAATGAAGTAATCGGGGCAGAGGGGATTGGACGGAGGAAAAACGAAAACGGACAAGGATTCCGATTCTTGGTCATCTGGTTTTCGAATTAAGATTTTAAATTAAAAAATAAATCGATTTTCTTAATTAAAAAGAGGGCTTCTTTAAGCAAAACATTCTTTTATCCGCTTTGCCGCATCACTCCACTGTTTCAATGTTGTTATTCTATCTCTTTGATTTGCCGCTAACTATTTAGTGGCAAACAAAAGAGATAATAAGAACAACTTTGAAACAGTGGAGTGATGTGGTTTGTTTACCGAATCCTATTGTTGTCTGGGTCTGTCTGCCACCCCTGCGGCAGTGTTTTTGTCTGGCGAGTTGGAGGAGCCAATATATTCTTTGTGATTTGTCTTTGTGTTTTGAGAAGAGACCTCCCGCGAATTTGTGTGATAACAAGGACATCTCGCGCTTTTTTCAGTTGGAGGCGCACTGATTGTCTCCTTTCGCAGTCCCACGTCTCCGATTTGGATGGACAAAGGGGATTCTTTTCTGATTTGGTTATAAAAGGTGGGGGTGGTCGGAGATTAGGGAGCTGTCTGCTAGTTTTGGTAAGTTTTGTAAGAGAGAGGGAGAGAGAGAGAGAATTAGGCAGTTAAAAAGAGAGAAAGAGAGAGAGAGAGAGTTAGGTAGTAAGAGAGAGAACAGTTAGGGAGAGTTTGACAGATAGAGAGAGAAAGAGAGATTTTAATATTTAGCGAGAGAGAGAGCATTAGATAGTTAGAGAGAGAGAGTTAGACAGATAGAGATATATAGAGAAAGAGAGAGTTAGACTGTAAGAGAAAGAGGGAGAGTTCGACAGTTAGAGAGAGAAATTTAGACAGTTATAGAGAGAGTTAGACAGATGGCGATAGAAAGAGAGAGAGAGAGAGAGAGAGAGAGAGAGAGAGAGACAGAGACAGAGATAGAGAGTTACACATATTGAGAGGGAGAGAGAATTAAACAGTTAGAAAAAGAACAGTGAGAGAGACTTAACTGAGACAGTTAGAGAAAGAGAGAGCGAGAGCGCGCGTTAGATAGTTAGAGAGAGAACAGTTAGAGAGAGAGAGAGAGAGAGAGAGAGAGAGAGTTAGACAGTTAAAGAAAGAGAGAGTTAGACAGATAGATAAAGAGGGTTAGACAGTTGGAGAGAGAGAGAGTTAGAAAATTAGAGAAAAACAGTTAAAGAGAGAGGGAGAGAGTTCGACAGTTAGACAGTTAGAGAGAGAAAGAGATAGAGAGAGTTAGACAGTTAGAGGGAAAGGGAGAGAGAGCTAGATAGTTAATGAAAGAGAGAGAGAGAGAGAGAACAGTTAGAGAGAGAACAGTTAGAGAGAGAACAGTTAGTGAGAGAGTTAGACAGTTAGAGAAAGAGAGAGTTAGACAGATAGATAAAGAGGGTTAGACAGTTGGAGAGAGAGAGTTAGAAAATTAGAGAAAAACAGTTAAAGAGAGAGAGAGAGAGTTCGACAGTTAGACAGTTAGAGAGAGAAAGAGATAGAGAGAGTTAGACAGTTAGAGGGAAAAGAGAGAGAGAGCTAGATAGTTAATGAAAGAGAGAGAGAGAGAGAACAGTTAGAGAGAGAGAGAGAGAGAACAGTTAGAGAGAGAGAGAGAGAGAGAGAGAGAGAGAGAGTTAGACAGTTAGAGAAAGAGAGAGTTAGACAGATAGATAAAGAGGGTTAGACAGTTGGAGAGAGAGTTAGAAAATTAGAGAAAAACAGTTAAAGAGAGAGAGAGAGTTCGACAGTTAGACAGTTAGAGAGAGAAAGAGATAGAGAGAGTTAGACAGTTAGAGGGAAAAGGGAGAGAGAGCTAGATAGTTAATGAAAGAGAGAGAGAGAGAGAGAGAGAGAACAGTTAGAGAGAGAGAGAGAGAGAGAACAGTTAGAGAGAGAGAGAGAGAGAGAGAGAGAGAGAGAGAGTTAGACAGTTAGAGAAAGAGAGAGTTAGACAGATAGATAAAAAGGGTTAGACAGTTGGAGAGAGAGTTAGAAAATTAGAGAAAAACAGTTAAAGAGAGAGAGAGAGTTCGACAGTTAGACAGTTAGAGAGAGAAAGAGATAGAGAGAGTTAGACAGTTAGAGGGAAAAGGGAGAGAGAGCTAGATAGTTAATGAAAGAGAGAGAGAGAGAGAGAGAACAGTTAGAGAGAGAACAGTTAGTGAGAGAGTTAGACAGTTAGAGAAAGAGAGAGTTAGACAGATAGATAAAGAGGGTTAGACAGTTGGAGAGAGAGAGTTAGAAAATTAGAGAAAAACAGTTAAAGAGAGAGAGAGAGTTCGACAGTTAGACAGTTAGAGAGAGAAAGAGATAGAGAGAGTTAGACAGTTAGAGGGAAAAGGGAGAGAGAGCTAGATAGTTAATGAAAGAGAGAGAGAGAGAGAACAGTTAGAGAGAGAACAGTTAGTGAGAGAGTTAGACAGTTAGAGAAAGAGAGAGTTAGACAGATAGATAAAGAGGGTTAGACAGTTGGAGAGAGAGAGTTAGAAAATTAGAGAAAAACAGTTAAAGAGAGAGAGAGAGTTCGACAGTTAGACAGTTAGAGAGAGAAAGAGATAGAGAGAGTTAGACAGTTAGAGGGAAAAGGGAGAGAGAGCTAGATAGTTAATGAAAGAGAGAGAGAGAGAACAGTTAGAGAGAGAACAGTTAGAGAGAGAACAGTTAGTGAGAGAGTTAGACAGTTAGACGGTTAGAGATAGAACAGTGATACAGAGAGATTTAGAGAGAGAAGGGAGGGACAATCGAGCAAAGAGTAAATCATTTTCGCGTCCAATATCGAATTTCCGCATTGTGTTGCTGTTTTTTTTCTGTCAACACATTGAAAACGTTCCATAATCTTGATAAGACCCCTAGTGCGCAGTCCTTTAACCCCTCTACTTTAGTCCCTCTCCAGTACTTTCCATCTCTCTCCGATCAGGGGGAGGTACCGATGAATGAAGGCGATAAAAACACCTTTTTCCCGCTCTTCTTTCGAAACTCCGCTTCAGTCTTTCCTCCCCCAGCTGTCAGCAACCACTTCCTGCCAGCCCCGCCCCTCTGACCCCGTCCTCAAAGCGAACGGACAGCCTTGCACTGTCCAGCGTGCCAGCCGACGAGGACGCGCGCGGCGCCCCCTCTGCCCTCTCCTCCGATGGCACGCTCTCTCACGGCAATCTCTCTGCGTCTCTCCGCTTCTCCGCGCTGGAGACCAATCCCTCGCACTTGACCTCTGCGACCCCGGGTATAAAAGCGGCCGCCAGCCGCCTGTACTCTCGCCCATTCTCACCAACACCCCCCTTATCCAGAATTAGATCCAATTTCCGCCCCCACTTCAATTCTCCAAATTCCATGTCTAGCTCCGCCCCCCCCACCTACCGTATACCTATAAGTAATCAGGGGGGTGCATAAATTTCAGTGTCAACATGTTACAACACCACCCTGGACGCAGTAATCCGTGTGGGTGCCGTGCGCGCGCAGTTTGCACGGCGAGTCAGCTGTTTCGGAAATGTTGAAATTTCAATTTTGAAATTTAAAACTTCATTTTGAAATTTCAAAATGCATTTTCCCTAATTCTATCTCGAAAACCGGCGTTATCGGTACATCACTCATTCAGGCGCCCTTTTCTCGAAAAACAAAACTGGAAACTTGTTTTCGGTCCCAATTAATCCATTCTTTCGTGAACGAAAATCAACATCAATTCAGAGAAACCGATTTGATGATTTAAAGGACTGTTTTTAAAAGACGATAACTTTTTAAAGGACTATTTTTAAAGGACTGTGAATTCCTTAAAGGACTCTACCTTCCCTGGGGCTTCCGGTGTTCGTAAAGCTCGGTGGCCGCAAAAATATTAAGCGGCCTCTTACAGCGACAGCTGACGGACGGCCGCCCCCCCCCCCCCCCCGGCGCCTATATAAATGTGCCGGGAAGGGTTGGACGGCGGAGTCTTTGTCTTAATATTCTTGCTTTTTCTTTGTTTATCTTGTTTGTTTCTTTCTCTGGGATCTCTCTATCTCTCTATCTCTCTTTATCACCTCTCGCTCTCTTTTTCTCTGTCTCTCTATCTCTCTTTATCTCGTTCTCTCTCTCCCTCTCCCTCTCTCTCTCTCTCTCTCTCTCTCTCTCTCTCTCTCTCTCCTGTCTCTCTCTCTCTCTCGTTCTCTCTCTATCTCTATATCTATCTATCTCTCTCTATCTCTATCTTCCTCTCTTTCTTTCTCTCTGTCTCTCTGTCTACATATTATCTTTGTTTCTCTGCTTCTCTCTTTCTCTCCCTCTCTCTCTCTCTCTCTCTCTCTCTCTCTCTCTCTCTCTCTATCTCTATCTCTATCTCTATCTATCTCTCTCTTCTCTATCTTCCTCTCTTTCTTTCTCTCTGTCTCTCTGTCTACATATTATCTTTGTTTCTCTGCTTCTCTCTCTCCCTCTCTCTCCTCTCTCTCTCTCTCTATCTCTATCTCTATCTATCTCTCTCTTCTCTATCTTCCTCTCTTTCTTTCTCTCTGTCTCTCTGTCTACATATTATCTTTGTTTCTCTGCTTCTCTCTTTCTCTCCCTCCCTCTCCCTCTCTCTCTCTCTCTCTCTCTCTCTCTCTCTCTCTCTCTCTCTCTATCTCTATCTCTATCTATCTCTCTCTTCTCTATCTTCCTCTCTTTCTTTCTCTCTGTCTCTCTGTCTACATATTATCTTTGTTTCTCTGCTTCTCTCTCTCCCTCTCTCTCCTCTCTCTCTCTCTCTATCTCTATCTCTATCTATCTCTCTCTTCTCTATCTTCCTCTCTTTCTTTCTCTCTGTCTCTCTGTCTACATATTATCTTTGTTTCTCTGCTTCTCTCTCTCCCTCTCTCTCCTCTCTCTCTCTCTCTATCTCTATCTCTATCTATCTCTCTCTTCTCTATCTTCCTCTCTTTCTTTCTCTCTGTCTCTCTGTCTACATATTATCTTTGTTTCTCTGCTTCTCTCTTTCTCTCCCTCCCTCTCCCTCTCTCTCTCTCTCTCTCTCTCTCTCTCTCTCTCTCTCTCTCTCTCTATCTCTATCTCTATCTCTATCTATCTCTCTCTTCTCTATCTTCCTCTCTTTCTTTCTCTCTGTCTACATATTATCTTTGTTTCTCTGCTTCTCTCTCTCTCCCTCTCTCTCCTCTCTCTCTCTCTCTCTCTCTCTCTCTCTCTCTCTCTCTCTCTCTCTCTATCTCTATCTCTATCTATCTCTCTCTTCTCTATCTTCCTCTCTTTCTTTCTCTCTGTCTCTCTGTCTACATATTATCTTTGTTTCTCTGCTTCTCTCTTTCTCTCCCTCCCTCTCTCCCTCTCTCTCTCTCTCTCTCTCTCTCTCTCTCTCTCTCTCTCTCTCTATCTATCTATCTATCTCTATCTCTATCTCTATCTATCTCTCTCTTCTCTATCTTCCTCTCTTTCTTTCTCTCTGTCTCTCTGTCTACATATTATCTTTGTTTCTCTGCTTCTCTCTTTCTCTCCCTCCCTCTCTCCCTCTCTCTCTCTCTCTCTCTCTCTCTCTCTCTCTCTATCTCTATCTCTATCTCTATCTATCTCTCTCTTCTCTATCTTCCTCTCTTTCTTTCTCTCTGTCTACATATTATCTTTGTTTCTCTGCTTCTCTCTCTCTCCCTCTCTCTCCTCTCTCTCTCTCTCTCTCTCTCTCTCTCTCTATCTCTATCTCTATCTATCTCTCTCTTCTCTATCTTCCTCTCTTTCTTTCTCTCTGTCTCTCTGTCTACATATTATCTTTGTTTCTCTGCTTCTCTCTTTCTCTCCCTCCCTCTCTCCCTCTCTCTCTCTCTCTCTCTCTCTCTCTCTCTCTATCTCTATCTCTATCTATCTCTCTCTTCTCTATCTTCCTCTCTTTCTTTCTCTCTGTCTCTCTGTCTACATATTATCTTTGTTTCTCTGCTTCTCTCTCTCTCTCCCTCTCTCTCCCCTCTCTCTCTCCATCTCTCTCTCTCTCTCTCTCTCTCTCTCTCTCTCTCTCTCTCTAACCTTCTCTCCCTCTCTGATGACCTCGTTTTCATATCGCTTTTTCCTTTCAGCTTTTTTCTCCCCCTATCAAAAACAATCCTCCTCAGTTTCAGATGAGCCGGTGATGGACCCCAATCTCTACCGTTTATTAGCCACGGGCGTCTTCCCCAGTCCCTTGCCCAGTCCTCAGGAATCTATGCCGGTTAGTTTTTTTATTTATTTATTCAAATTAAAAACAAATTTTAAGATGAAAAATATAATTTTAAGATTAAAAATCAAAGTCCTATCAAAATCAAATTCCTTCCCCGTCTGTTTCCAGCTATTTTAATCTCTACCTTATCATTGTTTTCATTTCTGCAGAATGTTTCCATTCTTGCATGTTTTGCATTCGTTGTTTTGTCTGGGAGACGTTAGCTGGCCGTTTAGTTAGCGCCTTAAGTGTCTTAGTGAAGTCTCTTAAGCATCTTTAGTCATCTAAGCTTTCCTACGACGACCTTAGGACCCTTTGCTAATGATTTATCTTGCTTAAATCCCAACAAAACAGTTAAGTCCTTAACTCATTTAAGTCACAAATATGATCTCCAAAATTCCTTGTATTCTTAAGTATGGTCTTAAGTTAAGGTATCTTAAGTGACAAATTTTACCCTGATTACCTCAACGTATTAAGGCCTTGACTCTTCTCTCTATGGCCATCAAGTGCCCTAAGGCCCTAATTCTTCTACAAAAGCTTTCGACATTCAACCGTTCTCATGCCGTACCTTAACACCTTAATTCTTTATGATTGAGAGAGCATGTGTCTTAATTTCCCTTCATCCTTAACCTTAGGCTTAGGATCTTTGGACCCGACGCGTAAGGTCATTAAGTACCTTAAGACCCTAATTCCTCTCACGATTTTATCAATTCTCCCAATTCCTCAGCCTTACAGCTTAAGGTTCAGTATCCTTAGACTCGACACCTAAGGACATTAAGTAGCTTAAAACCTTAATTCACCGCTTGACATTGCTCTTAGGGGCCTTACATCATATGGACCGACTCCTAAGGATATTAAGCTTCTTAAGGCCTTAATTTCTCTCATGATTAGAATCGCATTCCATTTCATGAAGTGCCTTAACTCCTTAAGGCTTTATGATTTAAAACAGTCGATTCCAAAACCTTAAGGCCTAAGGCTTAGGGTCATTGAACCCAACGCTGAGTACCTTAATTTTAAGGACACTAAGTGCCTTAAGGCCTTAATTCCTCGCCCGATTCCAACCGCATTCCATTGTTTCCCTGTCGTATCTGCCAATCGCCCGTTCCAAACGCCGTGTTGCCATTTGGATTTCGCTGTGTTTGCGTTCCATTCGGCGGGGTGTTCGTCTGTTTCCACAGCCTTTTTCCTGCGTTCAATGGCCAAATCGGAGCGATTTTCCCAATCTTTGATCACCTTGTTTTTTCCATTGTGTTTGGCATCTCTCTCGCACAACTTGTCGCCCCCCCCCCGTTGTAATAACAAATACCAGGAACCGTTTAAAAGAGGCGGTTTTCGACGCCGGGTGGTCAAGAGTTCGCTCCAAAGGTCGCTCAATTATCGATTGTATCAAAATTTAAATGATACTCAGGCAAGGAATTGACTGGATTTGGCTTCTGCTGCAGTGCGACACTTAAGAAAGCGTCGGATACTCAGTCAAGTGTCAGAATTCGAATTTTGAACCAGATCTGACGTGGATTCAGCAATCCATCACTGTTCTTCTGTGCTTTGGTCCAATTATTGGACAGTTTTTGTGTCTTCAGCGCAATTGCCGTGCGGTTTTCAAGGGATAATCCCATCAACGCGGGCTGGTTTTAAAATTGTTCGCGTGAACTTTTAATTCCAACCGAAACCGAAACTTTTGCCGCGCGCGCGGTCGCGTCGCGTGCGACAGAAGAAATCGATTTTATGCGGTTTTCGGCTTTTTTGATAGATAAAACCACACTGATTTCAAAAATCTGCATGAAAACTACTAAAAATTATAGGAAATTCGTCAAAATTTTATTTGAAAATGATTTTCTCAGTTTGGTGTAGTGGTTAATCGATTTTGAAAGAGCCACTCTTTTTTATACATTAAAACACGCTGATTTCAGAAATGTGCATGAAAACGACTAAACTTTATCAGAAAATAGTCAAAATTTAAATTAAATGCGAAATTGCCAGTTTGGTGTAGTGGTTAGCGCGCGGGCTACCAAGCAACCAGTCGTTGGTTCGATCCCCGCCGCTCCTTTTTATGTTGAACTTGAAATAATACCTAATGGAAACAATAAATTACTACTTTTATCTTTAAAAACAAAGGTTTTAAATATTTAAATATTTTCGAAAATATTTGCCTCAGCAATCAAAATTTTTAAACGGCGCTAGGCTTTCTTATACATTAAAACACGCTCATTTGAGAAAAATGTATGAAAACGACTAAACTTTATCAAAAAATGGTGAAAATCTTAATTAAATGCGAAATTGCCCGTTTGGTGTAGTGGTAAGCGAAGCTGACTACCAAGCAAACAGTTATTGGTTCGATCCCGGTCGGTGTTTTTAGTTTCGCAGTTTTAAAAAAACCATTGAAACAATGAATTACTGTTTTTATCTTTAAAAACAAAGATTTTTTAAAATATTTAAATACCCTTTTTCGAAAATATTTGCCGTGATTCGATAATGACGCCCTCAAATCACCAAAAACCACAACTATCTCGTAATATTTAAATTAAACTAGCGTAAAATGTATCTTAAAATGCAAAATCCCTTGTTTTGTGCATAATTCGTGCCCACAGATCGCATTTCGCCTGGGGTTTGTCTATAAAATCAGACGAAAACAGCGCCGGCTCCGGTTTGTTTGGCCGCCGCCCCCTCTGTTTCCGTTCCTGACGTGGCCTTACTCACACCTTTCGCAATTTCTTCTGTATAAAGGCTCCATTCTCCATTTCCAGACGATTATTCACGGCCATTATTAGTTTCTTTGGCGGTCATTATCGCCGACAGACATTCGAAATCAGCGCTCTCACGATAGCCCTTGTCTTGGCCGACGATCTGTCTTTCTCATGCAAATCACATCGCTCTCTACCCCCTTAATATGTCTTTTGTGGGGGAATTAGGCATAAATCTCATTTTAGGGCCTTTACATAGGATTTTCAAAATCCTACCTTAAGGCCTTAGTTTCGCCAAGTTTAATCTCAGTTTAGGGCCTTAACATAGGGTTTTACGCTATTCCGACCGTAAGGCCTTAGTTTCGCTAACTTTAATTTCAATTTAAGGCCTTAACCTAAGAATTGGCGCTAGTTCTTCCTTAAGACCTTACCTTAGCCAACTTTATCGGCACAAGCGAGGTAAAATCGAAAATTGAACTGAAATTGAGAGAGATACCAATCTGGGTCGCTATATTCGGTTGTTTAAGGCTGGTCACTTAAGGTTTTTACCAAAATTGTGTTTTAGATGGTATTTCCGTCGCCGATGTTTCCGCCACAGCCGATGCAGCAGGAGCTGTTGCGACAGATGGTCTGCCAGCAGTTGCTTTATCAACAAAGTGGGTTTGGAGAGAGAGAGAGAGAGAGAGAGAGAGAGAGAGAGAGAGAGGGAGAGAGAGAGAGAAAGGGAGAGAGAGAGAGAGGGAGAGATAGGTAGATAGAGAAGAGAGAGAGGGGGGAGAGGGGGAGAGAGAGAGGGAAAGGGAAAGGCACGCAGAGAGAGAGAGAGAGAGAGAGAAAGGGAGAGAGAGAGAGAGAGAGAGGGAGAGAGCGAGGAAGAGATAGGTAGATAGAGAAGAGAGAGAGGGGGGGAGAGAGGGGAGAGAGAGAGAGAGAAAGGGAAAGGCACGCAGAGAGAGAGAGAGAGAGAGAGAGAGAGAGAAGACAGAATCCCCTAATCAATCTCTTTTTTTCAGCCCTCAACAACCTCCTAATCCCCATCACCACCCCCACCCCTCTCCCCAAAGCCATTAGCCCCATCATCTCCATGCCTTGCCTCACCACTCCAACTCCCTGTCTCCAACCCATCCAGCAGCTAACTCTCCCCACGAAGCCCTGCTCTCCCATCGTCGAAGTTCCCCAGATGACCCTCACTCCCACAATAGCGGCCGCCCTTCAGCCAGCTGTCATCTCGCAGCTTCGATCGTCAGAGTCACCGGGTTAGTACCAGCCTCCGATCACATGATAGGTCACATGCCGAGGATCGTAGTCCTCTCGTTGTTTGACTCCAAAGTGCGCTTTTGGGGGGGACAAAACATGTTTTTCACAAGTTTAACAGGTTTTTGGGGGAGTTTGACCCACTTTTGTCTTTCGCAAAGGGCGCGGTGGTAGGTTGGAGTCGGGTGCCAGACGCACTTTTGCGTACGGAAACAAGGAAGTTTGGTGTCACAAACGCACTTTTACTTACCAAACTTGGGACAGACTACTAGCTTGTTGTTCTGACGCACTTTTACGTACCCGAAACTTTGGTACCAACGTCAGGCACACTTTTGCGTACGGTTACCATTTTTGACGCACTTTTGCGTACCCATAAAAAACTATTTACGTACCAAAATTGACGGTTCGGAAAAATGTACGTAAAACCTTTTTGTGACGTACTTTCACGTACCGAAATAGCCACAACCGCAACAAAAGAGCGATGCCAAATTCCCACGCACTATTGCGTACACGGGGAACAATTTACAGTAGTCCGTTGGCAATTAAAAGGCTATAATTTGCTTTATAGCCATCATCATCGCCGCCCGAGAAACATTACTATTTTTCGCTAATAGGGTGTACTGTAGTCCAATATTTTCTGTTACTGAAACGGATTACGGTATTCCATTTTTCGGATGTCACTAAAAGTGTCAAATTTGCACTTCAAACTGTGGCGTTCTTTCGCCTCTTTCTCGCATTTTCACCTTGACGGTGGCGATCAGCGATCGAAATTCCGATTCGCCATAGATCATAGCCAAATTGATGTGGAACACAGCGGGCAACACGTGGCGGCCCCGCGTCTTGCGAAATAGGGGGCTACACGTTACCTTCTCGAAAGATTCCGAGATAAAATTGGTGATTCGTAGGCAAAATTGAAATTAAGGGGTGGATAAAGGCATGTTTTCGGTGACAAACAACCAAAAGCAAAAAAAGCGCACCGGCGGGGATCGAACGCTTCACCTTGCACGCGGTAGTGCGGAAGTGCTAACCATTACACCACAGGGTCACCAAAGCAGCTTGCCGCGCTGCACCCTTAAAAACAACAGCGCTGCAGCTTCAATGTTAAATTCCCATTTTCAGAGCATTGCGTATCTCCATCGACTTCTGCCACTGCTAAAGATGACGATGAAGACCTTTTTGTAGACGTAGAGTCTGTTGACAACAAAATAGCCAATAAGGATCGTCGCAAGGCTCATGTGGAGTTTTTCCGCAAAGTGAAGAGCATCCGCCAACGGTCCGTCGTTGACGCCAATGGGTAATTTAGTCACTCAACCCCCGTAAACAAAACAATTTCAGGGAGCGATCTCTCAAATGTGCCATTTGTGAAGTGAAGGTACCTATGCAGGACAATGCCATTCAGCTGCATGTGAATCTACATGCCGATGCCGGAGGATTCAGATGCCAACTTTGTGGATTCGAGTTGAACGAGAAAGTGAAGGTCTACAAGCACATGAGGGATAAACATCCTAATAAGGTGAGTATGGGGTAAAAAAGCAAAAGAAATAGCACCGCCGGGGATCGAACCCTTGACCTGCCCCGCGCCAATACCGTTGCCCTAACCAATACACCACTAATGCGCCATGAGCAGCTTGGCCCTGCGACCTTATAAAGGAGGTTGCCGCAGCTTTCCTATGAATTCGAGGAATCTCAAAAGTTTTAAAAGCCACGTAGTCTTAGTGAATCATTCGCTAGGAAATCATTCTCGTCCAGACGGCGCCGAACGCTTATTCACAAAAGAAAACAGAATGAATCGCCGAATTCCATAGACATGGCAATTGGGAAACAGGTTACTGTATCTCTATCTTTCGCCGTCATTTAGAATTGGAATAGAGCGAAGGGACCAAAATTATTGTGGTTAATAGTAGCATAAGTAGACAGGTACCTGGTTTTGACGCGACTAAATGTAAATGTAAGTGGACATAGTGTAAATTTAAGTGTAAGTGGGATGATTTTGGTTGATTTTTTTCAAAATGAAAATATTTTTTTCAATCTTGGGGCTGACAAATTTAAAAAAGCAAAAAGCTTGCAGCAGTGGGGAGTCGAACCAGGGACCTCCAGCTTATCAAGCGAGGCACTTGGCGCTGCACCGCCGAGGCTCATTCGCAACGCCTTGCCGCTGGCTTATAAGACGAGGCGCGCCTGGAACTGCTAGGGGCCTAATTTGAAAAATGCAAATTTCGCAGATTTACACTTTCAACAAAAGTAAGAACCCTTTTCCAGCCCGATATGATCGAGGACCGGCGCAGCATGTCGAAACTGAGCGCCTACATCGAAGTGGTCTTCCCCCGAGCCTACGTCCGCCCCAAAAAGGACTCCACAAAAGAAGTTGAAAGTCTCATAAGGTAATTTCAATTCATTTTACATATATAATTGCCCAATTCTAGACAATTAGAAGAAAAGAAGATAACGGAAGTCAGTTGCGCCCTCTGCGACAGGATTGTCGTTTCTTCAAGGAATTGTATCACCCGGCATGCTAATACCCACCCCTCCTACAGGTAGCTCTTTCTTTAATGAAATAAGGCTAATAAGTGGTTTTCAGATGCAAAACCTGCAAATTCACCACGGATAGTGAGAAGGCGCAGGAGCAGCATCAAGTGGAGGCCCATGCTGTGGGCTCCCCTAGGCTAACGGGAGAATACAATTTGTGTACGGCCACAGATGTGGTTTCGAAGCAGATCACCCGCTGTTTCTCTCATTCGGTCGAATAGACCCCCCCCCCCCTTTTATTTCTCTTCGGGACCCTCTCTCCACGCTTTACCACTCTCTCCCTTGCCATGACACACTTTCAGTGAGCTTTACGCGTTGCTCAGAACAGTCTTGTCGCGTTCCTGATGATCCTCACAAGCTTATGTTATTTTGTTGAAGCCTATGGGCAGATTTTTAATAAAGAACTTTTAATAAAGAATTGTTTTTTGTGATTTGGGGCCAGATTGAAATAAAAGAACTGACCTCGAGGCCTTCTGTTGAAGGGAGTTGACGGCCGGTACCGCGAGGGACGTCGCAGGAGGCACGGCGGAGCTGAAAGAGGGGATTAGAGAGAGAGAGAGAGAGAGAGAGAGAAAGAGGGAGAGAGAGAGAGAGAGGGAGGGAGGTAGGGAGGGAGAAAGAGAGAGAGAGATTAGATAGTTAGAGAAAGAGAGATTGAAGGAATGCAAAGACATAGAGATATGCGATGATTAGAGGGATGGCGAGAGACATGAGAAATAGAGACATTGTTAGAGACGTAGAGAAATGGAGATATTTATGGCTAGAGACGTAGAGAAATGAGCATGGTTAGAAACGAGAGAGAGAGAGACGGTTAGAGAGTCAGAGAATAGGGAATAGATAGGATGGTTAGAGACGCAGAGAATGGGAGAGAGAAAACGGATTATTAGGTTAGAGACGCAGAAAAGAGAAATATTGTGCATTTTAAGAGTACCCAGAGAAGGAGATATAGATTCGATGGTTAGAGACGTAGAGAAAGAGGGATAAAAGGGATGGGTAGAGAAAGAGATGGGATTGTTAGAGACGCAGGAAAAAAAGATTGAATGAATAGAGACGCAGAGAGAGAGAGAGAGACATAGATCAAAGGGTAGTTAGAAACGCAGAGAATAAAAGGTAGATTTGGTGGTTAGATACAAAGAAAAATAGAGATCTAATAGATTGTTAGAGAAGCAGAGAAAAATATAGATGGGAACATACAGTTAGGGACGCAGAAAAATAAGATTGAACAGATGAGAGAAGTCGAAGGGATGGTTAGAGACGCAGAGAAACAGAGAGATAAATGTGATTGTTAGAGACGCAGAGAAAAAAGGAAATAGAAAAAAGAGTCTGAGAGAAACTGAGAGAGAAAGAGAGAAAAGTAGAGAGAATAGATGGTTCCAGACACACAGAAACAGAGATCAAAAGGATAGTCAGGGACGCAGAGAATGACAGAAACGGTTAGGGAGAGAGAGAGAGAGAGAAACCAACCTCTGCATTTTCATTAGCCGCAAGTAGATCAGCCGACCGTGCCCGAGACGGTGGTTCAGCCACAGAAAGTAAAGCTAAAAACCATTAAAGTTTCCAATTTTTCTCCTAAACCAACATTTCGTAGATCTTGTAACATCCTGCACCGATCGTTGTACATACGAAGGTTCCCTGCTCATTAGCGGAAAGACTTGTGATAGTTTTGTAGGTGAACCAAATGAAGCCTCCTTTGTGGTTTCCGTGCTAAAAATCCTTCTTTTCTTTCCATTAGATGGGGCTTACTGTCGATCTGGTAGATCAAGAGGCAACGGCAGTGGTCGGCTGTGGCACATCGCATCGCTTCGCACCTGCTCCCGCTTCAATTCCGGCTTTCCCGTCCTGGAACCGCAATTCTAAGAGAGCGCACGGCTGGGCTGACAACACGTCAGACGCAGGGGGGGGGGGCAAAACACACCCACGTTTCTCTCTCTCTCTCTCTCCCTTTCTCTTTCTCTCTTTTTCTCTCTTTCTCTCTTTCTCTTTCTCTCTCTCTACCCACGTGGTGACGGGCGGCCGTTTCTTGAGACAGAAGCGGTAGAGGTAGACGACGGCGATGACGACGGCCAACCCGCCGACCACGCCGGAGACGAGGACGGCGATAGTAAACAGCGGGCGCTGCTCGTCCTGGAAAGTGGAATTCATAAGAACGAAGTAAAAAAATGGAGCGGCCGCCAACCGACCGGAAAATAACGCCGGCACCTAATGGGCGGATTTCTACGCGGAATTAACACGCCGAGACAGGGGCACAAAGTGGTCTTCCACGTTGCTTTTTCGATTGGAGGCACGTGTATAGCAGGAGGAGAGGGAGGAAGTGGAAAAGGGGGTTTTCAATGGTTCACTCTCTCACATTTTCACACACTCATTCACTCACCGTCACACGTTCACTCATACACACTCACACACTCACACAGTCTCTCACTCTCTCACATTCACACCCACACTCTATCACAATCACATTCCGCTCACACGCACTCTCTAACACTCACACGTGTATACCAGGAGAAGATGGAGGAAATGAAAATGGCTCTTTCACTTTTACTCGCAGTCACATTTACACGTTCTTTCAATAACACACTCATACGGTCCCACAATCCCACACTCACACTCACATTCACTAACACTTACACTCTCTCACACTCGCACTCTATCACACTCTATCATACTCAAATACACTCTCTCACACTAACACACAGTCACTGTTACACACACTCACGCTCACGCTCACACTGCCAACCACACTACCACTCACACACTCGCATACTCACATACTCACATTGACTCACTCATTCACCGTCACACTTTGCCTTACACACGCACACACTCTCACCACTCTGAACTATATTTAGGTAATAATGTATAGTAAACTAATCAATAAAAGGTGATTATAGAAGTACGGTAATTAAGTGAGGACTGCGTGGCCGCCTTGTTGCTTTCCGAGTTCTCGATCGGCCGCCAGAGCGCATTTTTTATGAGCGGCCGCTCGAATTTCATGAATGCGATACGAGCGTCACTTCATCGCTAATTACGCACTATGGAAAACACCCAGCACACAAAGATTTATAGATTTAAGGAAGGTTGGATCAGCAGAAGCAATTTTTTATATCCGTTTAAGAAGTCAGAGGTTGAAAAATCAAAATGAAGGTAGTTTATGGGATTACTCGGGTTGATTCTATAGCGACAGGTGGAAATCATGACATTGGACGAGAGAGAGAGACAGCGAAACACAGAGAGAGAGAGAGAGAGAGAGAGAAAGAAAGAGAGAGAGAGAGCGTAATTGTTTTCCATGAGTCATTATGATATTTTCATGAGGTACCATCATGGCGGAGTGGATTGTGAGAATGGGAGGGGCGGCCGCTCTCTGTGTGTGGCCACCACTTGCGTATTAATAGACTCCGATGAAGCAAAAACGACAATAATCTGTGTGAATGAGACCTCCGTCTGAGAGGCGGGCAAGGGCGGATGTACCCTGCAGCTAGATTCAGAGAATTGGAGTTTGTCAATGGGGTTTATCAAAAGAGGAGGAGACAGACAGTTACCAAGCGGCCTACGTTTAATCAAAGCAGTTCCAAGCGGCCTGAGGTTTCTAAAAGTGGTCCTGGCCTACTGTAAATCAAAGCGGTTCCAAGCGGCCTACGTTTAATAAAAGAAAACTGGCCCAAGCGGTCCCAAGCGGCCTGATGTTTTCTAGAAGCGGTTCAGGCGGCCTAAGGTTAATAAAAGTTGTCACTAGTGGTCTGCTGTTAATAAAAATTGTCTAATGCGGCCTACTGTCAGTCAAAGCGATTCCAAGCGGCCTACGGTTAATCAAAGCGGTTACAAGCGACCTACGATTAAAACATAGTAAAAAAAAAAGGCCTACGCTTAACCAAAGCGGTCCCAAGCGGCCTAAGGCTAATCCAAGCTGTCACAAGCGGCCGACAAAAGCGGTCCCATGCGTTTCTAAAAGCGGTCCCATGCGGCCCACGGGCAACTAAAACTATCCCAAGCGGCCCAATCGTAAGCAGTCTGATGTTTCTACAAGCGGTTCCTTGAAGCACTCCTAAGCGGCCTGAGGTTTCTAAAAGTGGTCGCAAGCGGCCTGAGGTTTTCGAAGCCGGCTCTCAAGCGGCCTATGATTAATCAAAGCAGTCTTAACGGCCTAAGGTAAATCAAAGCGGCCCAAGCGACCCAGGGTTAATCAAAGTAATCCCAATTGGTCTGAAGCCACTTTCGCTCATGATTACTCGGAGAAAGAGACAGAAAGACAGAGAGACAGATTAAGAAAGAGAGAGAGAAAGAGAGAGATAGAGAGGGAGAAAAGAGAAAGAAAGAAAGAAAAAAAAAGAAAATATAGATAGAGAGAAGGCCTCATTCAAGAAATCCAGTACAGCGAATGTCTCTATTTCCACCTCCTCTCAGGACACCTAATCTCATTGTTTACGCGGCTGTTTATGTGTTTGATCCACGTCCTCTCAACAAAGCAGTGGGGTCCCTGATTACATTGAAAAAAAATAATTCCCAAGTCATCACACCTGCTTAATATCAGTGCAAAAAGTGCATGCATAAATTGAACGCATGCATTCCTCTGGATCAACGGGATTCTTACCCTTTTAAGCCTCAGATTAGCTGGTTTTTTCAGAGTTTTTTTCACCTGAAGGTTAGAAGGTTTTATATAGGACTTAATTATAGCATGACCTTATTGACAATTGGATTTCAGGTGAATATGACGCCAGATTGTTATTTAATCTTTGGTTTTTAGTTATTTCGATCGGAATACGTTAATCTTACCGAGTGGATGTCGATGAGTACGGGGAGGAAAAAGAAAAGGACGGTGGCCAGGAGAAGGGCGGAGACCAGGGCATGCTCACAGACGTCGAAGAGGTAATAATAGACGCGGTAGAAGGTGTTCGCCAGGAGGATCAGAGCCACACACATGGTAGGATTTGGTTATGGCGGTGAGGCAAACGAAGCCCCTAATGAACATACGGATT
>JAJQXH010000020.1:2397500-2460000 GCA_022343465.1 Oscheius sp. G VE-2021
AGAGAGAGAGAAAGAGAGAAAGAGAGATAGACAGAGAGAGATAAACAGAGAGATAAAGAGACAGGAAGAGTTATAAAGTTAAACATTAGAGAGAAAGACGGGTTAGAGAGAGAGAGAGAGAGAAAGAGAGAAAGAGAGAGAAAAAGAGGGAAAGAAAGAAAGAGAGAGAAGGAGAAAGAGAAAGAGAGAGACACAGAGAGAGACAGAGGGAGAGAGAGACAGATACACAGAGAGAGAGAGAGAGAGAGAGAGAGAGAGAAAGAGAGAAAGAGAGAGAAAAAGAGGGAAAGAAAGAAAGAGAGAGAAAGAGAAAGAGAGAGACACAGAGAGAGAAAGAGAGAGAGAGACCGATACAGAGAGAGAGAGAGAGAGAGAGAGAGAGAGAGAGGGAGAGAGACACCCAATGCAGACAGTATACGGAACTTTTTAGCAATGCTGCACCAGATGAATGACATAAATTAGTATGCACCAGGTAAGACAAGCTTCAGAAAACATGAATTATGCCGTCAAAATAAAGAAAAGACGGTGGTTGGTGTTTACCGGTACCGAGGTACTTTTTTGGAGCAAGAATGAGGAACCAGTTAGGAGAAATAGCCAGCCGACAAGCGATAATATACCAATAACGGTATTTACAAGTCGATTGTATTACGTTGTTTTCCCAATTGTTGTTCTGTTAGGCAGGCTATTTTGAGGGATAAAAAGTTGCTTATTGGTGCTGGAAACTGGGGTAGAACTCAGTGTGTGTGTGTGTGTGTGTGTGTGTGTGTGTGTGTTTGTGTGTGTGTGTGTGTGTGTTTGTGTGTGTGTGTGTGTGTGTGAGCGTGAGCATGATTGCGAGTGTGAATGTGAGAATGTGAAAGTGAGATTGTGAAAGCTATTGTATATGCGCGTGAGTATCAACATTAGCGTGAGCGTGAGCCTGTGTGTGAATGTGAGAATGTGAAGGATTGAAGCGGCCTAAGGTCTTCAAAAGCGGTTGAAGCGGCCTAAGGTCTTAAAGCGGTTCAAGCGGCCTGAGGTTTCCAAAAGCGGTCGAAGCGGCCTAAGGTCTTCAAAAGCGGTTAAAGCGGCCTAAGGTCTTCAAAAGCGGTTCAAGCGGCCTGAGGTTTCCAAAAGCGGTCGAAGCGGCCTGAGGTTTCCTTTAAAAAAATTTAGATTGTTAAATTGATAAATATGTAGTTAGATCGTGAAAATGTGAAAGTAAGTGTGTGAGTGTGTGTTTGTGTTTGTACATGTGTGTATGTGTGGGTGTGTGTGTTAGAAGGGGAAAATTGTAAGAATGAGGGCATGCCAATCTCCCGTGTGTTCTTGATCTCAGCGGAAGCCATCGGCCATAGCCAATGGAAAGGACGCAGGTGAATCATAGCCTTCGTGTCTGCAACGGCCAATTGAGGGCGTAAATCATAAGTGACAGGCCGGGGGACCAAGCAGGCGTGGAGACACGAGATTGGCGAGTGTTGACCGGTTACAATCGAATTAAGGATCAATCCCACGCTGAAGCGGACAAAGCGTTGTTGTTGGGAGAGAGAATTCGATGGGAAATAGAAAGACGAACCCCTTAGGCTTAAAGGCTTTATATTGAAAATTCGAAGGTGACCTGTTGTTTTTGTGAAAATGTGGGCTAACCAAAGGGCTAGCCCACGTTTTCACAAAAAAACCCCAACCCCTAGCCGATAGGCCCCCTTTTTTCGGGTGATACCAGTCAAACATCGAGGGTTCGGACCCCCGCCAGTACTTAAAAAAAAACTTAAAATGCGCAATTAGAGAAGACTTCAAATTATACTAAAATAGGCCGTTTGTAACCGCTTTGGAGACCTCAGGCCGCTGAGAGCCGCTTTTGGAGACCCCAGGCCGCTTGAAACCGCTTTTGGAAACCTAAGGACGCTTAGAAACTATTTTGGTAGCCTCAGGCCGCTTGAACTGCTTTTAGAAATCTCAGGCCGCTCAGAATCGCTGTCGGAAACCTCAGGCCGCTTAAAGCGGCTTTTGGAGGCCGAACCGCCAACTTTAAATTTTGCCCTTTTTACGGCTATTATCCACAAGTACAATCCAGTTATTCAGTTAACCAGTTAACTGTGTTACGAGATGATTGGTCCCGAAACGATCAGACGTGTGGACAGAAAACAACATTAAGAAAATGGGTACTTTCACGAGTAAACGACTTCTAAGGTGGCTACGTGGCCGGTCAATATAAAATTGGAGGGTTGACCCCTATAATTTCTTTTCCGGCACGGATGGCATAAATTTCCTTGATTCCCTTGGTGAGGGAAAGCAGAAGAGTTATCTTTTAAAATTGAATTTCTAAGAATCAAGAAAGCACTGTTTTTCTGATTGGAAATGAAAATTGGCGGCAGGTGCGGTTTCCTTTAACGAGACGCTTGCCTTCTTTTATAAGAGAGAGAGAGAGAAAGAGAGAGACTTCAAAATTCGCTAGTTATTGGCTTTGAACCTCCAGCTTTTATGAACATAAAACGGCAATAAATTATGTGTGGTGCGGTGAGTGGCGATGTGGCGCCGGGACAAAGGTGCAAATAATCAAGAATGCGAGTGGCTGGGGGTAAGTACAGCGGCTGCCGCCACATTGGCTACAATAAATATTTAGTGACGGGTTCTACCGTAATCTAATAATTTTACCGAACTCCTTTTATATACCGTACTCTCACCCTCTCTCCCTCTCTCTCCCTCTCTCTCCCTCTCTCTCTGTCTCTCTCCTCTCTGTCTCTCTCTCCCTCTCTCTCTATATCTCTCTGTCTCTCTGTCTCTCTCTCTCTCTCTCTCTCTCTCTCTCTCTCTCAGGATTGCATATGGTTGGCCCATTAGCATATTCCCTCGTCAACCACAACACCGTATGTATTTAGGTCAGCGTGGTTCTAATTAGTGCGCCGTATATCGATCGAAACAGTATAAAAGCCAATTAAAAGCGAGGTTTAATACAAAAAATTCGCTTTAATACAGGCTATCGTCTCAACATTAAGTGAGTTTTCATGCTTAGTGTCGAATTTTAAAGAAGCCTTTTTTTGTTTTTCCATTTATTTGTGCTCTTACAAATTTTTGTCTAAAGTTTTGCCTCAATATTTCACGTCACACAAAATACTGTCTTATATACAACCACCCAATTAAATATAATAAGAAATTCAAACAAAAGCCAAATAACAATTTTCTTTTGAAAATAGACTCTAAAATTTGTCGCCGTTTTTATTCTCACAAAGAGTTTTATTAAAATTATAATTTGAAAATTTTAGGAATATAAATTTCTTCGAAAAATTCTATATTATAGTTCTGGGGTAAGTTTCTCTCTCTTTCTGTCTGTCTCTCTCTCTCTCACACACACACACACTCCCACTCTCCCACTCTCTCTGTCTCTCTCTAGTTCTTTCCAACTCATTTGTTTTATATTTCATTTCCAAACTTTCAGATAATTCGGAAAATATCGGTTGCAGAGATGATTCTGAGAAGAATTGGTGTTGTGAAAAGGAATCACTATATCAATAAGCTATTTGAGGTAAGGGAAGCATTTTTTTCTTTGTTTTTTAAAAACATTATTACCCACCGTAACACATCACTCCCCAAGTGTAGAAATTCTTTCCTCTCCGACCTACCGTAATCCCTCAGTACCTACCATACCACGAGTGAGAAATTACCGTAATCCCCTACGGTAACACATCACTCAACAAACACAGTATTCTCTTTTCCTGCGACATACCGTAATCCTTCAGTACCTACCGTATGACCACCGAATAGTTACCGTAGTCATTTACAGTAACACATCACTCCACATTACAGTAATTTTTCCCCTCCGGCCTACCGAAGTTCCCTACAGTAACACATCCCTCCCCAAGTACAGTAATCAGTTTTCCTCCGACCTACCATAATCCCTAACCGTAGCAATTCACGGCACAAATACAGTAATTCATTTGCCGCCGACCGTAATCCCCTACCGTAACACCTCAATTCTCAAATACAATATCTACAGAAAAGTAGCGTTCAGCGTTGCGCGGGAAAGCTGACAGCGTTCAGCCAGCATCATTCGTCCGTCTAGCTATGAACGTTTTATTTGTTGGGATTTTATTGTTGTTGTTTTTATTCGGTAATGTAATCGATTTGATTTCAGCATGGAATCTTTCGACTTGTCCAGCGGCCCTCGCTACCTTCGCAAGGAGGCAGAAGAAGCGGCAGGAGAAGGAGGAGAAGGCGAAAAAACGGCAGAAGAAGGCAAAGGTACGTCATTTTTCCAAACCTCACTACTTCATTGACTGCAAGTCTTTATCAAAGTTTTTGTTCCACCCAGTTAACATGTATTTCTCTCATTAACCATTTTAGAAGTTTCTCCTGCGCGTGCTGGTGGAGGTCGCTTGGACTCAGTTCCGGCGATTCGTGCGGGACACAACTTGGGAGGACGTCAACAACTTCGGAGAGAAAGTAGATGATCTTTTGGTAGAAACACCCGCTTACATGTGTATTTCTTGGTTTGTTTCTATTTAACCTTTCCTTTCTTATACTAACGTTTATATTTTAACTCCTGGCGCCCAAAAGTGTCACTCCTTCCGCTCCCCATTCGTAAATCGTTTTAAAAAATTAACTCCAGCTCCTTTCTCCCCCAATACAACCTCTTCAACTTAAAACCTCCAGCTTTTATTAAAATTAAAAACGGCAATAAATTATGAATTGTGCGATGCGTGGCGATTTGCGCCGGGAATAATAAAGAATGCGGGGAAAGTAAGTCGCCAAATCGGCTACAATAAATAATAAGTGACAGTGTTCTACCGTACTCCTCCATTCTTCTGTATCCATGCAACTACCGTAATCCCCTACAAGTGAATTAATAGGCAAAGGCAGGGAAATCGATCTCGAAGATGTTCTTCGGCTTGGGCGCCCGGCCGACTTCCGCCATCTTGACGGTCTCGGCGTTGCGGGCCAGAAGACGACTGACGGTCCGCGTGAGATCGGAGGCCTCGTTTCTGGCGATCGCCTCCTCGCAACGCTGGTCGAACGGACGGTTGCGGAGCTCCTCCAGAACGGCACGGGTGTGCTCCTGAAATTGACAATTTAAAATGGAAAAAAATAATTTTAACAAATATTTTTCATGTAATTTAAAAATGCCATTTTCCTATAGGATTTCTTCTCCTTTTTACATTTCTTAAATGCAGTTTTTTAAAAAAATAGTAATTTTTTCAATATGTTTTTCTTAAAGGCCTCGTTAAAAAATATTTCCAGTTTTTTTTTAAAAATTTTCCTTCAAAAATGATTTTTAAAAAATTCATTATTTAAGCTTTAAAGATTTTAAAATTAAATTTATTTACAAAAACGATAATTGTTTTTAGAAAATATGGTACCGTATGGAAATTTGCTGTCAAAAAAAGAAATTGGAAAATGAAAACTTTGTTTTTTTCAAAAACCTTATATTTTTTAAAGTTTATAGATTTAAAAATATCAATTCATGATCTTGATTTGGCTCTGGCTATGACTTTAAAAATGAATTTAAAAAACAGAATTTTTGCCACATCACTCCACTATTTAAATTCAGGTTCTCAAACTTTCAACTATTTAACGTTACTGTATTCAAAAAATAATAATAAAAAAAGTAAAATTAATTGGATTTTGTTAAAATTTTAAAAAATCTTGATAAAAAGGGTTTACATAGGATTTTTTTTTATCAAATTTCAATATAATGGGGATTTTTTAAAAAATCAGTTTTAAAATGCTAATTTAAAGATTTTGTCATTAAAAATATCTGTTTTTTTAAAACAAAACTTATTTTAATTAACAATTACCCTTGACAAAACCCAGTTTTTGTCAATCTGGCCAATCTGAATATTGAAAATCTCATTTTCCGCCATTCCAGGCGTCATCCTCGGAAAATATTCGATTTTACGCATGAACTGCACTGCGTTTACGCATCTGCTTTTCTCTACGCCTTCCATTGGCGGGAATACAAGAACTTCGAAAAGTATGTCCGGAAGAGCCAATATCTCCTATTTGGAATTCAAAGGCCGCCAAAGACGCGATTGAAACCCAGATGAAATCGGCAGCTGGGTGTACAGAGTCATCAAAGTGCCCGTAAACGCAGTGCAATCCAGTCGTAATCTTTCGAAACATTGCAGAATGGCCCGGCTTTTCCTTAGCAGTTCTTTTCTCACCTTCTCCTTCTTTTCCTCCTCAGCCACGTCGATCGGGGAGTTGGCGTAGGTGCGCAGCGCCTGAACCGACAGAGGAAGCCCCGTCGGGTTTTGCCCTAAAATCTCTTATTTTTATCTAAAATTCGAGAAATTCTCACTGATATTCGGTATATTCAATGAGAATACGGTATTGCGGCGACTCTCCTTCCTGCTCATCGGCGGAGTCCAATCGACCGAGAGATCCATCGACACGTCATCGATACCCGCTGAAAAAAGAAGTGGTATAGGCGGCCTAAGGTTGCCAAAAAACGCCAAAAAGCGGTTCAAGCGACCTTTGGTTACCAAAAAACGGCCTATGGTTGCTCAAAATTGGCTTTTTGTTGCCAAAAAAGTAGGTAAAGTGCCAAAAAGCAAGTGAGGCGGCCTTTGGTTGCCAAAAGCGGCTTTTAATTGCGAAAAAACAGGTCGAGCGGCCTTTGGTTACCGAAAAGCGGCGTTTAATTGTTTAAAACAATAGCTCAGGCGGCCTTTGGTTGCCAACAAGCGCCTTTTCATTGCCAAAAAGCAGGGAAAGCGGCCTTTGGTTGCCAAAAGCGGCTTTTAATTCACAAAAAGTACTTCAAGCGGCCCTCACCAGTGACTTTAGCATTCGACCCTCCGTCGGCCTCATCAACCGATTCAGAATCCTCCTCCGTGCTGGCCGAAACGGCCAAGGCGACCATCAGTCGGGAGGCGTCTTTTCCGGTAGCCTGAAGAAAGATTACTGTAGCCCACTCTTTCCCTGTGTAGACTACCTTCAAAGCCTCTGCAATATCACTCTTCTCGAAGAGCATTCCATCCTCCTTCATGGCCTCCAGAAGAGCCGATTTGGAGACACTGCCGTCGACCATTTTCTCCTCTCGCAGTAGATTCAGGCCAGAGGGACCGTTGTTCGCACGGATGGTCACCACCTAAAGGAGGAAATTTATATATTTAAAAAAAACTTAATTTTAAAAAAATTGATGAAAATCTAGTTATTCTGCGGAAAACTGCCCGTTTGGCCTGCCCATTTAGTTTAGTCCAATGTTTGACACTAGGCGGTCTCTTTTGAAATTAGCACCTTAAATTAGCATATAGCAAGCCCAAAAATCACGTTTAATATCATTTTAAGGCTAATAGCGCCTCCCACGGCGGTTTCGAACCGTCCGTGTCAAAGATTGGTTTAGTCATTCAAAATACTAATCAAACGACCAAGGTTCGATCCAACTCGGTGCACTTCTTTTTTTGTAAAACAATTGCCTAATGTGGTTACCGGAAATATATTTTTAATTGATTTTTTTTGCGCAGTGTTTGACATGCACGGTTTGAAACCGCCGTTGGAGGTGCTATTGGCCCCAAAATGGCACTAAAAAGCACTTTTTGGGGTGCTATATGCAAATTTGGGGTGGTATTTTTTCCAAGACTGAACCGTGTCAAAGTGTTGATGCACTTAAAATTTTCGCAATTTTGAACTTTTCAAATTTTCAACAAAAAAAAAATCCAAACTAACCGGGCAGAAAGTTGCAAGGAGACAAAAACGGGCAATGCTCCCATAAGCCAAGAAAAACAAGAATGTTTCGAAATTTTCCGAAATTTCTCACCAAAAATGGGGAAAATTACTTTTTTTTGGCAAAATGACATCACCACTCCTTTTGCAATTATCGACTTAGGAATCAAATGTTTGCAAATGGGAGTTCACAGGAATGTGAAAAACAAACGAAGACATAAAATAGGCCGGAAAAAATTACAGCAATTAAAATTCCCCTTGCAGTCATACTTGTCTCTAGCGCCTGGAAATATCATCCGAAATTTGCATACAGCACCCAAAAAACTGGATTTTTATGAAATTTAGGGCACAAAAGCAATAGTTTGGAACCGTCCATGTCAAACTGTGGCGATCAGGTTTCGATCCTTCCTGGTACACTCACTAAAATTCGCTTAGTTGAAAATTGAATTTGCCCGCATTTTCAGTAAGCGGGGGACGAAATTCTCCGCTCGATTCAGCCTAGCCTAGATTTTTATACCAAAAAGGTAAAAGATGACCACCCAAAAAGTTAGTTTTCTTAGAGTGTGAGTCTATAAACCGGGTTACGGTATCGTGTCCATGTATGCTTTTGACATGTCTCACCGAAAGGGGGATGGAAGGAGGAAGGAATGAATAAAATGGGCGTCAAGAGATTCGAGGAAGGAGATCGCGTGAGAATAAAGAAAAGAAACGGTGTAATTTGTAGTCTCCGACAATTATATCTCGCCATGGCGGGAAGAAGAGAGAAACACATGCCACCGGAAATCGCCCGCAAACAGATGACGAAGGGGGTTCGTGGATTCGTAAACAACTCAGTTACATACATATACCGAAAACTTGAGTTTAAGGTAGATCTACTCTTTTTTTGCGGGTACCACTGTCTGGCAACAAAAGGGCCTTTAAGTTCCCCCTTTGACAGCCAAAAGCCGTTTGCACCGCCGCTTTTTAACCCTAAAGTCATCTTGTTTTTGAAAGTGCCGCTTTTTGGTAATCAAAGGCCGCTTGACCTCTTTGTTCTACTAAAGGCCGCTTTTTGGTTATCAACGGCAGCTTGACCTTTTTTGACAATTAAAAACCGCTTTTGGCAACCAAAGGCCGTTTGAACAAAGCTCTTCGTTCACACAATTTTATGAATTACCAAAGCCACAGTTCAATACATTTCTGAAAAAAATGTTCTACCTCAAATTTCTCCTGCATTTACAGAAAAAGGTGTTTTTTACACCTGTTCTGCACTGCGTTTACAAAATCTGTTTCATCTGCTTTTGTAGGCTACTGATAGTGAGTGACATCCAGAGGACATCGAAGAAAGCGGAATTCAAGTTATTCTGAATTTAAAAAGACAGTCTCTTCAACCTTTAACAAAAGCGGTCTGAGGTCGCTAGAATAGACAGAGAGCGGCCTGAGGTCTTTGTAAAAAGCGGAAAGCGGCCTGCGGGGCGTTTATTTTCAGGTTTTTTTTATAAAAGTTAATAATTTCAAGTGGGTAGACCGGAACCCTCAATGTTTGATTGGTATTATACAGGATCTCTGACCGAGGATTCTTAGACACCGTACTAGCCCGGTGCCACATGTTAAAGGCGGGCCAAAAAGTGGAGTGATCAGCCAACAGTTTAAAGCCTCTCTGACCTGTTGTACGTGTTGACAGAGCGTGGGATTGGCCATTAGTTGAGCGGAGAGATTCATGTACTTGGCCACTAAATTATGGATGGCGATGCGCTTCGGAACGCCCATCTCGATCGCCTCGTCGCCGGCCAGTGATTGCAGAGCCAGCGCCAGACGGAACAGTTCGATCAGGGCCTGGAATTGGAAAAAGAAATTAGAATTCTGCCTCGAAAGGAGAGAAAAACCTCGTCACTGCCGACTTCGATGCAGAGGAGGTTCATGGTGCAGAGGATGGAGTCCATGTGCTTTTCCAGGAAGTGGTTCTCAGCCACAAGGACGACGGCTCTGAAAGAAAGCGGCCTTAGGTTGCCAGAAAAAGCGGAGAGCGGCCTGAGGTCGCCGGAAATGGCTGAAAGCGGCCTGAGGTCGCCGGAAAAAGCGGAGAGCGGCCTGAGGTCGCCGGAAAAAGCGGAAAGCGGTCTGAGGTCGCCAGAAAAGCTGAAAGCGGCCTGAGGTCGCCGGAAATGGCTGAAAGCGGCCTGAGGTTGCCAAAAAAAGCGGAAGCGGCCTGAGATCGCCGGAAAAAGCGGAAAGCGGCCTGAGGTTGCCAAAAAAGCGGAAAGCGGCCTGAGGTCGCCTGAAAAAGCGGCCTGAGGTCGGCAGAATAGAGCCACACCTGTAGAGCATCTGAGTGATCTCATGGATATTCTTCCGGATGAACATCTGATCCGCCCGCGAGCACTTTTCCACCGTCAGCTGCACATCCGAGACGTCCAGTACGTATTTGAGGTGCTTCAGATGGGGCAGATTATCGTGCCTGAAATCAAATTTTTCTTTCTCTGCGTCTCTATCCGTCCTTCCTTCTCTCTTTCTCTGCGTCTCTAACCTCCCTTCGATCTCTCTTTCTCTGCGTCTCTAACCATCCTATCTCTCTTTCTCTGCGTCTCTAACCTCTCTCTCTCTACGTATGTGCACACGTGAGCACGTGTTTCCGTGACCCACCTGTCCAGCAGGGTGTGGAAAATCTTCTGCGTCCCAATCCTGACCTGCGCATCGGCCACCAGAGCCAGCTGGAGCAGCGTGTGCAGGAAGGAATCCGTGAATACCGTAGCCAAATAGGCGGTACGGTACTTTGTAGCCACCTAAAATTCCAATTTTAGGCATAAAAATCTACTTTTAAGCCTAAAATTCAAATAAAAATCCACTTTGAAGTCTAAAATTAAAATAAAATTCAACTTTTCAGCCTAAAATTAAAAAAGAATGCATGTTTGAAGCCTAAAATTCAAATAAAATTCAACTTTTCAGCCTAAGATTCAAGTTTGATGCGTAAAATTGAAATTTAAACCGTTAAATTCAACTTAAGTCCAAAATTGAACCTTGATGCGTTAAATTCAACTTCAAATATTAAATTCCTTTTTTAAATCTTAAATTCAACTTAAAGCCCATAAATCCATTTTAAAGTCTAAAATTCATTTTAAAACCTAAAATCAAACTTTGAAGTCTAAAATTTAATTTTGATGTCTAAAATTCAAATGCAAATCAACTTTGAAGTCAAAATGTTAATTGTGATGACTGCATTTTAAATTTAAAGGATAAAACTCAACTTTAAAGCTTTAAATTCAAAATTAAGGCTCGAAAAAACTACCTTCAGAAGCGTTTTGACCAGTACGTGTTGTAGGAATTCGTCTCCCTGTCTGCTATGTTTCTCGTCCAGCGATGGAATATTGCCCACAGTGAACATCATCATTTCCACCTGGAAAATGTCATTTTAATTCACTTTTAAACTTGTTTTAAAATGAAAATTGAAGAAAACCAGAAGAAAATAACCTTTCCATTTTCACCTGAAAATCTCATTTTAAGAGGACAATTTGACAGAAAAATAGAAAAATCCAACTAAAATGACAGTCAAAAAAGACTTTTTGAAGGTGCAATATGCAAATGAGGGGTGATTTTTTAAGAGGATTGTGCCAAAAAGTAGAAAAATCACCTTCTGATAGTCGGGCAGGGCGTTGGCAAAGTCTCCCATGGCGTTGATCAGGGCCTCCTGGTACATTTGCTCTGCGTCCTTGTCCTTGCACTTTTCCGAGCGTTCGTAGTCGACGGAGGCGCGGAGGTGCTTCAGAAGGGAGTTGAAGATGGAGAGGAGGAGGGGACCTGGAATAGGAAAGTGTCTTTTATCTCTCTCTCTCTCTCTCTCTCTCTCTAATCCTCTACATTTCCAGATCCTAAGCGTTTTTGGCAATCAAAAGCAGCTTTTTGGCAACCAAAGGTCGCTTGACCTGCTTTTAGATAATTTAAAGCCGCTTTTGGCAACAAAATGCCGCTTCACCTGCTTTTCGGCCACTAAACATATTTTTAAAGAAGCGCAAACAGACAAAAACGAAATGCACCGAGTACGATCGAACCTTGGTGTTTTGGTTGGTATTTTGGTAACTCAAACTGGATGAATGGGACGAAACGGGCCCAACCGACAAGAATTTACAAGCCAGCTCGGCCCGTAAGAACCATCTTAACATTAGTTTTTAGTTTTAAAACAATTTCTTTAGTTGAAAACTTACCAATACTGGTTCCTGCGATGGAGACGATATTCGACAGAACCGTCGCAATTCCAATTCTAACAGAAGCATCGGCCGAGCTCTTACTGTCCAGGTGGTTGATCAACTCCTGAAATTACATATATAATAATAGCGACACTAAGTCTAAATTCAACGGCTCAAATTTACGGTCTTCGCCAAACCTAGTTTACCGAAAAAAAGGGCGTGCCCTATTTCGTGAAAATATTATGATGGTGTAATCGGGAATTCGAATAACAACATCATATGCACTCCGTTTCAGAATTAGGGAAACCAGGAATGACGGAGAGAAGACCAGCCTTCTTTTGCACCAACTTGCAAAGAAACTGATGTCACACCTGAATGACAAAGTAGCTGTTCTGGCTCTGAATACTGTAGATGATCGCTTTGAAGACGTGGATGGCGAATTTGGGAGGAGGGGTCCATTGGGTGTGGAGGTCCATGTGCTTCAGCACGGGTTCCATCACAGCTCGCAGGGAGCCGAAAGAGGCCTGGAATTGTGAGGGTTAGAGAGAAAATATTAAGCATAAAGTGGTCCAAGCGGCCTTTGGTTGCCAAAAAGCGGTCCAACCGGCCTTTGGTTGCCAAAAAGCGGTCCAAGCGGTATTTGGTTGCCAAAAGCGGTCCAAGCGGCCTTTGGTTGCCAAAAAGTGGTCCAAGCGGCCTTTTGTTGCCAGAAAGCGGTCCAACCTTTCCCATAAGCTCCCTCAGACAGCGATCAGCCAGGTTTCGGGGCGTCTCCTCTCCGACGGAGTCATCGGCAAATGGTCCAGCGAACATGTCGGGAGCTGACTTCCCACCAGAAACATCGGAGTCGTCTGGAAAGAGAGGTTTAGACAAAAATACACAAACATATACAAAATTGGGGCCTTTGGTTGCCAAAACGCGGCTTTTCATTGCTAAAAAGGAGTCAAGCGGCCGTTGGTTGCCAAAAAGCGGCTTTTAATTGCTAAAAAGGAGTCAAGCGGCCAATGGTTGCCAAAAGTGGTTTTTAATTGTCAAAAAGTAGGTAAAGCGGCCTTTGGTTGCCAAAAAGCGGCTTTTAATTGCTAACAAAGCAGATCAAGCGGCATTTTGTTGCCTAAAAGCGGCTTTTAATTGCGAAAAATACCTGGTTCCTGCAGATTGTAGAGAATCGAGGGCACAATCTTGTCCATATGCTGTTGCTCCCAGATATTCGGGTGAAAATCGTCGGTCACCGATTTCCAGACGACTCCTGAAAACATTTATTAGCTTATAAAATTGATTTTGGCAACCAAAGGCCGCTTGGACAGCTTTCTAGCAACCAAAGGCCGCTCTGAATCCAAACCTCTAAGTCCTTTAAGCCCGGCTCTTCTGATCGGTCGCGAGTCGTCTCCATACGGCCCGTGGCACATCTGCGAGAACTTGGAAATGAAGAAGTCGTACTGGCGGTGGTAGCAGGGACTGCTCTCCTCGATGTTTGAGAACGTCACGAAGGAATCCGTGGCCAGTTGCTGAAAATTAATTGCTGAAAAATTTTAGCTCCAAAAATAGCCAAATTTGTAATTTTTAGGTAAAACTTTAATGAAAATTCAATTAAAAATACTGAATAAAATAAAATCTCCACCTCCATTTTAGGATTTCCCGACTCCAGAAGCTTCTGGACCATTTTGAGGTGGTTCTCGCTGAACTGCGGCAGACTGGGAGAGCTGTGACACGACTGCAGCAGCTGATCCATCGCCTCCACTGCGATCTGAAAAGAGAGAAAATGAATTTTTAAAAAGTTAAAAAGAATTGAAATAAAGTTTTTATTTTAAAAATCCATACTTTTTTGCTTTCTGGCTCCATCAAAGGCCGCTTCACCTTTTTAGCAAATTAAAAGTCGCTTTGTGGCAACCATAGGCCGCTTGAACCGCTTTTTGGCAACCATAGGCCTCTTGACCTAATTTTCCACAAGTAAAAGCCGCTTTTGGCAACCGTTGGCCGCTTGATCTGTTTTTTTGAGAATGAAATTTTTTTTTGATACTTTTCAAAAGCAGCCTTTTGACAACCATAGGCCGCTTTTTTGCTATAAAAAGCCGCTTTGTTGACAACCAAAGGCCGCTTGAGTTGCTTTTTGCAAGTAAACGACCAAAGGCCGCTTTTTGTGAATTAAAACCAGATTTTTGGCAACCATAGGCCGCTTTATCTGTTTGTTTGTTTTTGCAATTAAAAGCCGCTTTTCGGTAACCATCGGCCGTTTTTTATGAATTAATAGCCGCTTGTTGGCACCCATAGGCCGCTTGGCCTGCTTTTTTTGCAAGGACCATAGGGCGCTTTTTTGCAGTTAAAAAAACGCTTTTGAACAGCCAAGGGCCGCGTTTTTTTAGAAACCAAAGTACGCTTGACCAGTTTTTTTTTGACATTTAAAGTCCGCTTTTGGCAACCATAGGCCGCTTGTACAGCTGAGAAACCGATCTTGTCCAGGCCACTAATTTGAATATGACACACTAAAAATGACTTTTCAGCGGCTTTTTTGGCCCAAAATCATCTCCTACGCCAGTTTTAAACAATACAAGTTCTAGAGTAAATTAAAGTTTTCATTTTTAGAAAAAATAATAATAATAAAAATCTTCTGAAAACTACCTTGACTTGGACAAATCGCTGTCGGCTGAGGTCTCTGGCCAGCCTCATCACGAGGTACTCTCCGATCCTTTCCAGTTTCTCCGGGTGCGACATGGCGTAGAACGTCAGCTTCTGCATGTTAGCAGAAATGAGGCCATCGGTGATCGCTCGAGGGTAGATCGAGTCGACCAACCGGCGATAGCTGAAAAAAACCTTATTTTGATGGAATTTATTTAAAACTAATATTTTTTTTCTGTTTTTTCTGGCAACCTCAGGCCGCTTTCCGCTTTTTCTGGCGACCTCAGGCCGCTTACCGCTGTTTCTGTAGACCTCAGGCCGCTTTCCGCTTTTACCGGTGACTTCAGGCCGCTTTCTGCTTTTTCCGGCGACATCAGGCCGCTTTCCGCTTTTTCTGGCAACCTCAGGCCGCTTTCCGCTTTTTCTGGCGACCTCAGGCCGCTTTCCGCTTTTTCTGGCGACCTCAGGCCGCTTTCAGGTTTTTTCTGGCATCCTCAGGCCGCTTCTGCTTTTTTTCTGATGATCTCAGGCCGCTTTTTTCCTGCGTTTTATTAAAAAAAGTAAAAAAAATTTTTTTTTAATATAATAAATTACCGGGGCTTGCATGGTGCAAAGCAGCAGCAGCCGTTCATCTCGGCACTTCTCTTCAGGTCACGCCAGCCGGCTACACAACAAACGTAGCGCCAGTCGATTAAGTGGGAGAAGCCCTGCTCAGCCTCCCTCCGGTTCACGCAAGATGCGCACTCGAGCTGAAAATGATCGATTACAGTTTGAACTTTCATCGCGATATTCCAATTACTACAACAACAAAAATACCAATCCTTCAAGATTCCTCAACCTTCGTGCAAGAAAAGCAGAATTTATTTCACTCAGAATTTTAAAATAAAATTTTTATTATATTTTTTCTATTTATGTTATTTTTTTATACATTTTATTTTTTCATCGATTTAGAGTAATTTTCGCGCTAAACATTGGTTGAAACATGAAATTTCTTCTGTAATTTGTTTTTGTAATTTTTGAAAAACTCAATAAAAATAATTTTCCGGGCACATTTTTTCGATGTGCAGACGAGTTGCCCTGCCTTTCATTTTTTTTTGCCACACCACTCCACTGTTTCATTTTTTGTTACTGAACAAAGCTAGCAAAATTTCGTGAGACCGACATAAATAATAAAAATGTAAAAAATTATTTTTAATTTAATTTTTTAAAATTTTACGGTTTTAAAAATTAAACGGTTTTATAAACTTGTTATATTCACAATTTTAAAAACATTATTTGAAAACAATTTTTAAAAAAAACTTATTTTTGCATTTAATCATAAGCATATTTTTTATGGATTTAAACATTTAAATACTGACATGTGGCAAAAACACGTGTTATTTTTTAAATAATATTTCAATTTATTAAATTCAATTTATTATTAAAAAATTATTTTGTAATTTTGCACAAGTTTGTCGAATTTTTTTTAAAGATTTAAAAGTGTTTAAAATTTTTTTAAAAAAAGTTAGTGGAATTTTTCATCATGACAGTAGTGATTTAACCATGAAATTCATAGTTTCTCAAGGTTAAATTCAATTTCCTTCGACAACTCTGTAAACAATGGCCGTAAACAACGTGGATCTTGTAAACATCGGGCGGATGAGCTGTCATTTTCCAGTTTTTTTTTTCAGGGCAGTCAAGAGCGATCCAGCCAAATTAGGCACAATTCGCTTGCTCCAACCAACCTCGACTGCTGGCATTCCGCCGGCTGTCAGCTGGCGTGTGGCCGACGGAGACAGCGTGAATAAGACCGTCTAGTCATCCCAGCAATTCAATCCATTCATCATCTCTCGCGGTGTTGGGGAAACCCGCCCCGGACGGTTGTGGAAGCAGGCGAGACGTTTTTCTTCCGCGCTCTCGTCAATCAGAGAATATCCCGCCGCAGCGGGGCCAACTCATCGATCCACAACAAACTCATTCATAGCACCCAACGCACACTTAGTAAACACCCGCATTTTGCAACAGAAATAGGCGGGATTGGACCGCTTTTGGCAACCGAAGGCCTCTTGGACCGCCTTCTGGCAACAAAAAGCCACTTGGACCGCTTTCTGGCAACCAAAGACCGCTTGGACAGCTTTTTTGCAACCGTAGGCCTCTTGGACCGCCTTCTGGCAACAAAAAGCCGCTTGGACCGCTTTTTGGCAACTAAAGGCCGCTTGGACCGCTTTCTGTACTAAAATCACGAATCAAACTGTCGAGGGTTCGATCCCCGACGATGCCATTTATTTTTGTTTCCTGTTAAAAAATCAGTGTTTACGAGTTTTTGTTAAAATAACTAATTTAAGCTATTTTTAACGATTAACTAATGTGGAAAAAAATTTAATTTAATTTTTTTTACTAAGTTTCAATTTTTTTAACCTTATTTTTTTCTTCAAAAATTCTTTGACAACATCCGAGATTTTGAAAAAATTCAAATTTTTAAATGTAGTTTATTTACAAAATTATTATTTCTTTTACGGTAAACTAGAAACATATTTAAGAGTTCAATTTTAAACAGTTTAAAATTAATTTTCCAATTTTTAATTTTAAAAAAATCAGTTTTCAAAAATTTGTGGACCCTGCTCTTTTTTGTTTGAAAACACCAACATTTGGGAACAGAGAGTAGGCCAAAATGCTCCCATATGCATAAATTTATGGGAATTCGTTGTGGAAAACAAAGTCTAGACTGGGAAAAGACGAGATTGCACGAGGCATCGAACACCAAATTGATAATTCTTCCCTTCCGCTGTCCGCTTTTTAGCAACCTCAGGCCGCTTTCCGCTTTTTCGGCGCCCTCAGGCCGCTTCTGCCTTTTCCGGCGACCTCAGGCCGCTTTCCGCTTTTTTTCAGCTAACCTCCGGACGCTTTCCGCTTTTTTGGTGACCTCAGGCAGCTTTCTGCTTTTTCTGGCAATCTCAGGCCGCTTCTGCTTTTTCCGGCGACCTCAGGCCGCTTCCGCTTTTTCTGGCGACCTCAGGCCGCTTCCGCTTTTTCTGGCGACCTCAGGCCGCTTTTGTTTTTGGACCGAAGTACAATAGACTATTGTGTTCAGCTTATCACGACTACCATAAACATTGCCAGATAACTAAGTTGTGCCATTTACGAACCGGAGATTCGAGAAAACCGCGATAAACCGGTAGAAGAGACCTTTCCAAGAAGCCGTGAAACTGTCTCTTTCTACTTTTTAGTGTCATTTTCAGCGCAATAATAGTAATTTTAAGCTCCCGTGGTTTCAAACAATTACCGTTAAACATTAGTTGTGACATCGAAAGAAAGGGATACAGTATCCTTCTTCTCATACAAAATCCCTCTCACTCTCGTTGTCTGCCCTCTCTCAAAAGTCCATACTCTCTCGGAAGCTAACCTTTTTGTCTCGTCGTCTGGGATCTCTTCAAAATGCTTAATATCATTACTCTATCAGCGTCTGTTGTCTCTCGAAGCCACACACTCTCTCGCGCAAAAAAGCAGCTTTTTTTCGCGTCGTCTGCGCTCTCGGGAAAAGCAGATGCTTAAACACAGTGCAGGTCAAGCGTAAAAAGCGATTATCTTCTGCAGATCCTGCTTAATTCCTGCTTTTCGTTTCCATAACGAAAAAACTACAACACGACTGTAGTCTATCATATTCCTATTCGGATTATGCACAATTCTGCCGCGCGTACCACTTCCATATTCGTCAAAACCAGAAAAAAATCTGAACTACGGTCCGTGTTAGTTGATGGAAAATACGTTTTTTCGAAAATCTCCAACGAAGATCTTCATCAGTTTAATGCCTTGCCCTTGGGTTGATGACAACAACAGGGAAATTCAGCAACGATTAGCGTCATGGGAGCGAAAACCACTTCTTTGAGGTCGAAGGATTTAAGGATTTAAATCCTGTTCACGTGAATTTCAACAGTTTCTCTTTCTCTCTCTCTCTCTCTCTCTTTCTCTCTCGCTCTCTCTTTCTCTCTCTCTCTCTCATTCTCAATCTCTCCCTCTCCCTCTCTCTCTCTGTCTCTTCCTATCTCTCCCTCTCTCTTTCTTTGCAATTACAAGAGATTTTCGACTTCGTATATGCAATCGAAAGATTCTCGCTGCAATCTCAATTGCCCTTTAATTAAACGGCGTCCAAACAATTGAACAGAAGGTTGCAAGCAAGCAATCGGTGGTGTTTGTACTAGATAAATGTATTTTTCTAGGACAGAGAAAAGGAAATAAAAACAAAAGTTTAAAACAAGTTTTGTGAATATCTATTTTTAATGATATTCTTTTCAAATGTAAAATTTTAAAATTATTTTTGGTAATAACAGTTAAAAACGCGTAAAAAATACTCAATTAAGGGGAATCATCTTTTAAAATTCGAATTTTACAAAGTTTTACGTGTTTTCATGGCCAAGGGGCTAAGAGGTTGGGCTAGTAATCTAGACTACTCCAGTTCGATCCCGGTTTAACGAAAGGCCTTTGGTTGCCCAAAAGCGGTCTCAGCGGCCTGTAGTTGCCAGAAATGTAATAATTTTAAATTTAATGAAAGATAAAACAGTTCTAAACGCGAAAAAAACTTTAAAAGTTACAACCAACATTCCAAGCGCCCTTTGGTTGCCAAAAAGTTGTAAAAGCGGCCTTTGGTTGCCAAAAGCGGTCCAGGCGGCCTTCGGCTGTCAAAAAGCGGCCTATGCGGCCTTTGATTACCAAAAGGCGGTCCGAGGGGCCTTTGGTTGCCAAAAAAGCGGTCCAAGCGGCTTTTTGGTGAAAAGAAGCGTCTCAGCTCGCTGCCATAAAGCGGCCTTTGGTTACCAAAAAGCGGTCCAAGCGGCCTTTGGTTGCCAAAAAGCGGTCCTATCACTATCATTCGTTACACTTTTATCAAAGAAAAACGACAACAAACTATCTTTTACTGCCATTTTTTGACAACATTCACGTCGTGTTTCCCCAAAAATTCTTATTAAATTTTTTTAATTCCCTGTTTATGCCCCGACATACCATAATCCTGGGTCTGTGTTGCGAAGAGCAACTGGCTCCATCCTCGTCTCTTCCTCCTCCGCCAGGACATAGCGAATTACGTGCAAACTCGAGCACGCCGCCGGCCATAATGGCTGAGAGAGCGGGGCGAAAGGTGTGCCGTCAGCAGCAGCTACCACGGGACGATAAGCGCATTCGAAGAGATTAGTATGCGCGACACATTTATGTGATGGGTAGGGAGGGGCGGGGCAGGCGCAGACCCACAATGGGTGCCTTTGAGTCCTCGGTGGAAGAGTTGGATGCCCAAGACGGCCACTAATAACGCCTGCTGACAGCCGGCACCGATTTGCCTTGTCTTGTCCTTACGAGCGGGGGAATAACAACAGACAATACCCACTTTCGAGTGAAAGAACGACTGACAATTGGACGCAATTACATTTTACGCTGGGGGATAGGATCCTGGCTACTCAAAGAACGGCGAACGTACTCGTTGCAACGCTTTAGCCTCTAGAAATTAGTATTATTTGGTCATGTTTTGATTGTATTGCATAATCAGCATTAGAGATAAACAAAATGACCCTTCGGATAATATGCACATACATGCCAACTACCTCTTATACGGGTGGAGAGTATTTGCAAGAACTGAGAAATATCGAGGAGATAATAAAGAAAAAGGAACCTGGAAAGAAAATTCAACACGTCATAACCGGAGATTTTAATGCACAAGTCGGACAGAGAGAAAATGTGAACGAAACATCGGTTGGTATATATGGTTATGGAGATAGAAACGAGAGAGGAGAAATTTGATAGATTGGTGCGAAAGGAACTATTTCAAAGTTGCGAATTCATTCTCAAAGAGAAGAAGTGGTAGAAAGTGGACATGGCGATCGCCAAATGGAACAACATTTCGAGAGTATGATCTAATTCTCGTAAGAAAAGCATGCTATAGCAAATCTGTGGATGTTGTAAACAAGTTTGATTACGGAAGTGATCACCGTCTGATAAGAAGTATGCTAAATTTTGAATGGAATGGCCGTAGATGGGGAAAGAAGGCACAAGTGCGAAAGACAGACTGGGAACTGTACAGAGATGAGTTGCGAAACAATTTACAGCAGTTAAACAATGCCAATACTTCTACGGAAATTTACGAAGAAATTACAAAAGTAATGAACAAATGTGCAAAAGAAGCGACTTCATGGATACCAAAACCCGACAAACTCTCAGCAAAAAGTAAGGAACTATTCCATGAACGAAGAAAGCTATTATCCCGAAATGATATACAAGCAAGAATCAAACTCGCGGTGGTCAATAAACTTCTGAGATTACAAATTTCCGAAGATATAAAAAACTATCACATAAACCTGTACAACAAATCAATTCTGACAAACAAGAGGAGAAAGGAACAACAACTAACTAGAACTCAATTGAACAATATTAGAAAGAACGACGGCACTTTAACCAAAAACGGTTCAGAACTAGCAAAAGAAATTTGTACATTTTATAATGCTTTGTTCGACTCAAAGAGGATCAACGGAAACTACTCGGTCAATTTGTCTCAAGTCCCCGAAATCACAATTGATGAGCTTAACTGGAACATTTACAATCTGAAACGAAATATAGCACCAGGCCCCGATCTAATTTGTACGGAAATGTTATTGAATACAGGCAAACTAGTCAAGGAAAAGCTCAGACAAATGCTAAACGAATGTCTTCGCTCTGGGAATATACCCAAAGAAATGTGCAATTCTATTATTTCACTCATATTTAAAAGTGGAGACCCCAACCAGCTGGGTAACTTTCGACCAATTGCTGTTTCGTCAACTATACTCAAATTATTGGTTCGTATTGTCCATAGAAGAGTGGAAAGAATACTGGAGGAAAATCAAACAGTGGAACAAACTGGATTCCGAAAGAATTTTTCAACGAACGACCATATTCTCACATTGAAAGAATTAATTGACAAATGCTATTCCCACAATATTCAGGCATATTTAATTTTCGTGGATTTTACAAAGGCCTACGACAGCATTGAACATGACGAAGTGTGGAAAAGTCTTACACAGCAAGGCATACCATCTACATACATAGCTGTGTTGCAATCTATGTATCGAAACGGAAAAACAAAAATCAAAACAAGCAACGGAAAAGTGGAAATTGATGTAAAGAAGGGAGTACGACAAGGATGTCCGTTATCACCGGTATTATTCAATGCTGTTCTTGAAAGTGTTATGAGAAAGTTAGAATGGATAGAAGAAGGAATTAAAATCAATGGAAAACAACTTACCTATCTATGTTATGCCGATGATATTGCTCTTGTTGCCCGATCTCCAATGATGGCCCAACGAATGATTAATGATCTAGTAAAAGCTGCCAACACAGTCGGACTAAAAGTTAATCAAAAGAAGACCGTAGCCATGACAAATTTCAATAAAACCCCTCTTACATTAGATGGAAATACAATTACCTATGTGGACGAATTTGTATATTTGGGACGAAATATTAGCTTCCAATTTGATGATGGACACGAATTGACAAGAAGGATAAAATCAGGATGGTTTGCATTTCATCAACACAAGGAGTTCCTAACACGTACATCAATTAATATGAAATGGAGAAGAAAAGTTTTTAATCAAACGGTGCTCCCTGCTCTACTTTACTCCTGTGAAACTTGGGCCCTGACAGATAAGAACAAGAAGAAGCTACGCAGTGTGCAAAGAAGAATGGAAAGGGTTATGACGCATACTCAACTATTAGACAGAATCCCACACGCTCTGGTCAGAAGTCGAACAAGAGTAAAAGATGTACTAAGAGAAGCCCAAAAGCGGAAATTTAAATGGGCCAAGAAATTGGCAAACTGTACAGACGGTAGATGGACAAAGGAATTGATAGAATGGTACCCAAGAGAAAAGAATCGGCGGCGAGGAGGACAACACACAAAATGGACAGATGACATGGAAAGGGCAGCTAAAAGAATTGGTCTACAAGGAGTATGCTGGGCAACGACAGCGAGGTTGAACGAGGAATCATGGAGGCAGATGGCTTCCCAGCACTACACACTGTGATAAAAAACCTGTAGTGATACTGACAAATAAAGTATAAAGTATAATCAGCAGAAGACAACGTTTTGCCAGAGATGGCAAAATTCGAGAAAAGGGTCTGACCCAGCCCCCGATACTTTGGCTTTGGAAAAATGAAATTTTCGAATATATTAGCGTTCAAATGTAAAAATTTCAGGCGTTTCTGCCTTTTCTGGTAACCACAGGTCTTTTTTTGGGGATTCTGGTGACCTAAGGCCGCTTTCTGCTTTTTCTGGAGACCTCAGGCCGCCTTCTGCTTTATTGGTGGCTGATTTCCGCTTTTTCCGGTTACTTTAGCTTTCTACTTCTGAAAAATGGGTTTTCCAAATAAGAAACGCATTTTAAGAGGTGTTACCCAATCCTCTTTTAGGCTATTTAAAATAACCGCTTAAAAAGGGGAAAAGGCTTTCCCAAAAAAAGTGTTCAACCAGTTTGGTGTTAAAAAATAATAATAACAAGACGACTAAGGTTCGATCCCGGTCGGTGCACTTCTTTTTGTAAAACTTTGGTAGCCACATATTTAAGACATTAAAAATTAGTGTGATGAGTTTTACGATTTTTAAATTTTGTATTTTGGGTCAACTCAAAAATCTAAAAAAAAGAGCTTGAAAATGAATTTCGAAACCCTGAATTTCACATTTTAACCAATATTTTCACGCAAAGAACACCATAATTTTCAGATGTATACACAAAAATATCAAAAACCATGAATTTTGTCACAAATTGCTGTGAAATTATGAATAATTATACTTTTTTGGCAAATTTCGATTTCTTACCAAGCAAAAATCCACGGAAACCGTAATTGCATGCGTAATTTTTCAAAACTTCTCTTTTTTAAATTTTCACTTTAAAAAGTAAGTTAGTTTTAAGTTTTTTTTTACTTTTTGCTGTAAAGTTTTTTTTCGTAGATTCAAATTTGTTGACTGAGGATTTTTTCCATAAAGATTGAGGAATCTTTTTTTAAAAATCGGATTAAATGGGATAAAAGGAGATCATCGAATGAGATAACAACTGGAATAAACCAGAATTTTCAAGGGAAATATAACAAAAATATATAAAATGAGGTATTGTTTATGAGCAAAAGAGTGAGCCGTCACAATAACAACAGTTAAATCACAACCAAAACCGATAAATACTCTATAAATCAATAGAAAATCGATAAATCAATAGAAAATCGATAAATCAAAAGAAAATCAATCAATAAATCAATAGAAAATCTATAAAACCCACTATAATCTCTGGGAAATGCATCTGGGAAAGGCTACTTCTATGGCAAGTAATACTGTATCTATTATACGGTAAAATCTCTGGGATACTGTAACACGTAGGTACAATCTGGGCAAGGCGGGAGGTCACCAGAGCTGATTTCTGGGATTAGACTGATTAGAATATTGGGAACAACTGGTCTGCACGCTGTTTACAGGGTCAGGGGAACCACTTCCGGAGGACCTCCCATCGCTCGGCCGGCGGCTTTCCGAAGAATTCCATTTGGGTCTGCGAGTAGCGGGCCTTCGGACCACCGAAATCTCTGAAAAAATAGGGATTAATTTGAATAATGAGTCGGTAAAGGCGGCCTTTGGTTGTTAAAAAGCGGTCCAAGCGGCCTTTGGTTGCGAAAAAGCGGTCCAAGCGGCTTTTGGTTGCCAAAAGCGGTCCAAGCGGCCTTCGATTTCGAAAAAAGCGGTCCAAGCGGGCTTCGGTTTGAAAGCGATTAAGCGGCCTTAGGTTGCCCAAAAGCGGTATACAAGCGGCCTTTGGTTGCCAACAAACGGTTCAAGCTGCATTTTCCTGCCAAAAAGCGGTCAAAGCCGCATTTGGTTTCTAAAATAGCGGTTAAGCGGCCTTTGGTTGTGAAAAAGCGGTCCAAGCGGCCTTTTGTTGCCCAAAATCGGATCAAGCGGCAATTGGTTTCCAAAAAGCGGAGCAAGCGGGCTTTGGTTTCGAAAAGCGGCCATTTTTTGCCAAAAAGCGGTTCTAGCAACCTTGGGTTAAAGCGGCTCAAAAGTGACCTTAGGTTGCCAAAAAGCGGTTCAAGATGCCATTAATTGAAAGAAAAACTGTCCAAGCGGCCTTAGGTTCCCTGAAAGCGGTCCAGGCGGCCAATTGTTGCCGAAAAGCGGTCCAAGCGGCCTTTGGTTTCGAAAAAACGGTCCAAGCGGCCTTTTGTTGCTAACAAAGCGATCCAGGCAGCCTTAGGTTCCCTAAAAGTGGTTCAAGCGGCCTTTGGTTGCCAGTTGCCAAAAGCGGCCTTTGGTTGAAAAAAACGTTCAAAGCGGCTTTAGGTTTCCTGAAAGCGGTCCAAGCGGCCTTTGGTTGCCAAAAAGCGGACCCTACCTGAAGCCAGAGTCCCTCCACGAGTAATTGAACTTCTCCAGGGCGCTCCTCGCCTCATCGTCAGATTCCAGGATGGAAAGCGGCTTTTTCACGTGGAATTTGGCGGAGAGCAGGGTGTCGGGGAAGAGGAAAACGGAGCGGAAGGCAAAGTGGCCGCCGTACACGGGGTGCAGACTGAGACCGATGAATTTCTGCAAAAAGAGGGGCGTCACGGCGGCGGATGAGTCATGTTTGTATAGATTTCACACCCCCGTTTGATAACGGAAAATCGCGGAAAATCGATTTTCTGCTTTTTCTGGCGACCTCAGGCCGCTTTCCGCTTTTTCTGCCGACCTCAGGCCGCTTTCCGCTTGTTCTAGTGACCTCAGGCCGCTTTCTGCTTTTTCTGGCAACCGCAGGCCGCTTTTTTTTATCCACAAACCGAATTCTTGTCCATAATCCCCGGAGGAGGCCAGGAGTCGTTGGAGAGGAAACACGGCTGGTAGTAGAAAGCGGCGGCGGAGACGTGGCCACACGTCTGCATTAGAATCTTGGGCTTCCTACTCGGCCACAGAGAGTGGTCGTGGAGGAGCTCATGAGGGGCGGTGAGGCTCTAAAAATAGTAAAAATAGAAAGTAATTTCCACCCTATATTTGCATACATTACCCCAAAAAATAGTTTTCACCAAGTTTTCAAAAGTAGTTTTAAAAAAATTTAATGATACTTTTTTAAACTTTAATAATTACTTTACTTTAAAAAAAATTTAATTTAAAAACTATATTTTTTTAAACACTTAAAAATAATAAAAAGGTGAGGTTCTGAAAATATGATAAAAATCACTGTTTTACCCCAATTTTAAAGTGAAAATAGCACCCAAAATTTGCATATAACGCCCCAAAAAGTAGTTTTTAATTAATTTTTGACGCAATTTGTATCCCAAACAGTGGATAAATGTTCCTAAAGTAATAGTTTACCTCTCTGATGGGTTCCAGTCGATCGGCCATGAACTCCTGGATGGGAGAGGAAATCTCTTCCGCCAGCTTTTCCAGGGATCCTAGCTGAAAATTGGTGAATTTAACAAAATTGCGAATAAGAAAAGATTGAAATAAGTAAAATCTCACCTCGGCCACTTTCCCGGTGACCCATCGACGGAAGGAAACGTCGAACATGGCGGGCGTGCTGAGAAGAAGGATCCCCGCAGCACGGGGGTCCATCTGCAGGCGGAACTCCTCCCCGACAGAGTCATTGTAGCTACCGACCTGAAAAGGACTGATTTTAATGTTTTTATTTATTTTTTTAAAGAATTTTAAAGAAAATTTTCAAAAAGAGAAACTTTTTTCGATGTTGTACGGGTTTCATTCCGTACGGTTCGAAACGGCTATAGAACGTGCTATTGGGGTTAAAATGACAAAAAATATTTTGGTGGGTTGCTATATGCAAATGTGGGATGCTAGATCGGAGTCGAACAATGTTGGTTGGCTTAGGAAACCTTTTTTTGCGTGTATCCCATTTTGGCAACCAAAGGCCGCTTGATTTCCTTTGGCAACAAAAAAGCCGCTTTTAGCAGCCAAAGGCCGCTTGACCTACTTTTTGGTAAACAAAAGCCGCTTTTGGCATCCAACGGCCGCTTACCCTGCTTTTTGTGAATGAAAAACTGCTTTTTGTCAACCATAGGCCGCTCTACCTGTTTTTGGCAAGGAAAAGCAGAAATAGGCCGCTTCATCTGATTTTGGCAAAGAAAAGCCGCTTTTTGGCAACCAAAGCCCGCTTGACCTGCTTTTTTCCAAATTAAAAGCCGCTTTTTGGTAACCAACGGCCGTCTGGCCTGCTTTGTTTTACAATTACAAGCCACTTTAAGCAACCAAAGGCCGCTCAACCTATTTTGGCTATTAAAAGCCGCTTTTTTAGCAACCAAAGGCCCTGATTTTCTATTTTTCAGCAAAATTGCTCCATATCCTCGATTCAGTCCGTTTTTGAATAAAACAAACCCAATTTTTAATGCACATTCTTCAAAAACAAAGAAAGAAAATGAAAATCCCACCTGGAAAATGTAGGACTCGAATCCGTCATTTTCGGGGAGATGGGAGTCGATTAGATTCTTTATCTCGTAGATCTCGTCGTCTTCTATAAACGTCATATGCCTGAATTTTTGTAAAATTAGGCGATTTTTAAAGTAAAAAAGCTTGAAAAAACTATTTTACACATTAAAATAAGGTAAAAAGATAAGATAGAAGAGAAGAGAAATCTCCATAAAGGACATAAAAAATTAGAATTTAAAGAAAGTATTCATTACAATCAACGTAAAATACGCAAACATTTGAAAGTACCCGGTGAAAGAGAGTTCTTAAGGGGGAGATCAGGTGTTTCCTTCGTCTTCGCTGCTGGAACTGGAGCTGCTGTCGCTGCTCATCTGCTCCACGGCGTTCACGGGCTGCATCAGGCGAGGGGCCGTCGGCTGGATGGAGATTGTCACGGAAGGAGAGGACATGCGGGGAGAGTTCTGCAAAAAAAATTAAAATTCATTAAAATTTATTTTAAAAAAAACTAAAATGATTTTTAAAATGATGCAAAATGCCTTAAATAGGTTCCTAGTGTTTCCAGTTTAATTGCACAAAAATACAATTTTTAATTTAAAAAAACGGTGATTTTTCAGGCCTTAATTCCAATTTGGCCTGAATTCCAATTTCTCTCGGCCCAAAATTTAGCCATGACAAAAACAGTTCAAGCGGCCGTTGGTTGCCAAAAAGCGGCTTTTATTTGTCAAAAACAGGTCAAGCGGCCGCTGGTTGCCAAAAAGCGGCTTTAATTGGCAGAAGTAGGTCAAGCGGCCTTTGGTTACCAAAAGCGGCTTTAATTGGCAAAAATAGGTCCAGCGGCCTTTGGTTGCCAAAAGCGGCTTTTCTTGGCAAAAAGCAGGTCAAGCGGCCTTTGATTGCCAAAAAGCGGCTTTAATTGGCAAAAGTAGGTCAAGCGGCCGTTGGTTGCCAAAAAGCGGCTTTCCTTTGCCAAAATCAGGTCAAGCGGCCTATTGTTGCCAAAAGCGGCTTTAAATGGCAAAAGTAGGTCAAGCGGCCTTTGGTTGCCAAAAGCGGCTTTTCTTTGCCAAAATCAGGTCCAGCGGCCTTTGGTTGCCAAAAGCGGCTTTTCTTGGCAAAAAGCAGGTCAAGCGGCCTTTGGTTGCCAAAAAGCGGCTTTAATTGGCAAAAGTAGGTAAAGCCGCCGTTGGTTGCCAAAAGCGGCTTTTATTTGCCAAAATCAGGTCAAGCGGCCTATTGATGCCAAAAGCGGCTTTAATTGGCAAAAGTAGGTCAAGCGGCCTTTGGTTGCCAAAAGCGGCTTTTCTTTGCCAAAATCAACTCAAGCGGCCGTTTGTTGCCAAAAAGCGGTCATTAGTCTCTAAAACCAAGTGGCACCCACAAGCAACCAATCCTGCTTTTGTCTTCAGAAAGTCGACTGCAGGTTTTCCTAATAACGGTTCAAAATGTTTCAAAAAAAAAAAAAAAATTCTGTGTCAAGGGGATCGAACCTTGGTCGTTTGGCTCGAACTTTGAGAGATGAAATTGGGTTAATGGCCCATCAATATGGATACATCAGGGCCAAATTTCCGATTTCAAAATTCAATATTGCAGGTAAACAACGGGCGGATTAGTTGTCGCCTTGGAGAAAACGAGAAAATGCCGTAAAACAAAGGCCCCTGAATATAAAGGGTCCCTTACGTGCAGAAATATAATTCAAATGGCCACTGTGAAAAGAGAGAAAAGAGCAATTGCACGTAGATGAGACAAACACCCACTCCAGGAGACAGCTGTTTGGCGCGAAAGAACGGCCAGCCGGTTGGCTGCAATTGGCCTTCCAGGCCTTCTATCAGCTTTTTCGACTCTGATGCAATAAGGAAATGATAACCGCAGTACGACATTAAGAACCACTCTTACGCCCCGCTTATCATGACAGTTCGCGGGGAAGCCGGCTGTGACAGAAATCACGCCATACAGGAAGGAAGCACTGGAACTAGGTGGCAAACAAGCCATCTGGCTCGATTTTCGCCGTTTTAGGTAAAATTTCCAGGAAAAACGAGTCAGTTAGTTGAAGTTTGCACAAAGAAATACCTGGTTTGACTTCCTCTGGAAAGGAGAGGCTTCGGATCGGCCGGTGGGAGTGGAGAGGGCGGGACGGCCGCCACGGGGAGAGGAATTCGTTTGGAATCTGGAAAAATAGACTTATTTTGATGATAAAAAAGGATTTAAAGGACTAAAAACTAATGATACTAAGTTAAAAACTAAAAAATTAGAATATACTCACCCAATGCGGGGACTGGGAGAAGACCAGGGCTTGGCCATATTCTGCTGGCTGATCATCGGCGAAGACATACGGGTTCCGCCGATCGGAGGGGTACGTACCTGAAAAATATACGTTAATAAACAAATTCTGGTGACCTCAGGCCGCTTTCCGCTTTTTCCGGCGGCCTCAGGCCGCTTTCCGCTTTTTTCTAGCGACCTCAGGCCGCTTTTTCTGGTGACCTCAGGCCGCTTTCCGCTTTTTTCTAGCGACCTCAGGCCGCTTTTTCTGGTGACCTCAGGCCGCTTCCGCTTTTTATGGCGACATCAGGCCGCTTTCTTCTCTTATGAAAAAGTTAAGGTACTTCTCTCGCCTTCATTTGCATAACTTTCCATAGAAGTTCTAGAAAAGAAAAAGAAGCCATCCCTAATTAGCCTATCCAAAAAACGCCACGTGCAGGTCAATCCTTTCCAAATCTCATCCGGTTACCTCATTTCAAGCCCTTCTGAGTTGCCGGACGGTCAACATCATGCAGCCCACCCATAGGAAGTGAGTTCTCGCTCTCTCCTCTCTCTCTCTCTCCTCTCTCTCTCTCTCTCTCTCTCTCTCTCTCTCTCTCTCTCTCTCCTCTCTCTCTCTCTCTCTTTATCTCTCTCGCTCTCTTTCTCTTTCTCCCTCTCTCTTTCGCTTACTCTCTCTCTCCCTCTCTCTCCTAATCCCCTTCTTCAGCCTGGCTCTTCTCCTCTCCGCCGGCGTGGTCACCTACGCCTTCTACAAATTGTACACCGGAGCCAAGAAGGAGGAGGCTAAGAAGGAGGAGGAAGGAGAGCCGATGCCCGTGCGCAAGACGAGGACCGTCGCCACCCTCTCCTACACCGGAGAGAAGGCCGCGGAAGAGGGCCAGCCGGACAAGATCCATCTGAAGACCTCCTCCAGCACCGCCACCGTCTACGAGAAGGTGGATCTGGTGGGTTTCAGACGACTTTTGGACCTCCTGAAGAAGAATCTACCCTTGGCTGAGGAAATACTTAGTTTTAGGCTTCCTCCTCGGACCATTCGGACAATGAGGCTAGGCAGAAGGAGAAGAAGGAGGCCTCTGCTGTTCTCCCTTCGATTGAGGAGAAGCTGTCTGGAAGTGCCGTTTCGATGGAAAAATCTTCTGAGGAGATGGAGACGGCGCAGGAGCTGAGCAAGGCGGAGACCTGTGGAATGAGCACTGGACAGAGCCTTCTCAGCGAGAAGGAGGCGATGGGAGTGAGCACTGCCCGAGAGGAGTAGAAGAAGGAGGCTGTGGGAAAACATCACTATTCCATTTGTACTTGGAATAGTGAAACGAATAAAATGTAAAAAAAAAAGATGTTTAACTGTTCGATAAGTACGGTTTAAAACTACCGTTGGAGCTGATATTGCTTCAAAATGGCACGAAAACCCAATTTTTGGGGTGCTCTATGCAAATTTAGGGTGATTTTTTCAACTAAGACTGGATCGTTTCAAACAATAGACTGTTTTGTAATGTTTTCTCTCTATCTCGTTGTTGGTGCTTCTATTGTATACCTTCAGTTTTTTGATGATCCGGCGTTTCCGGCGACCTCAGGCCGCTTTTTCCGGTGACCTCAGGTCGCTTTCCGCTTTTTCTGGCGACCTCAGGCCGCTTTCTGCTTTTTTTTCTGGCGACCTGAGGCCGCTTTCCGCTTTTTCTGGCGACCTCAGGCCGCTTTCCGCTTTTCTGGCGACCTGAGGCCGCTTTCCGCTTTTCCGGTGACCTCAGGTCGCTTTCCGCTTTTTCTGGCGACCTCAGGCCGCTTTCTGCTTTTTTCTGGCGACCTGAGGCCGCTTTCCGCTTTGTCTGGCAACCTCAGGCCGCTTGACTTACGCTAGTTCCAGCATTCTGCCTAAGCATATTGATGGCGTTCGGAGCGGCTACGGTGCGAGGGGCGATCAGGTGCGAATTGCGGAACTCCGGCTCGGTGGGGAAAGGACGGGAGGGGTCTCCTAAAGATTAAATTTATTTTTATTTTTATAAAAAAAATTATTAAAATGAATTAAAGTTGCAAAAAATCGAAAAAAAAAATTTTAATAAAAATAATAATAGAACAAAACTGATTAAAATACCTTGTTGCCAGAAGAGGGGCGCCGCCACCGAGTAACTTTTGCTGATCTGATGGGCCAGTTTGATGACTTCTTCGCTGTCGATCGGATGCACCTCGGATTGCCGCACGGAGGCCACCTTCTTATTCGCCTAAAATGCTAATTTTAGTTCAATTTTTGACATTTTAAGCGATTTTCAAGGTTCTGCCTAGGGATTTGGCGTTCAAGCCTAGGGATTTGGCGCCAATTTTCAGAAATTTTGAGACAGCCGACTGGCACTAATTTTAAGTCAATGGGGTTAGCCGGCTGGCATTAAATGCCTGTAACCAACCGGCTGGCACTAATTTTTAGGGATATCGAGTCAGCCGGCTGGCAGTATCTCAGAAAGTTACGAGCCAATCGGCTGGCTTAACTTCCAAATTTTGTGTCCGGCTGGCAGGAACGAGGTATATTCTGTGATTCGAGACAGCCGACTGGTAGTAACCTAATGGGAATTTTGGAGACAACCAGCTGGTAATAACTTCTGGGGTTCCAGCCGGTTGGCAGTAACTTACATATTGAGCCAGCCAGCTGGCAGAACCCTTTTCTCGAAAACCTGCGTTTTTGGCTTTTAAAATCGGCTTAAAATTACTTAAATATGATTCCAAATGCAATATTATCGTCAAAATTTCAATTTTTAGCCAATTTATGTAAATACTTTTACATTTTTGTATTAAAAATAGATAAAAATATTTAAAAATCAATTAAAAAAAGCAAAATTACCTGAAAAACGGCGGACATGAGGGCCCTTTCGGCCACTTTCAGCTTCCCTTCGAGGTCCAATATCACATCGTTCCGCTGGTCTACGCAGTGCATCAGCTCACGTGTCAATTTCTCTCGCTCTTGGAACTCGGGCACTGAAATTTATTTTAATTTAATTTTTTTTTAAATTTAATTAAAATCGATTTTTTACAGTTATAATTTTTAAATCGATTTTTTAAGATAAAATTTTTAAAAAAAGAAGAAAAAACCTTTGTGAGCCAGGGTTTTCATCTCCTTCTGCTTGCCTTCGAAGAGGGAAACGAGGTTCGTCAGGGTCTCCGCTCCCTTCTGATGCTTATCTCGGTTCAATAAAGCTTCGATTATCTGAAAACATTAATTTTAATTGAATTTTAACTGCCATTTTAAAAATTTCAGTTAAAAAAATAGAAAAATACCTGTTTGGTGATTCCTTCCAAGTCATCCACGCAGTCCAGCATCGATTCCCGTAAACTACGATCGTCCATTCCTGCTGGAAATTGGCTATTTAATATTTTAATAAATTTTACTAATATTTTAAATAATTAAAAATAGAAAATACAATATAAAAATGGGGAAACCAGGAACACCCGAAAATGGGGTCAAATCAAGCAAGCTGGAAAATGCGCCCCATCGCGAAATAATTAAAAACCAACGCATTTGGAAATTACACCCTATGAGCGGGAACTTGAACTTTTTAATTCCTGATCAGCTTCCCGATCACTTTTAGTCTTTCTGGGCCAGTTTTTCGCTCTTTTTCCGTTTTTGACGTCTCGGCGCGCGGAAAATCGATAGCAAAATTGGAAAAATAATCATTTAATCTATTAATTATCCTTGAAATCGAATGTTTCGTCAATTTTTGCTTTTTTTAAAAATAGTTTTTGTTGCCTCCTCGGCGTTTTATCAGTTTTAACTGTTCTAAGGCACCAAACCGCCTATTTCCCCCTTTTAGTTCGATTTAAGGCCAAAATTCGCTTACAATGCCACCAAAACTACGCTGGTTCAATCCATCCCAGTGCCTTTACATTTCACATTTTCGGCTAAACGGGATGGTTATTTTAAATCAATTATGTTATTTTAATTATTTTATCATTTTAATATAAAAATACGACAAAAAATCCGAAATTTCGAACCAAATGGGTCCCAACACGATTGTTCTGTGACTTTATTTAAAGGACTGCTAATTTTGGTCCTAGAAGGATAATTATGTATGACCTACCGTAACCCTTCTGACCTAATTTTATTATTTTTTAAATTGGTATCGTAATCTTCTATTTTCAGTCATTTTCAGTTTAGCATGGAAGGTACCACCTCCGATTCCATGTCTCTTGGATCCATTAAAGGTATGTTTTCTATTTTTATGAGGAAGGTCTCGACGCGAAAAGACTCCCAGTCCTTTAAATACTACTTTTACAGTCCTTTAAATCGATATTCGTTTAAATTAGCCCTTTAAATTAGTCCTTTAACCCCCTATTTCCAGAACGTCTGCCCCTCAGTGACGTCACTTCCAAGTCTCCCGTCAGTGGTTGGTCCTAATTTTAAACTGTGAATTACGGGAATTTCAGGAAAAAACAAGCCGAATATCCGCAAACGACAGCCTGAAGACTGCGAGATGGAGAGTACTTCTGTGAGCCCTACTGACACGTACGTTTATTTTATTTTATTTATTTATTAAAGTTTTAAAAAAAGTTTTATAAACTTTATAAAGTTAAAAGCAGTTTATAAACTGTGTTAATCGATAATTTCAGTTTGAGGCTGAGGCCGGACGTCCTCACTGCCAACCAGACGCCCGGTCAGTTCAAGTTCCGTCGCCGTGTCAGCCAGCAGCCCGTCATCGGTACGTAGCGATATTTTTGCTTAAACGAGCTGTTTCAGGCGGCCTGAGGTCTCCAAAAGCGGTACAAAGCGGCCTGAGGCTTCCAAAAGCGGTTTGAAGCGGCCTGCGGTCAGCAAAAGTGGTTCCAAGCGGCCTGAGGACTTCAAAAGCGGTTCAAGCGGCCTGAGGTCTCTAATGTGGTTTTGAGCGGACTGAGTTCTCCAAAGCGGTCCTAAGCGGCCTGAGGTCTCTAAAAGCGGTTTAAAGCGGCCTGAGGTCTATAAACCGGTTCAAGCGGCCTGAGGTCTCCAAAAGCGGTTCAAGCGGCATGAGGTCTCCAAAAGCGGTTTAAAGCGGCCTGAGGTCTCCAAAAGCTGTTTCAAGCGGCCTGAGGTCTCCAAAAGCTGTTTCAAGCGGCCTGAGGTCTCCAAAGCGGTTCTAAGCGGCCTGAGGTTTCCAAAAGCGGTTCCAAGCGGCCTGAGGTCTCCAAAAGCGGTTTAAAGCGGCCTGAGGTCTCCAAAGCGGTTTCAAGAGACCTGAGGTTTCCCAAATTTAAAAATGGTAATTTAAAACTGAAATTTCAGACTACTTCTCCACCTTCACCGTCCCGATCGAAGTCCTCCGAATGATCTTCAAAAACTTGAACAAACGCGACATGTGCAGCGCCATGCGATCCTGCAGCCTCTTCTACAAGGCCGGGTTCGTCTTTTTAAAGTTGTATTTTTTTGCATAATTTAAAGTTTTTTGTAATCAAAAAAATATTTAAAAATTCCTTTAAAGCCGCAAAAAAAAACTTTAAAATAACTATTTCTGTCTTTTAAATAACTATTTTCATTGTAATTTAATTTTTGAATTTTGAAATTTCAATGAAAAAAAAATTTTGTTTTAAATATTTTTTTAAAAACCTTTAAAACATTTTAAAAGTTTATTAAAAATATGTTTTAAAAAAATGAAATTTTTTTTTAAAATCTTTGTCTATTTTAATTGTAATTTAAATTTGTAAACAACCTTTTAAATTAATTTTTTTAATCTTCGTTATTGTAATTTAATTTTTTTAACAAAATTAAAGTTTAGTTTTGTTTATTTGTTTAAAAAAAATTGTTTAAAAAAAATTGTTTAAAAAAAATTAAAACCGCTAAAAATCTTTTTTTTTTTACAATTTTCGTCTATTTTCACTGTAATTAAAAAAGTTTTATTTACTTTTTTAAATTGAAAATAAAATTTTAATTAAAAAAAACTTCTTTATGTTTTAAAACGTTTTTTTAATGTGAAATTCAAATTTGAATTTTAAACCCCTGATTTTTCAGAAAAACCTGCGACAACTGGGACTTTGTGGACATGCACAACCGCCGCGTGACCGACACCGGTCTCCTGGATCTGGTGGAGAGGAAGGTCCGCGTCCTTCGAATGTGCGACACTCTTGTAAGTTTCTGAAGCCTAACAATGATGAAATTTGAATTTTAGGTGGCTGAGAACGAGAGCCAGCCGGTCCTCTACCGCCAGCCGCAGCTCACCTTCACCCTGACCCACCTCGACATGGGCAGGGCTACCTTCGTCCGGATGGAGTACCTCGTCGCTCTGCTTCAGGGCTGCAGGAATCTGAAGGTGGCTGCGAAATTTCGGGGTTCTTAAGCCAAAAAGCGGCCTTTGGTTGCCAAAAAGCGGTTTTTTTTTCTTCTTCAAAAAGCGGCCAAAAAACAGGTCAGGCGACCATTGGTTGCAAAATAGCGGCTTTCTTCGCCGAAAACGGGTCAAGCGGCCTAAGGTTCCCAAGAAGCTGCTTTTTTGTTGCCAAACGCAGGCCAAGCGGCATTTGGATGCCAAAAAGCGGCCTTTCTTTGCCAAAATCAGATCAAGCGGTGTATGATTGCCAGAAGCGGCGTTTTGTTGCCAAAATCCTGTCAAGCGGCCTTTGGTTGTCAAAAAGCGGCTTCTATTTGCCAAAAGCAGATCAAGCGGCCTACGGATGCCAAAGTCCTGTCAAGCGGCCTTTGATTGTCAAAAAGCGGCTTCTATTTGCCAAAAGCAGATCAAGCGGCCTACGGTTGCCAAAAACTGCTTTTCTTTGCCAAAAAGCGGCTTTCTTTGTCAAAGAGCGGCCTTATATTGCCAAAAAGCGGCTTTTCTTTGTTGCTTTTCTTTGCCAAAAGCAGTTGTTCTGCAATAATCATCAATAATCAAATTACTCTCAGGCCCTCTGTCTCGAAGGCGTCAATTTGGCCGACAAGGGAGCGGAAATCGGCGCTCACATCGGTCAGAACTCCTCCCTCACCCACCTGGATCTCTCCCTCACCGCCGGTTTGACGCCGGACGCCGTCAGGGGAATCGTCACCGGATGCAGGAGGTAAATCCTTTGTTTTATTTTAATTTTCGAAGTTCTAAGATTCAAATTTGATCAATCAAGCTCCACGATTCAAATTTGAAATTTAGACTGAAGGAGCTGAATGTCGGCTGGTGCGGGATCACCGAGGAATCCGTGCAGATTCTGGTCTCGGGACTGCCGTCGACGGTCAGAGGCATCAATCTATCGGGAACTGAGGACAAGACGGCGATTAGTGACACACGTAAGGAATTATAATTAGTTAAAATTCAATTTTTAAAAAAACGAAAATAGTTTTTTTTCAGGTTCAGAATTTTTTTTTAAACGTAAAATTAAATTGTTTTTTTTTAAATTTAATTTTGTTTAAAAAAATATAAATTGTTTTTTTTTTTAAAGTTTTTTGCTGTAAAAAAATTATTAAATTGCGCGCAGCGCGTAGCGCTGCGCGGTGGTTTGATTCCTCTCCGCTGCCTAAAATGGCGATGTCTCCCGTCCGGGACATACAAGGTTGTTTCGGGCGAATGAAGAAAGCTATCCTGACCAAATTTTCACACAATACTGGAACTGTTGGTCGCTCGGTGGGCGCCAACTTTGAGCCAATTTGGTTGAAAAATAAGCGATTGCGAGCAAAAAACAAGGTTTTAACGGGCGGCGCGGCGCCCTCTTGGTGTAACGGTGCAGGCGTTAGTCTCCCAATCTCGCGACCAGGGTTCGAATCACGCCTTGGGCAAACTTTTTTGCATGTTAAGAAATGGTGTTTCGACATTGTTTCAAGTGTTACATTTTACTTTTCAATCCCTTAACTTTTTAGTTTTCTGGTTGTTACGTACCAATTTTCGAGTTTAACTGCTTTTGAAGAGCATATAATTAGATAATTCTTCTAGAAAGCAAAGAAAATATATTCTGTAAAACAAAAACACCTAGAAAAATAATTATAATTAATTTACGATTACCCAACAGTCGATATTTCTTGGGGTTTAGTTTTCAAAAAGCTGTGGTTACATTGTCACCTTCCCCGACATGGGTTTAGGGGTCAAGTTTCAATTAATGCAATGTTCTGTGAATTGGTTTTATTATTCAAAGAATAATTATAAAAAGAGAACAATTCATGCGTGAAAAAGCGATCCGCAAATAGAGTGGGTGGTTTGGTTCCTCATTGTATTAAAAGTGAAGAATATAAATGTTAGCACGCTATAAAAGAGAACAATAGAATTCCACCTAGAAGAAGCTTTTCGAAACACCAAAACCACCTCTGGTGTATACTAACTCAATGATTGGCCGAACGTGTAGTAGCAAATATTCTGTGGTAGTCAATTTGTGATTGAGCTAAAATTTTGAGTTCCCAGAGGAATTGAATTAGTATACGCCAGAGGTGGTTTTGGTGTTTCGAAAAGCTTCTTCTAGGTGGAATTCTATTGTTCTCTTTTTATAGCGTGCTAACATTTATATTCTTCACTTTTAATACAATGAGGAACCAAACCACCCACTCTATTTGCGGATCGCTTTTTCACGCATGAATTACAATACAATTTTGTTTTTTTTGCGGTTTTAAATATAATTTTTTAAAAGTTTTTTTGCGGTTTTAAAGTTTAAAAAAATTAAATTAAGTTTGTTTGAAAAAAATTAAATTAAAAAAAAGAAAAAAAAATTTTATAAAAATTATTTTTTAAACTTTTATTTTTTTATTAAGTTTTATTTTTATTTTTAGATGTCTCCCATCTGATCAGTTCCTGCCCGAAGCTTGTTGAAATCGACCTCTCCGACAACGTCTCCCTCGGCTCTGATACCGTCACCGCCCTGGCCGAGATGGAATTCCTCGACGTCGTCTCGTTGAACAGATGCTACAACATCAATCCCACCATGTATTTGTGAGTTTAAAGGCGGTCCGAGCGGCCTTTGCTTGCCAAAAAGCGGCTCACAGCGGGCTGAGGTCGGTTCAAACGGCCTCGGGTATCTAAAAACGGTTCAAGCGGCTTGAGGTCTCCAAAAGCGGTTCCAAGCGGCCTGATGTCTCTAAAAGCTGCTCAAGCGGCCTGAAGTCTCCAAAAGCGGTTCGAAGCGGCATGAGGTCTCCAAAGGCGGTTCGAAGCGGCCTGAGGTCTCCAAACGCGGTTTCAAGCGGCCTGGGGTCTCTAAAAGCTGCTCAAGCGGCCTGAAGTCTCCAAAAGCGGTCTCAGGCGGCCTGATGTCTCCAAAGCGGTTTCAAGCGGCATGAGGTCTCCAAAGGCGGTTCGAAGCGGCCTGAGGTCTCCAAAAGTGGTTCAAAGCGGCCTGAGGTCTCCAAACGCGGTTCCAAACGGTCTGAGGTCTTCAAAAGCGGTTTAGCGGCCTTAGGTCTCCAAGAGCGGTACCAAGCGGCCTGAGGTCTCCAAAAGCGGTTCCAAGCGGCCTGAGGTCTCCAAAATCGGCTCCAAGCGGCCTGAGGTCTCCAAAAGCGGTTCCAAGCTGCCTGATGTTGTGGAAAAAACCGTTTCAATGCCCTTTTCATCTCAATATTCCAATTTCAGGGAATTCTCGGAACTTGGAGTGCTGAATGTCCACGGAACTATGACGACGGATGGGGAACGCCTACTGAAGCAGGAATTGAGCGGAGTTAAGGTAATCCTTTCTTTTAACACAAAATTTGCATATAGCGTCCAAAAAAGTTCATTTTGGTGTCATTTTAAGCCCAATAGCAACTTTTACTGGCGGTTTTAAACCGTATATGCTAATCATGCTTTTCGAAAATCCACAATTTTTAAAAAATCTTTTTTTTTCAGGTGAACACGGAGGTCATGAACTACATCGCGAAGCCGACGGTCCCTCCGGCCCTCTCGAGCATCTGGGGCCAGCGAACCCGCGACGTCTACTGATATTGATAGATTGGATTTTGACAATAATTAAGTTTAGATACTTAATTGAGTGATTTTCGTCGGTTGTTGTTGCTGATCTCACGTGTAAACATGCTCAAAGATTCTGTTTTAGTATGTCGGGGAAAGGGGACATGTTGGTCAGATGCTCGTTGCCGCTTGAAACCTCAGGCCGCTTAAAACTACTTTTGAGAAACTGAGGCTGCTTCAAATCGCTTAGACCTCAGGATGCTTAGAACCGATTTTGGGAATGATAACTTCAGGCCGCTTGAAACCGCTTTTCGAAACCGCAGGCCGCTCTAACTGCTTTGGAGACCTCAGGCAGCTTGATAACCTGAGGCCGCTTATGGTGACCTCAGGCCGCTTGGAACCGCTATGTGGCTCAGGTCGCTGAGAACCGCTTTTGGGAATGATAACCTCAGGCCGCTTAGAATCGCTTTTGGAGACCTCAGGCCGCTCTAACCGCTTTGTGGAACCTCTGGCCGCTGAGAACCGCTTTTGGGAATGATAACCTCAGGCCGCTTAGAATCGCTTTTGGAGACCTCAGGCCGCTCTAACCGCTTTGTGGAACCTCTGGCCGCTGATAACCGCTTTTGGGAATGATAACCTCAGGCCGCTTAGAATCGCTTTTGGAGACCTCAGGCCGCTCTAACCGCTTTGTGGAACCTCTGGCCGCTGATAACCGCTTTTGGGAATGACAACCTCAGGTCGCTTAGAACCGCTTTTGGGCGTGATAACCTCAGGCCGCTTGAACCGCTTTGAAGACCTCAGGCCGGCTAGAACCGTAATAATAAACCTCAGGCCGCTCTAACCGCTTTGTGGAACATCAGGCCGTTGAGACCTCTTTGGGAATGATAGCCTTAGGCCGCGCGAACTGTTTTGGAGACCTCAGGCCGCTTGATAACCTGAGGCCGCTTATAGAAACCCCAGGCCGCTCCAACCGCTTTGGAGATCTCAGGCCGCTTGGAACCGCTTTGTGGAACCTCAGGTCGCTTTGAATTGCTTTTTGAGACCTCAGGCCGAATAGAACCGCTTTGGGAACCTCAGGCCGCTCAGAACCGCTTTAGGAACCTCAGGCCGCTTACAGTAGACATTTTAAGGTTAAGAAAACTGCTTTTTTAAAGAATTACATCAAAGTAAAACATGCTCAAAGATTCATTGTACCCGTTTTCGTCTGTCGGGGGGAGGGGCTTCACACCTTGGCCAGATGCTCGTCGACTATTTGGAAGGCGGTGTTGCAGCTGTAGCAGAAACGAACGGTCTCGGCCGACTTCCATGGGGCTTCTGGACCAGCAGTGCCATGGGGTAGCTTTTCTCCAGCTGATTTAGATTTTAGAATCTATGGATTTTAGGGGATAATCACCTGCGTTGAGCTCTCCATATGCAAAGAAGAGGTTGTAGCGACCGCTGTTGATTCGATGGAGCTGTAATAGTTTGATAGTAAAGAATACTTCCTTCTATGCCTTCAAAAATCTACTGGCCGGACCGTTTTGGGTGGTCTACCACCCAGTCAAAAGTACACGACCAGGGTTCGATCCCGACAGGTGTACTATATATTTTCCGAGACAGGCCCAATTTTCGAGTTTTTTTAGCACTTTTCTGACTGAAAATCAGTTTTAAAAGAAAATTAATTAGAATAGAATCAGGGGGACCAACATTGAAGTTATAGGATGGTGTACCCCATTCTATCTCTCTCTCTCTCTCTCTCACACACACACACACACACACGCTCATATGCACACACACACTCACACATACGCACACTCATACATTCACACTCGCATACACACACGCCAACATACACACACACTCACATTCACACTACATACACTCACTCACGCATACAAACATACACATATACACACATGCAGACATACACACGTACACACATTCACACATACACACATACACTTACACACACACTCAAATTCATACTCACATACACACACGCACATACATCCATTCACACAATCACAATCCCATTCACACACACGGACATTCATACACGCACACATGCACACATGCACACATACACACACGCAAACATACACACACTCACTCACACATGCATACACACACATCCACACATTCGCGCACTCACATTCACATTCACATTCACACTCACACTCACATACACTTACGCATACACACTCACACATACACACACGCTCACATACACACAGACATTCACACACGCAATCCAACACACATTCACACACTCACATTCACACTCACATTCACACACACACACATACACACATTCACACACTCATACTCACATTCACACTCACATCACATACACACACACTATATACACTTACACACAGCCACACCTACACATACACATACACACACTCACACTCAAACACTTTTTTGTCTCCCTCTCTTTTTATATCTTTTCTATCTCTTGCTTTCTAGAAAAAAAGCACTATTAGCCTTAATCCATTTTTAAGCGTTTTGAGAAATTTAAAAAGAATCTGAGATTGCAAACAGTTTTATTTTATGTTTGTTTAAAAATGACATCGAAAAATAGATTCCTTGACATCACTCAGTTTCTCAGTCATCGAAAAAAAATTTCTTAAAGCTTCTTTTTTTAACGATTTCTGCGTTTTTGGGTGATTTTTGCTTGAAAATTGCATGAACGGTTCTTACGTAAGGGGCTAAAAATCTTACGTAAGAACCTTACGTAAGGCAATAACCGACCTTGTGTAAGATCAACTGCCTTAAAAGGCTCTTTCACCCATTCAGCGCTGCCGTCGGGGTGGGCGAGTGGTCAAAGCCGTGGGATTTAGGCTCCCATGGGGGGCGTGAGCCTCCCTACGAGGGTTCGAATCCCTCTCCCGACAAACTTTTTATTCTTGTTCTTTTTTTGTTTTTCTTCACTTTTTTGATAGTTTTGATTTTTTTTAATTTGTATTTTTTAAAAATTAATTTCTAAAAATAACTTACCATCGATTTTTCATCCTTATTCAAAACGGTATAATCGATAATCCATTCAGCTCCACACCAAGATTTTCCATCCGAGACCTCAGTGAAGGAGTCCTTTAGCAGAAAATCGGTTGCCTAAATATTAATAAAATATAAAAATTAGTTTTTTTAAAATTACATGGGGTAGAAGTAAATTGCTGTTTTGGATGTTGTGGGAAAGGTGGACTGAACCGGAAGATGAGGGGAAATGACACTCCAGGACTGTGTCGTTGCCCTAAAATTTGATTTTAATTTAAATTTATTAAAAATTAATATGAAAATTAGGAACTTTTAGAAATGTTTTTTTAAAGAATACAGGAAAACTGACCATTCTATCGTCTTTGGAGATTCCAACGCCGAGCCATGAGCCGTGGGCACCAGCTTTTTTGACTTTTGACTGAAATTAAGGCGCAATTTAGACGGTTTCTATTTCTCTCTCTCTTTCTCTCTCTTCTTTCTCTCTGTCTCTTCTCTCTCTCTCTCTCTCTAACTCTCTCTCTCCCTCCCTCTCTCTCTCTCTCTCTCTCTCTCTCTCTCTCTCTCTCTCTTTCTCTCTCTTCTTTCTCACTGTCTCTTCTCTCTCTCTCTCTCTCTCTCTCTCTCTCTCTCTCTCTCTCTCTCTCTCTCTCTCTCTCTCTCTCTAACTCTCTCTCGCTCTCTCTCTCTCTGTCTCTCTCGCTCTCCGTCTCTCTCTGTCTCTTTTTGTCTCTCTTCCCCTCCTCTCTCTCTCTCTCTCTCTCTCTCTCCCTCTCTTACCTCAATTTCAAGCAGAAGTGCCTTTCCCTGATGCTGCCAGCTGATGATCGCCTGACAATCAGTTGTACAACCAGCTGGCAGCATCCAACAACCCCTTGACTTGCCACAGTTGGCCATTTGTGACAGCCGCAGTGCCGAAACTGACTAAAAACAAAGCAACTTCAAATAGTGTCATGATTTTTTCAAAACAAACTACATTTTTAATTGTAAAACTTACAAAGTTTTTTAATCTGACTAAGATTAAATTTTAATGCTTTTACAAACCGTCAACACAACGAGGAAGAGGAAGGTGCGAATCATGGCGGAAAGGCTGCTTTTCCTGCCATTCTTCCCTTTAATAGGCCCGTTCTCTGCTGGAACGGTTCGATAGGAACAACAACAATGCGCGAGAAACCGACACAGACACCCGATTCCAAAACACAAACAAGACACTTTCATTCAAAGTTTGTCTAAAGGCACGTTTCTGGGCCATTTAGTGGATCGATTGGAGGTAGAAGCAGCATTGGGTCGACGGTGTGAGGGTGTTCCAGTACTGGAGGCAGGAACTGAAACATTCTTCTTTAAACGTGAGTGAAATTTTCGAAAATACTTTGTAAATTCAAAATTTTTGGTCTTTGATTTGGCCGACAAGGTGAAAATTGTCTTATATAGACGAAGAATCATCTCTAAAACCGGTAAAAAAAAGTTTACTCATTGTACTCATCTATTCAATTTTATTCGCTTTTTAAGGCAAAAAGTCACAAATAGAATTTTAGTTTCAAATTTTTTTCGCGTTAAAGAATAATAGTGCGTTATTTTAAACGTTTGTGCTGTTTTAATCATTTTGTTCACTAAACCCAGAAAAACAAACACTTCAAAAAACTATTTTTGTGACCTTTTGCCTTAAAAAGAGAATTAAATTGGATATATGAGTACAATGAGTAAACTTTTTTACTGGTTTTAGAGATGATTTCGATGGCAAATTATCCGTAAAAAACGATGAAGTAGGCTAGTTTCGCAAATTGACCCATAATAGTGAAAAAATCGAAAAACCTTGAAAAAAATGAAAATTTTGTCGGTTTTTTGACCGTTACTTTTTTAATTGACCAAAAACGATAGTTGGCATGTATTACAAACTTACTCAAAATGACGAGAGCTTTTTACAAAAGTATATATGTTAGGGGTTTCGACGAGTTTTGGCAAAGAAACCGTAACCCGGGTGCGCGCGCAATAACACGGGGCAAAAAATCGATATTGACCCGAACGTTTCGGAATTGTATTTTTGGATCAAATAAATGCTTTTTACAAAGTTTTGGCCAAATCCATTTTTCTTGTGTCGCATGGGTGTGCTATTTTTAGAGAAAGTACATTTTAAAACCGAAAATACCTAAACCCTTAGTTTCCCTACCTGAGAAACAGTTACACACGATTTTAACAGTTCAAAATAAAAAAAAAAACAATATCTAACTTTTTCCAGAGGCAACAGAATTTTGCCAGACCTTTGCCATTCAATTAGGCATGTTTTGTTACTGATGTGTGATTTTTTGCAGAATTTTTAAATAAACAGTTTTTGAGAAAATAATTTATTTGTAAAAATTTTGAGTGCCACCGTGTGTGAGTTACCTTCTCCGGATCCTCTCTAACTGGCTTCAACGGGCTCAGAAAAATTGATGGTCTCTTAGATGTTAAGGCATCTAAGGTAGGAGCTGATGCCTCACTAAAGTTGATTTTTCAAGATAAAAAGTAAAAAGTATCACCTGCACATTGATCCCCTGGGAGTTCTTCTGAAACGAGGATGAATCGAAGAGCAGTCGTGAACCACAATTCTGTCGTTTTCTTTGTCTTCGTCCTTCTAAAGTATAATTTGTCAATTAGAGAGAGAGAGAAACAGAGAGAGAGAGAGAGAAACAGAGAAAAAGAGAGAGAGACATAGAGAGAGAGAAAGGGTAAAACTAACTCTTTTCACATTCAACAGCGACCTCAGTTTGTACCGATTAAATGTCCGTTCATCCCTTTTAGCCATGTAAACAACAATCGAAAACAAGGCTGCACACTCAGTCAACAAGAAAGAAACCTAAACCCCAATTTAATGCAATTCTTATTTTAAGGCCTTACCTTAATAAGGATAAAGCTATATCCATAGTCATAGTGGAACAAAGGGTCGTCCATTTCAGAAGCGGGGTAGATTTTGTTGCCGACCTCTTTTGAAACAGCAGACATGTAAACGATTATGCAGAGGAAATTGGCAATTCCTGCAAGATTCATTGGATTCAAATTTATCTGCACTTACCCGCATTTATGTGGATTACGGTAGCTACGAAGAGGGAGGCATAGGGGTTGGGGAGGACTGCACAGGTGAAGGAAAGAAGTACCCCTATTCCGTTTAGGAAAACACCGAGGACCATAAAGAAGAAGGAACGACGTACTGATTCTATGAAAGTTATTGTTATATCAAAACTGGGGAAAATTTACGTTGGACTGAAGTGGATACGTCACTGGGATCTTCGTCAATTAGGTAGACGACGTCTTGACAGCCGAAGGGAGTTATCGCTGGAATACGATTTTGAGAGAGAGAGAAGGAGAGAAAAAAGAGAACAAGAGAAAAAAGAGAAAGAGACAAAGAAAAATTGAAAAATAGATAGAGAGAAAAAGATATAAAAATAGAAAAACAAAGACAGAGAGTGAGAGAGAGAGAAAGAGAAAGAAAGAGAGAGAGAGAAAGAGAGAGAGAGAGAGAAAGGAGAGAGAGAAAGAGAGAGAGAGAGAGAGAGAGAGAGAGAGAGAGAGAGAAAGAGTGACAGTGAGAGTGAGAGAGAGATAGAGAGAGAAAGAGAGAGAGAGAAAGGAGAGAGAGAGAGAGGGAGAGAGAGAGAGAGAAACTCACGATCCAACCAACAAAACTGCCAAGGTCCATAAGTTGAATTCTTAAAAAATGTGGGCTGTGTAGCCGTGTCCATATGACTAGAACTATTTGGCATAACGAAATACTTTAAAACTTCCGAAGTATACAACCATGAGTTTGTAGAAGCACCTGAAACCAATTATACACAATGTAACTATAAAAATAACCTGCAATATTAGTTACGCAGGCAAGAAAGGCTGCGTAAAGGGCTAATTTTATCAGATGCCGGCGGTTGACCCTCCTAATTTTGATGAGTTTGTGCTGGCTTACCGGAATAACCATCATGTTGAAGTCTGGAATTGGAAATTTGGGCGCGCTATTTACTTCCGAGTGGAAAATTGAGTTGCGAGGGAGAGAGGAAGATTGAACTGGGCAGGGGAATTTATTGATAATTTGAAGACCACAAAACTGAACATCATGGTTTAAAAAAATTTTATTTTCTCGTAATTCGTTTTTTCTTATTAAAATATAATTTTTAAAAGATTTTAAGTTGTATAAAAAAAGTAGGGTGGTAAAACGGCGAAGGGATTTTGACGAAGGTGCGAATCAAAAGAAGGGGCCGACTCGTCAAGAAGCGCCGAGTAAACCAATTTGGACGCACCGAATTCCCCCAAGGCTGGCGCTTTACGGAGAATAATTGACGAAATGGAATTGACAAACTCAAAAATGGCGTATTGTTTTCTTCTGATTAAAAGAAAGGAAATATTTCCAGTTCTAAGTTTGTTTGACATGACAATTTAAAAGAAAGTATCTTTTTCATTTAAAAAAATAAATTTTATTCACAAAAACCATTCATTCAGTATAACAAATTATTTTTTCCTTCTTTTCAAAACAATTTCAATATCAAAACTTTTCGTTTACAATTACAGAATCTGTGTCAAGCGCCATTTAGGACTTGATGGCTCGCCATGACCCTAGAAAGGAAGGTAGAAAATAAACACGATGGTTCTCCCCGCAGAATACAAGGTTTGGCTGTGCTTCCGGCTAGGAACCCACCAGATAGAAAAACAGACAGCTGAGTAATAAGGTTTACCAGCATGACCAACAAACACAACACAATAGAATGTACAGATGATACCGTATCATAAGGTGTCTTGGTTGCTCGTGCCTCGGGGAAGGTTCAACCCGGTCGTCGTTGAGCGGAAAGTGGTTGTGCTGATGGGCGCAGGGCCAGCAGACACGAGCCCTTCGCACAAGCACGGAGCGGCGCAAAGGGCTGGCTGTAAATCGTCTCATTAACGATGGAAGGAGTGGGTGTTTCAGTTCCCTTGATTTAGTACAACCACAACTAAACCAGTCTCTTAGTTATCATGGACTGATCCCTGGGTTTCAAGTACGTAGACGCTACGATACCGAGTATTTGCATCTAGAGGGTATCGGCGAGAAAGACAACGAGAAAAAAATTTACTCGCCGTCGGAGTAATCACGGAACAACCGCACGCTGGGTTTTCAGAGATCAATCTGACGCAATAGAGTGCAGTCAGCGTTTAGTTTTGCCTGCCGCATTTCGGCAGGCACGCGCTGCGTACCGTAAACCCTGGAATGACCTGGAGTGTAATCGGGGGAACCCCTCCCCCTCCCACTCCAAAGAAAAAAAAATTAAAGTGCCACAATTTGGGGAACATCACTTTATTCGACGTATCATATAGAAGTGTTTATCACTTATTTCCGTCTCGCCCGCGTCTCGTCCGAACCAATGTCCACGAAGCTGTACCTGCTGGAGATGGGGGTCATCACGTGTGCCTCTACTCGGTCAGAAATTGAGACTGAAAATTGAAAATTAAATTTTTCATTCTTCATTCTTCATTTTTACAACTTAAAAGGGACTTTCACTAGCATCCAACTTACCCAGCGTATCTCCTGAGTCTGTGGCTGTGCTCTTAATCGTTCTTGGCGTATTTGTGGAATTCATGTTCGTTCGGGTGTTCGGGGGAATGGATGAGCTTGTTCAATGGAAGGTTCTCCTCCTCCTCTGTCTCCGTTGTTGCAGGTTCACCTTCTGAACAAAATTGTAGAATTTGTAAAATTGTATCATTCTGCCAAATCTCTGCTTCTCCCCCAGATATTCACATTTCTTTTGATGGTCGCGGGATTGGCAAGCAAGGACGCTACAGTGCTGCTGCTAACTCGGAAAGCTACCGAAACCACCGTGGAGTCACCATTCAACTGTCCATCAAAAGGACCGGTAAAGTTTAAAATTACCAAATGGACTTCACTTTCGAGAACGAAGCATTTTTTTCCGTCATGTCCGACAGTTTTCGCACGCCCCTGATCTTAAGCAGCGGATCCGCACAGGGACACAATGTGTGATTTTAACAACTTGAACAAAAAACAAAAAGATAACATTGTCGGGGGAATTGAACCAATGACCTCGTGTTTATTAGCCCGGACGCTCCCCTGCTGAGCCACCTCGCCCCTGTTTCCCTGTGCGGATCCGCTACTTAAATGGACAGTCAGGCGGCTTTTTTATTTCTTTTTCATTGGATACGGTCGGTTATTTTGCGTAATCAAAAATGCTAAATCGTCTCGCGCCCTCCTCATTTCCCTCATTCTCTCATTCAAATTAGACTGCCACTAAACGCAGGACACATTGACCGTCCGGGCCATCTACACTTTCTGTAGATGGAAACCCGAAATCGGCCACTTCGAGGCCGATTTTCTCAAAAACTAGGGCTTTGCGACATAAGGTCCCAAAGAGTTTTTTGTACAACTGAATTTTCTCTTTCATATGAGACAAAGTTGCAAAAGCCGCCTGACTGTCCCTTTAAGAGAGACATTCTGAGAGACTCGAGCACAATTGATAAAAAAATTTTTGTTTCCGATTGAACTCAGATTTTGTTTGTAGACTTCCTATAACCAAATAAACATATTCTGAGACTTTCAGCTCCGGACCCCCCCCCCCCTTGGCTCGGTAGTGACGTCATCGAATATGATTTTTTATAACTCCGTTCACAGTGAACCAAATTTCGTTTTGAGAATTTCAATCGATTGCAAATTTTATGACTAAGAAAACTCTTTTTAGGTGTAAAGTTGATTTTTTCACTTATAAAAAGTTATTTGACCTCAAGGTTGAAAAAATTGGGTTTTTTGCCCGTTCACTCCTTAGACTCGAGAAAAGGAGAAAAATTCTTTCATATTCAGAATCTACAGGTAATTCTACCTTATATATATTTTCAGGGCTAGGAAACTCGGATACTTTAGTTGGGTATTTGCAATCAAAGTTTGCTGAATTGCCAAAAATCCTTATAAAAACATCATTTTAGTGTATTGTCAATCGAAAATCCATTAGTTCAAAAAGTCTTTCGTTTAATACTTTAATACAGAAGAATAGAATGAAAAGAATAGAAGAAGACGGCTAGACAGAGATAAAAAGCGACTTACTGGAGGTTTCGTGAGGATCAGCTCCGACGGCGTTTCCCACGGCTGGCGGCTTTACTCTCTGGACCGGACTTGGCACAGTTCCGACGGCTGGTGACGAGCGAGCCGCTGGAAATTTTCAATAAGGAACGAAATCGGTTTTTTCTGCAAAAAAATAAAGAAAGTCTGCAGAACTTTTTTTCAAGGGATTTCCACAGATATTTTTTCTGTATATTTTCAGAAGAGAAAGGTTTTACCTGAGTGTATTCGAGGCGAAGACTCCAAAGTCACCGTAGGCGACGAAAACAGCCTTCGAGGCGTCAGACGTTCAAAGTGAAGAGTGACATTGAGAAAATTGACAGGAGACGCTGAAAAAGATAATTTTATATAGTAAAGCAGAGGGAAACTGACCGCTTGCGCTGCCACCGACGGCCTCCTCGTGCTCCCGACGACCTCCTCCTCTCTCGACGGCCTCCTCCTTTCTCGACGGCTCAGGCTGGCACCGCGATCGACTGGATCCACTGAAAGCCCTTGATTCGCATTGGATTCTTCTTTGGTTTTCATAGATAGGCAATAGAAAACTAACATTTCCTGGGAAGCGGAAAGACTTCCTCGAACGACGGAGGAGACGACGGCCTTGGCATTGCTTTCGGAGAAGCCGTGGCCGAAGGAATCTTTCTAGATGCAATCTCAGCGTAGCTGACTGAAAGAATTGATAAACAATTGGTGACACTCAAAATCTTACGCAAAGGCGAAGAGGAGGAGCATGAGAAGACACGAGCAGTTTCGGTAAGGCTGCTCAACTCCACAACAGTATGAGAAGACGAACTGACAGACTTGCTGGCAAAAACAAGAATTTTAAAAAAAGAAACAGATAAAGAATTGATCAACACATAAACTTACTGGAAGGAGACGTGAAAGGCGTCTTCTTCTGAACTGCCGTAGGAGGTGACGATGCAGAAGAGGGAAGAGACCTGGCCGTTGCGGTGCTCAGGGTCTCCAAAGCCGTAGACGTGGACCCAGATGACGCGGCAGGAGCCCTTCTCAGCTCCTTCCTCTGGGACTGTCAAACTGAAAACGCAAGTTAATGTAAGTTTTGTCTCAATAAAAATTGAGAACTTTAGAGCTACTTACTGGGAGTGGAAAGCATCTGGCCCAGATTGATCGTCGGCAGAGGGCGGGGAGTGAAAGAAGGAGGACAACGGGCTAAAAAGGAAAAGTTTCCGCCGGATTTGTTGATCAATTTTTAGATCTCCGGTTTATTTTTCACTTTGCACACGCTGTGACAACATCACCAGATTTCAGACTATCGTATTTCAGAAAATCAGCCGCTCTTTAAAAGCATTTGGGATGCACTTTTTCATACGCAAAACTTTAGCATTACCAGCGAAATGACTGAAATTGCCTCAAATAGCATGTTTCCAGTTTCAGTAGCTAAAAGCAAAAGAATCGCAACACTGGGGAACCGAACTAGTGATACTCCGCTTACAAGGCAAAGCTGTAACCTGTTGCGCCAAGCTGCGACACAGACAGCGGCAACGTAGCGCGCTTTTGTACGACGTCATTCCCCAAGCCAACCACCGTGCTAAACAGTGGTTGATAACAAATCATTGCCGCCTCGATATTTGCATAGACATGGCATCTCATTTCCTCACAGTGGGTGGGTGCTACCGGCTGATTAGGCAAAAGCTGAGTGGAGAAGCTTTTGGGATGTTCTTTTCTACACTTGGCACATTAGCATTACCATACCTAATGACTTAAAGTGCCTCAAATAGCATGTTTAAAGTTCTACTAGCAAAAAGCAAAAGAGCCGCCGCAGTGGGGAACCGAACTAAGGATATTCAGCTTATAAGAAAAAGCGGTAACCAGCTGCGCCAAGCATACACAACAGGGCTGGCGATGCCGCGCTCTTTTATACGACAACCTTTCAACTCCTGGCGCCTTGTAGATGCACAAAGCTGATAACCACCTGAAATGCGCCATAAGTACTGTTTGAGACAAGAAGACATCGAAAACATTGAAATGGAAACATACCCTTGGATCTAGCCATGATGATGATGAAGATAAAAAGGAGGAAGACCACTCGAGAGGAGTGACGGCCATGAAATGAGAAGGAAGTGGAGGAGAGCCTTATGTTAATTTAGGGTAATTGAGAAAATTCAAAAAGTGAATATGCTAAATTGGGCACTACTGAAGAAAATGAAAGAAGAAAATTCCTTTGATCGAAATTCTAATTACAGCCAACGTCACGATTTTATCTCTATTTTCTCTCTCTTTCTTTTGCTTTTTTTTCTCTTTCTCTCTCAGTCTTTCTGTTTTTCTTTTTCTCTTCCTTTCCCTCTCTGTCTTTCTGTCTGTCTTTCTTTCTCTCTCTCTCTCTCTCTCTCTCTCTCTCTCATAATCTTCATAATCTTATTTGGAAATCACTTGTCTTCTTTAAGGACATTAATTCTTTTGAAGTAACTTTCGTTTGTTTTTTGAGAACAACTGTCGCAGCCTTAATGTTAGCCCCCTATAGGGCAAAATATCCCCTTCCAGTCTGTGTCAAGCGCCATTTATGACTTGATCTCGTGCGGGAGGTAGAAAATAAACACGATGGTTCTCTCCATTGATTACAAGGTTTGGCTGTGTTTCCGGCTAGTAACCCACAAGATACAGAAACTGACAGCTGAATAAGAAGGTTTACTAGCATGACCAACAAACACAAAACAATAGAATGTACATTTGATACCGTAACATAAGGTGACGTAGTCGCTCGTGCCTTGGGGAAGGTTCAACCCGGTCGTCGTTGAGCGGAAAGTAGTTGTGCTGATGGGCGCAGGGCCAGCAGACACGAGCCCTTCGCACAAGCACGGAGCGGCGCAAAGGGCTGGCTGTAAATGATGAATGTAAATGATAAATGATAAATGTAAACGAGGATGAATCGAAGAACAGTCATGAACCACAATTCTGTCGTTTTCTTTGTCTTCGTCCTTCTAAATCAATATCGCAGTTAGAGAGAGAGAGTCAGAGAAAGAAAGATAGAGATAGAGAGACATAGAGAGGAAAGGGTAAAACTAACTCGTTTCACATTCAGCAACGACCTTAGTTTGTACCGATTAAATGTTCTTTCGTCCCTTTTAGCCATGTAAACAACAATCGAAAACAAGGCTGCACACTCAGTCAACAAGAAAGAAACCTAAACCCCAATTTAATGCAATTCTTATTTTAAGGCCTTACCTTAATAAGGATAAAGCTATATCCATAGTCATAGTGGAACAAAGGGTCGTCCATTTCAGAAGCGGGGTAGATTTTGTTGCCGACCTCTTTTGAAACAGCAGACATGTAAACGATTATGCAGAGGAAATTGGCAATTCCTGCAAGATTCATTGGATTCAAATTTATCTGCACTTACCCGCATTTATGTGGATTACGGTAGCTACGAAGAGGGAGGCATAGGGGTTGGGGAGGACTGCACAGGTGAAGGAAATAAGTACCCCTATTCCGTTTAGGAAAACACCGAGGACCATAAAGAAGAAGGAACGACGTACTGATTCTATGAAAGTTATTGTTATATCAAAACTGGGGAAAATTTACGTTGGACTGAAGTGGATACGTCACTGGGATCTTCGTCAATTAGGTAGACGACGTCTTGACAGCCGAAGGGAGTTATCGCTGGAATCTGTGTCAAGCGTTTCTGTGTCAAGCGCCATTTAGGACTTGATGGCTCGCCATGACCCTAGAAAGGAAGGTAGAAAATAAACACGATGGTTCTCCCCGCAGAATACAAGGTTTGGCTGTGCTTCCGGCTAGGAACCCACCAGATAGAAAAACAGACAGCTGAGTAATAAGGTTTACCAGCATGACCAACAAACACAACACAATAGAATGTACAGATGATACCGTATCATAAGGTGTCTTGGTTGCTCGTGCCTCGGGGAAGGTTCAACCCGGTCGTCGTTGAGCGGAAAGTGGTTGTGCTGATGGGCGCAGGGCCAGCAGACACGAGCCCTTCGCACAAGCACGGAGCGGCGCAAAGGGCTGGCTGTAAATCGTCTAATTAATATTGAAAAAGTGGGTCTTTCCGTTCCCTTGACTTTGTACAACCACAACTAAACCAGTCTCTTAGTTATCATGGACTGATCCCTGGGTTACAAGTACTTAGACGCTACAAAACCAAGCATTTGCATCTAGAGGGTGTCGGTGAGAAAGACAACGAGGAAGACTTTACCCAGCGTCGGAGCAATTACGGAGCAACCGCACGCTGGGTCCTCAGAGGCCAATCTGACGCAATAGAGTGCAGGTAGCGTTTAGTTTGTACGCGCCGCATTTCGGCAGGCGCGCGCTGCGTACCGTAAACCCTGAAATGACCTGGAGTGTAGTTGGGGGATTACCCGATAGAAATAGGGGAATATCCGCAAAAAGAATGTGAAAACTTTTATCTTTCCCACAAAGACATTTTAGTTTGATTATGTCTTTGAAATTACAAACTATTATCTCGCGAATTCCACGAAATCTAAGTTAATTATAAATTGGAAGACCTTTAAAAATGGAATCAATCAAGTCACAACCCCTCCCCCTCCCACTCCAAAGAAACAAAATAAAGTGCCACAATTTGGGGAACATCATTTTATTCGACGTATCATATAAAAGTGTTTATCACTTTTTTCCACTGGAGCCATGTCCTTTACAGAAAGATCAGCGTGGAGTGTCTGGTCTCTCCCTCCAAAGGAACCGATTCGAAATCGACATAATCCATTCCCTTTCCCTCGCGGTAGAACTTGATTAGCTTCGACTCCCCATTGACGAGGGTAAATTGAGGATTGTCAATCTTGTGGTACACGGAGATGGCCTGGCAGGAGACGGCGGTGGTGTGCTTGTTTTCCACGTAGACCTCCGTCCAGATTCTTATGATGCTCTTTGCAATTGGATTGCGAATTCGCAAGTGGTCGGAGGTGGAGGTCAGACCATTCCCATCGGTCTTTGGCTAAAAAACCTTCATATGCAGAATAAACTTAGTAGCCAACCTCAAGCCTCGCGTAGCTAAGAACCTTGTCCAAGTATTTTTCCAACTCCTCTCGTTGCAGACACTGAGTGCAACAGCTTATGGCCACTGCCAGAAAGAAAATGGAAGGGGCAAATTTTTTCAATCAGAAGTGGGATAATATTTTTACAGGGACTGCAAAGATAGGATTGATTTAAACAGACGCTTACCTTTTAAACTGGCTGATCAGGCTGCTTTTAACGCTGAATTCACCCATAAAACAGTTAAACTTGATAGAAGTTGAATCCCCGATCTAAAAAGGCATTGCTGTTATAAGTAGTTTTACCGAGTTTCTATTAAAGAGGTCTTCTAAGCTTCGCATATCTAATCCGTTGTAAAACTTTGCTTTCATTGAAGTGAGATATGGAATGTTCACTAGTCCAGATGGTTGCAAACTCCGGGCAATGAATCGATTCCTCATGAATCCTGCCTTTAAGTATCTGGCGAGACCTGAAAAAGTAGGATTTATGGTGGTTTTTACAAAAGCCTCGTCGTTCGACTGATTAATTGATGTATTGAAAAGACAATGACCACAAGGAGCCAACAATTGGCATTGGAAGGGGGGAAAACTTACTCGACCCCGGGTAATATGGCTCTTTGCCAACTTTCTTCACAGCGACGGCCTTAGCTTCTGTAGGAGATTCGGTAGAAGATGGCAACTTCTGTCCCTTGGTTTTCGTGGTTCTTCTCGCAGATTCTGAAAACATGAAGAAATGATAGAAAAATGTTCTTTTCTTTTGAAAACTCAATTGAAATTTGGTTCAGTTTAAAGAAAGTTACCGTAACCCACGGTCGCCTACCGTAACCCGGGACCCACAATCGATATCGACCCAAAAGTCTCAGAATGTCATATTCAGCCCATATAATGACTTTTGACAACTTTTGGGCAAAATCGATGACCAAAAAAATTCGTATGTCACTGGCCTGCTCGACTTTTACTGACATCCTCTTTTAATACTGAGATGGTTGTCTAACCCTGCCCCACCCGACTAGTTAACCTTTTGCTTGGAAATCTAAGAAAGCCAAAAATAGTAAGGATGGGATCTTCCTGTTCCTATTTGGTTTTGCGCATTGCAAAAACATTTTTGCGGCCAAACTCTTCCTTTTGTTTGTTATTTCAAAAATGCAGTCATAGGGGTAAAACATACAAAACTCAAAGCTACTGTTTGAAATGTCGTTTTTCACAGACCTTGTGATTTGTGAACGAAGCAAAACAAAATGCATATGAGTAAGAATTGAACCTGTGACCTTGAGATTTGTAAGCAAGCGCGCTACCACTTGACTAAACAGGCGGCGGGCGGCGCACCTGTGCTGACTATTCTGTCATCACGGCCATTGAGCCGCTTTTTAGCCGTTCAGAAAACGCCGCTCTTGGGTGCCTCACAAAAACCGACGTAACTAGGCTCAAACTTAATCAAATTACATTTTTCAAAAAAGGCATTGTTAGGTAGAACATTATCTACGTAATCGCGGTGAAATTGATTTTACATCGACAACTTTGAAATGGAAACATACCTTTAGATCGAGCCATGTTTAAGACGAAGAGAAGGAGGATGAGGAACCTTTCGCGGGATTGACCGGCGATGAAATGAGAAGAAAGTGGAGGAGAGTCTTATGTTAATTTAGGGTAATTAAAAAAATTCAAAATTCACCTATTTTAGCGGAAAGTGACTATGCTAAATTGGGCACTACTGCTGACAATGAAAGAAGAAAGTTCTCTTGATGGAAATTCTAATTACAGCCAACGTCACAATTTCTTTTACCAGAAAAAAAACCCGCTACGCGGGTTTTTACTTTCTGGAGTAGGCGGCCTTCGGCTTCCTCTGAGTTAATTTGCTGTTTATGAGGGCGGCCTTCGGCCGCTTCAATGGGCGGCCTTCGGCCACTTGAACAGGCGGCCTTCGGCTGCTTGATTGGGTGGCCTTCGGCCGTTTGATTGGGTGGCCTTCGGCCACTTAAATGAGCGGCCTTTGGCAGCAGAAGTATCAAATGTACCCCATGAAAATTTTGAGGCTCATTCTAATTTCCTCACTTTCCACCGCGTGGCCGGTCTCTTACCCAGAAAATGGTGCTGCCCATTATTTTGCTTAATACGTTACGCTGCTAACCAACGGAAAGAAGGACAACCCTCAAATGTTATAAAGGACCAGGAGTTACGGCCCGCCTTCGGCGGTCCTCACTTCTGGCATGTGTTGAATCGGCACATCAGTAGCTTTTGATTGGTATAACACACGCCAATGGGCGCCTGCGGCGCCAAAAGGGGCCGCTACGCGGCCAAAACGGCTGCTCTGCAGCCACAACGGTGCCTGCGGCACCGCACAACCACAAAATGACCGCCAACGGAAGGAAATGAACGGCCGGTCCGGCCAACGATTTAGGCTAATATCGCCCGCCAAGGGCACGACCGGCCACGTTCCGCCAAAACTGCGTCAAATTAGGGCCACGCACCGGTTAGAGAGCGCAGGGAAATGAGAGACCCAGGCAGCGCACTCAACGCCACGCAAACCCACGCATTACCAACCAACAAACCAACAAACCAATAGACACTGCGCTTTTGTAAGAGGGGACCAGGAGTGACGGCCCGCCTTCGGCGGTCCTCCACTCCTGGAAAGTGTGGGGTCAGCACATCAGTAGCTTTCTTTTGATAGTAGACTTGTTGGTAAAAATTGAAGAAGGCGGCCTATGGCCGCAGTGTACGCGGCCTACAGCCACCGTGTACGCGACCTTTGGCCGCACATGCAGGCGGCCTACGGCCGCAGTGTACGAGGACCGACCGCACTCGGGGGTGCAGCGAGAAAAAGTGACCTCCAAGGCAGCAACCCCACGTGGCGGTTTTCACGTAGGCTCCAACCGAAAATGGCCAAACCCACGAGGAAATAATCCCTCGTGTGAGAGTCACTCTAAAGCTTTTCGGCCAAAAAATAGGCTAATTTCAAGACAACCATCGAGAGAAGGGCGAGAGATAGGAAAAATGAGGAGGCGCAGGCAGCGCACGCCGCTAGCGCACTTTCACCCTGGGACACCAAAAGCTTCAGAGTGAGTCCCATAAGCGAAAATCCAAAGACCATAAACGAATTGTATAAAACGGACCAGGAGTGACGGCCCGAACTTCATTAGTGTTTTGAGCCCAGAAAAACTCTATCTGGTAATTGAAGGGGCTGACGATTGCTCACAAAAATTTTTTTTGGAATTGTCTCTCATCCATCAAGTTACATAGGGATTTTTTCGATCGGGTCTTGAAAAGTCCATATCTACCTCGAAAAACAACATCTTTCACAACCTAATTAGTGTTTTGAGCTCAGAAGAACTTACTCTATCTGGTAATTGAAGGGAGTGACCATTGTTCTCAAAAAGTTTTTGGTTGGAATTGTGTCTAAGCTATCGGGTTACATAGGGAATCGTCTCGAGCCCACCAAGTTCGTCCATATCTACCTCGAAAAACAACATCTTTCACAACCTAATTAGTGTTTTGAGCTCAGAAGAACTTACTCTATCTGGTAATTGAAGGGGGTGACCATTGCTCTCAAATTTTTTTTTGATTGGAATTGTGTCTAAGCTATCGGGTTACATAGGGAATTGTCTCGAGCCCATCAAGTTCGTCCATATCTACCTCGAAAAACAACATCTTTCACAACTTCATTAGTGTGTTGAGCTCAGAAAAACTTACTCTATCTGGTAATTGAGGAAGCTGACGACTGCTCACAAATTTTTTTTTTGGAATTGTCTCTCATCCATCAAGTTACATAGGGATTTTTTCGATCGGGTCTTGGAAAACCCATATCTACCTCGAAAAACAACATTTTTCACAACCTAATTAGTGTTTTGAGCTCAGAAAAACTTACTCTATCTGGTAATTGAAGGGAGTCACGAATGCGCTCAAAAAAATTTTGTTTGGAATTGTGTCTAGCCCATCAAGTTGGCCCACATTTACCTTTTTAGAGACCAAAACTCCCTCAACTCAAAACTTTTCTTTGCATGTTTATAGGTTGTCGAAATCAGTATACTGTACTCTTTCTGGTAAATGAAAACTAGAAAGATTGGTTTCAAAAAACGTTTTTCGAAAAAATCGGGTCTCCCCTTATGTGATTTTCCATCGGGTCTTGGGAATTCCATATCTACCTCGAAAAACAACATTTTTCACATTTTTCTTTTTTTAATATTTTTTTTTCATTTCCATCCTTCTGTGGAAGGATGTTATTTGGATCGATATCACTCACTTTCTGGCACGGCGATTGCGTCGAGACCCTTACTTGTTGTCACCTACGCCCTTTTAATTTAACTTTTTCAGAATAAACAAATTTAAAGATGAGAATAAGCAGTGGGAGCCAAGTAATTATAAAAGAGTATTTATAGTATTGATTGGCTAACTTCTTGGTTTGCTAATTGGCTATTTCCATTTCAAAAGAGAGGGCGAAGTGCGGTGGAGAGCCGAGGGATTAAACTATAGCTATTTTACAATTGCGTAGACTCATTTTCAAGAAGTTAAAATCAAGCTCTTAATCTTAGTTGGAAATCATTTGTCTTCTTTAAGGACTTTGCTTCATTTGAAGTATCTCTCGTTTGTTTTTGTGAACAACCTAAGCAAAAGTTTTGTACTCTTATCTTTTCAACAAATACATTTTAGTTTGATTATTTCTTTGAAATGATAAACTGAGACCTTGCGAGTTCCACGATATCAAAATTTAATATATATTGGAAGACCTTTCAAAATGGAATCAATCAAGTCGACAACCCCTCCCTCCCACTTCAAAGAAACAAAATAAAGTGCCACACTTTATTGACGTATCATATGCCATGTCATTTACAGAAATATCATTGTGGAATGTCTGGTCTCTCCCTCCGTAGGAACCGATTCGAAATCGATAACATCCAATCCCTTTGCCTTGCGGTAGAGTTTCATCAGCGTCGACTCCCCACTGATGAGTGCGAATTTTGGAGGGTCAATTGTGTGGTAGCCGGAGGTGACACGGCAGGCGACGACGGCGGAGTGCTGGTTTTCCACGTTGACCTCAGTCCAGGTTCCCATTGTGCTCTTGGCAATTGGACTTTGGATTCGCAAGTGATCTGAGGTGGAGGAAAGACTATTCCCATCGGTCTTTGGCTAAAACACTTCATATGCAGAATAAACTTAGTAGCCAACCTCAAGCCTCGCGTAGCTAAGAACCTTGTCCAAGTATTGTTCCAACTCCTCTCGTTGCAGACACTGAGGGCAACAGCGTATGGCCACTGCCAGAAAGAAAATGGAAGGGGCATATTTTTTGATCAGAGATGGGATAACATTTTTACAAGGACTGAAAAGATAGGATTGATTTAAACAGACGCTTACCACTGTAATTCGCTGACTTGACTGCTTCGTACTTGGAAAGTCCCGATGTAGCAAACAAATAAGAGGAATTTTGCGTTGCCAGTCTAAAAAGGTATTGCTGTTATAAGTAGTTTTACCGAATTTCTAGTGAAGAGGTCTTCTTAGTTTCGCATATCTAATCCGTTGTAAAACTTTGCTTTCATTGAAGTGAGATATGGAATGTTCACTAGTCCAGATGGTTGCAAACTCCGGGCAATGAATCGATTCCTCATGAATCCTGCCTTTAAGTATCTGGCGAGACCTGAAAAAGTAGGATTTATGGTGGTTTTTACAAAAGCCTTTTTTTTGACTGATTGATTGATGTATTGAAGAGAGAATGACCACAATGTGCCAACAATTTGCATTGGAAGGGGGGAAAACTTACTCGACCCCGGGTAGTATGGCTCTTTGCCGCCTTTCTTCATAGCGAGGGCCTTAGGTTCTGTAGGAGATGGGAACTTCTGTCCCTTGGTTTCTGGGGTTCTTCTCGCAGATTCTGAAAACATGAAAAAATGTTTGAAAAATGTTCTTTTCTTTTGAAAACTCTAGTGGGGTGTTCTATGCTTCGCAAAAAAGTAGAAGACAAAATTAAAAGAGCTAATTTAGAATCTTTTGGCCTTCCTTGCATATTTGGGACTTTAAAAAAGAAATTCTTTTTGTATTCCAATCCATGAAATGTGAACAATGTCAAATCATTTTTTAAAAAGTAAATCTTTATTATTGTTGATCATAGATTGCATCCTAATTTGAGCCGACTCTTGGCAAGCTCAGGCCGCTTAGGGACCGTTTTTGGTAGCCTCAGGCCGCTTAGAACCGCTTCTGAAATCCTCAGCCAGCTTGAAACCGCTCATGGAAGCCTCAGCAAGCTTGGAACCACTTTTGGAAGCCTCAGCCCGTTGGAACCGCTTTTGGAATCCTCAGGCAGCTTGAAATTGCTCCCGTTGCTTTGAGCCGCTTCAAACCGCTTTTTTGTAACTCAGGCCGTTTTTTGCACCTTAGCCGGTTGAAACCGCATTATGGAAGCCTCGGACTGCTTTTGGAAGCCGCAGGCCGCTTAGACGCAGCTACTTGATATCCACAGGCCATCAAAAGCCGCTTTTGGGAGCCTCACGTCGCTTCAAGTCTTTCTGGTAGATCACATCAAAATATAAATGCTTTGCTAGTTTTAAGCCGCACTTAACCGCTTTTGGAAGCCTCTGGCTGCTTTTTGGCGCCCTCAGGCCGCCTTCTATTTTTTCCCGGCCCCCGGCCAGCGACGGGTCAACCACAGCCGAGACGTTCGAGCCAGTGCTTCTAAACCCCAAATTTAGCAGCTTCAGGGGGTTTGCAGTATCCGGTTTCTGATCCACATCTGCAAATTATGTTTATTCAAATATTTTTGGAAAAGAAGAGCATCATGTCAAGAAAAGACAAACCCGGCCTCCCTTTTTTTCACCGGCGAAAGCAAGTACTCCCGCACAATTTCAGAGAGGTCACCTGAAATTTAAAGATGTTCTGGTAGATCGTGATCTGCAAAAATACGCCGAAAAAAATTAACTGTATTGTTTTTTCCCTTCTACTACTGCGGGTTTTGGTTGTGCATTTTGTTGGCGGCTGAGTGGCAGGCTGCGGGCCTCAAATGCGCCTTGTTTGAAAATGTATGCCGAACAACATGTAGCGAAAAGTGTCACAAATCAAGTAAATATAGTAAGAAGACTTTTGCGATTGTAGCGTGCATTAAGCAAAAGAGTCCAAAAAACTTATTTTTTCCAACGTTTTTGTACTTTTTCACAGTGAAAACATGAAAACTTTGCTTTGACTTCAATTACAAGTTTTTTTATAATACAATTGTCTAACTTTTTCTAATCGACAATTTTCGATTTGGTTCACGTTGAAGCGAGATATAGAAATGTCGTTATGACATCGACATTTTGAGCTACAGTAACCCAACCTGTCCAAAAACGGCATTAATCGTATATTTTGGTCATATTCATCATATTCTGCTAGTGTCAAGTGAATCCAAAGCAAAAAAATTCTATGTCACAGCTATCATTGACCAAGTCTCATAAAACTCTTGTCTTGAATGTCAAATTCTAAAAATTTCTGTCCACTTACCTAAAGTGTCTGCAGAGTCGTTGATGCTGGCAGAAGACTCCCTGAGAGACGGACTTCCTGACGCCGAAAGAGAGAATGGCAGTAAATTTGGAGTCGACCCTGAAAATTCTCAATTTTCCAAATCTGATTGGTTTCATTCCGAAAAAAATCATTAATTGCCAAAAGTTTGGCGAATCTTTTTCAATTCTGTTTCACGAGATTTGTAAAATTTTACCTTTTGAAGTTGGGGATGAGGACGCCGAGGAGAATAGCCGTTTTGGATTTTGATCAACAAACACTGGCTGTTTCTCAAAGGTCAGGTTAGAGACGCTCGCCGGCGCCGAGGTGGAGGCAGCTGTGGTAGGAGCAGGTGTGGAAGGACCACTGGAGACAGGAGCCCTTCTAGAATCGTCCGCTGAAAATCCGTGATCAGTATGGCATTTGCCTATGGTTGCAAAGGAAAGAAAGAAAAAGATTGCCAAAGATGGGCAGTAGGAATAAATCTACAACTAACTCTGTTGGGTTTCCTCAATTGAGGGGAATCGCTCTTCGTAGGGCACCTGCCGAATGGTCACAGGTGGTGGGGCCGCTTTCGGCTTCGGAGTAGCGACCAGAGCGTAGCTACCTGAAAATTGATAAAGAATAGGCAAATAGAAACGTACGAGGCGTAAGAGGAGGAGAGCCCGAGAGAGGGCTGGCCGTCATCGGCTGGGCGGCGATTTGGACAGGGTCGGGAGTGGAAGGTGCGGGAGTGGAAGCCTCAGTGATGGCTTAAAAACAATTTCTATTGATAGATGAAAATAGGCGTACCGTTGTCATTTGCTCCGTTGTCATTTGCAGGAGATTCCGGTTCACAGGCGGTCACCATCGACGTGTCCACCGTCTCCACAGACTTCGCTGGGGCACCCGAATTGAGGGGAGGGGGTCCCCGCCTCTTCCTGATGGCCTTCCGGGCCGACTGCCTCACTGAAATCACTTTTATTAGTTTGGTCTCAATAAAATTTGACACTTTTAATTCTAAAAGTTTTTTTTAAACTTACAGGGAGTGTGGAGCAGTTGAGCCAGGTTGACGAGGGGCAGCGGTCGAGGGTTGTTTTGCTGGTGGGGTCCGTGGCGAAAGGCTAAAAAAACCGTTTCAGTTCGATTTTTGTAATTTTTAAAATTGTAAGTTCCTATAGATAGCTTGGAATTCCTGATTGTCAAGTACTCCC
>JAJQXH010000020.1:2465000-2592500 GCA_022343465.1 Oscheius sp. G VE-2021
GTTCTTAAGGAAAGCGGTCTTCCGGGGACGGGAAAACCACCTTGTTTTCGTGGTAGGACCCTAGACTTGCAAATTTTGAGATTAGAGCGTCTGGGTTGGACCAAAAGGTCTGGTTTTGAATTCAAGCCAATTCAAGCGGCTGAAAATAGGTTGAAACGCGTTTGAAATGAAACTCATTCGAAATGGATTGGGCTTTTAGAGTTCATGTTGGTCGGGCAAAGAGCAAGTGGGAAAGGGGGTTGCACCGGGGAAGCACCTTTGGATTAGATTATATGCAAGGACATGGAGTGATCCATGACAGAAGAAGGAGAGAGAGAGAGAGAGAGAGAGAGAGAGAGAGAGAGAGAGAGAGAGGGAGGGAGGGAGGGACAGAGAGAGACGGAAAAAGAGAGAGAGAGAAAGATAGGGAGGGATAGAGAGAGACCAGTTCAAAACAAAAACACGGAAGATAAGTATGAGTGGCTCTTCAAAATTCAAAAAACTGTAATATTCAGAAGTACTCTTTTTCCTGAAAACAAGCCGAGACAATAAAGCGACGTAGGTAGAAAACAAAAAGTTCACAATCGTTAGAAAGTGAATTGCCTTACCTTGTGAATTAAAGATTACCCAGGACCTATCCGTCTTGAAGGGGGGGGGGGAGGGCAGACTAAGTGACCTGTACTTTTGCTCCCCCCAAACACTCAAATCTTGCCCTTTTTCATACTTCAGTGGTTTTTCTTGAAGTTTCTTGAATCGTGGGTCTAGTTTCCAGTCTACTAACCCTGATCGGAGTAAGTTGAAAGAAGTGGGTTAAGGGGTCCAGAAGGCTAGAATGTTTACTAAGTTTCATAGAACGTTTCATAGTCTACAGTTCGGAAATCATAAATGTTTGGTAATAAAACGTACTTTTGCTTGGTGGACTGTTATGAGGGAGATAATGAGGGGCATGGTTGCTTACTAACAATTACTCCCACGTGGCCACTGATGAAGAGAGAGAGAGAGAGAGAGAGAGAGAGAGAGAGAGAGAGAGAGAAGGAACTTCCCTGAAGCATAACAGAGACGGAGAGGAGCAGAAAACAAGGATATGTTGTGTTTTCGGGTGAAACTAGCCAAGATGTCTGCTTGTTCTGCATAACTAATGCCTAGGCGCCTCCGTCGGAATCACTCAAACAAATGCGCATTATGGGAGAGGGACTGACGTAGCATAAATGATCTCGGTTATTAGAACGACGTCAGAGAGAGAATGAATATCATTGTTTCTGATGAAATAAGGTTTTGTGATTGGGGCGGGGGCGATAAGTGAGAGGGAAAACAGTTTCAACACACCCACTCTCTCTCTCTCTCTCTCTCTCTCTCTCTCTCTCTCTCTCTTTCTCTCTCTCTTTCTCTCTCTCTGTTTCTCTGTCTTTCTCTCTCTCTCTCTCTCTCTCTCTCTCTCTCTCTCTCTCTTTCTATCTTTCTCTCTCTCTCTTTTTTCTCTCAGTCTTTCTCTCTCTCTTTCTCTCTCTCTTTCTCTCTCTCTTCGTACCCAGAAATAATAGCTCAAAGGCACCGCGGAAACCCGTTGCCAACCTAAGGCCGCTTTTAACATCTGATTTTGGCAACCTAAGGCCGCTTTTTACATCTGCTTTTGGTAACCTAAGGCCGCTTTTTACATCTGCTTTTGGTAACCTAAGGCCGCTTTTTACATCTGCTTTTGTCAACCTAAGGCCGCTTTTAACATCTGATTTTGGTAACCTAAGGCCGCTTTATTACATCTGATTTTGGCAACCTAAGGCCGCTTTTTACATCTAATTTTGGCAACCTTAGGCCGCTTTTAACAACCGCTTTTGGCAACCTTATGCCGCTTTTAATATCTGGTTTTGGCAACCTTAGGCCGCTTTTAACAACCGCTTTTGGCAACCTTAGGCCGCTTTTAAAAACCGCTTTTGGCAACCTTAGGCCGCTTTGAACACTTTGAAACGCTTCAAATTCTATCTTTCTCTCTCTCTCTCTCTCTCTCTCTCTCTCTCTCTCTTGCTGTTTGATATCTAGCTATTATGTCGCTCCCTTCAAAAATGAAAGACCACTGCCCTCAAAACTAAACAATCTCCCCTCTCCCTCCCTAAATCCTAAATCAACACTGCATAAACACAGACGTATCTCCTCCTCCAACTAAAAAAAATACTTCTCTCTGCCTAATGGGCATTGCCCCCACTTTGTGTGGTATAAAAGTGAGAATCCAATTTGCGAGTAGCCGAGGCAAATTGAAAACGCTTAGCATTATATACCACTTATCGGGGGTGGCTGTACTTCACATTCTGTCAAATGGGGTGGGAAACGGGCATCCAAACGGAAAACTAATAAAAACGACATGGGGGAAATAATGGAGTTGCGGGGTGTAATCTTGGGGCTGAGAAGCCAAAGTTCAATAACCATGGTAAAGAAAAAAGAATGAGAATTTTTCAGGTTATGAAAATCAGGGATCTTTGGTACGGTAGAATGACCGCGACGCGACCGCAACGCAACCGCCGCGCAGCCGCCCCGCGACCGCACCGCGCATCAAAGTTAAAAATGAATTTATCGCTATAAAATTGAAATATTCGGTTTTTTAAAGTCAAAAACTGATTTTTTTAGCAAAAAAAATACGTAAAAGTACGTCAAAATGGACTGAAATTAGATTTATCCTGGTCTCGCAACGAAAACCTTGATTTACAAAGGTCAACTTCTTTTTTGCCTTCTTTCAAAGCTCAGAAATACCTGAAAACTTCAAAACTCCAAAGAATTGTGAATTACTGGAAAGGCGGAACAACGGCTCTTTGAAGCCTTGCCAGTTGTTGACACTTCCACTGGGGTATGTGTCTTCAGAGGGGTTTTAAAGGGATTTTGAATCAAAACAAGGAAACCTTACGGGTGTGACGTTTCGCTTTTTGAAGAGTTTGGAATTGGGATTTCAATTGAAATTCAGCTGACTTACTATGACACAGAATAAAACAGCGGATCGGCTTTTAGGGCAAAACTTTGCAATCTGGCGCGCTGTCGTTGTGGGACCCGGAAGTTTTACAAATTCGACAGTTATTGATAACCATCTACTATTATTACACAAAATTATGTCATGAAATAGTAAGACAAACATTGGTTTTTACGAAACAATTGCAGAAAATTTAAACCTGGCGCGTTATCGTCGTAGGACCCAATACTCTTAAATTATCAAAAGTTTTTTAACAAGCAACTACTATTTTCTGTTATGAATGATGAAGAAATAGTTAGGTACTTATTCAATATAGCGAAAAATTGCAATCTGGCGCGCTTTTCTGCGGGACCCAGCACCTTCCAAACTATAAAAAATTGCAAACCAACGAATACTAGTTATTATTCAAGTTTGGTTAAGAAGTACTGGCTATTAAATTGTATTTAACAAAAAAAAACCTGAAGAATTCTGTTGTTAAAACAAAAAAATGCTTCAAAAAATTGCAATCTGTCGTGTTTTCGTGGTGGGACCTAACGTTTTAATCTACCCAAAGTTGTATTTCTAGAAAATTGTTTTTACAAGAAAAAAAATGGGAAAAAACCCGTTTTTTCCATGTTTGATCATAGAATTTCAACCAAAATCACATGGCGTCCAGGTGTTCCAGCCTATTTCAATCCCAAAAATGACGTGAAATTGAATGTTTAGCAGTCCCCCCCCCTTTTTTTGTTTACTCTGTGACGACGTTTACGTTAGAAAGGCACGCGAGGGCGTTGCTCTTTGATGAATCCGCCAAGACATCAAATACCGCCGCTTCCTTATGACAGATACAAAACAGAGAGGGCAAAGAAATCATTATTATGTGCAATTAGGTCTTAGTTATGGGTATAGGGCTAAGTCATAAGGAACCAGAATGCACTGACGACGAATGGGGCTTCAGGTAGTCGACTAAAGAACAGGTAGGTCAGGAAACGGGGGAGGGGGAATAACAGGAAACGGTCTGAATGGATTACAAGGAAGGTGAAATCTCAGAGTCTGACTACTTAGATTTATAGCTCTCTGCTAGCCCTGCAATCTTAGGTCATACAGTGAAAACGCGCCAGATTGCAACTTTTTGCAATTTTTCGTTTTAACAACAGATTGCTTTAAAATTTCTAGATCATATGGGAGAATATCATAGAAAAATACTATTTACAGCTATTAATCGTTTGAAATTGCTAGGTCCCACGGCGAAAGCGCGCAATTTTTCAGGATAACTCCATATAGCTTAAGCCATTCTTGACCAAACTTGCCGGAACAATAGTATATGATAGCTAGTATCTTCCAATTGTTTTATTAATACTGGGTCTGACGGCGAAAGCGCGCCAGATTCCAATTAACTGCAATTTTTTGTTATAAAAACCAACAGCTTAAATATTTCCTGACCAAACTTGACGCGACCGTAGTATATGCTAGCAAAAATTGTGACATCGTTTTTAAATGCTTGGTCCTGCGGCAACATCGCGCCAGATTACTATTAACTGCAATTTTTCGTAATCAAAATGGTTCTTTTAAAGATTTCTTGGTGAAACATGGCCCAACGTTGATCTTAAATGTAAGCAAAACTCCATGCCTGGTCTCAAAGTGAAAGCGCGCCAGATTAGAATTAATTGCAATGTTTTGTTTAAACACCCGATCCCCTCAATATTTCTTGACCTAACTTACCTAACTTGGTAGATCAATAGTGGACATTGATAAACAACTATTAAGCAAATAAGATCAATTGGTCCTAAAGCGAAACCGTGCCAGATTGCAATTTTTCCCTATAACTTTATATCGCTTAAACTTTTCTTGACCAAACTTGGCGTAGCAATAGTAAATGCTAGTTAACATTTCAATTCTAGTTTGAAAATGATAATTCCTACTGCGAGAGCGCGCCAGATTGCAATTTTCTGCAATTTTTCGCTATAATAAAGGGATATTTCTATATTTCCTGATAGAACTTGGTAGATCAACAATAGATGTTAATCAAAAACTACCAAGCATTGAGAAAATTTAGGTCCTAAAGCGAACGCGCGCCAGATTGCAAAGTTTGCGCCGAACAGGGTGGTCCAAGCTGAATTCGTAGTGGACCACCCGTTAGCGCGCGTTCTTCCTCCCCCTAGGTGATGTCGCTGTTTACAGCAATTTGGTTGCTAAATTGGGAATCAGGGAAATCGGGTAAAACAGGAAGTGACAAAAAACCACCCGTGGTCTATTTTAGATTGCAAATTCGGAATCGGATGCCAGAAATCAATCAATAACCGATTATCATATCGATTGATTGAAAAACTTAACAGATTTGGTCACACAACGAAAGAATTTCTAGAATTTGCAAACGGAATGCGCATTTTGCGCGCGTGGACCTGAAAATTGATGAAAAGCAAATCCAAGACCGCGATTTCCCTTTCTCCCCCTCTGCAATCGCCACAAACCGAATTATCCTTTGGAAACCAGGCAAATAACCTGCTCTGAGGGGTTCGAGAGCCAATCGTAGGACATCGGAGACCAGGTGGTTCCAAAGTCCGGAAAATGCGATAATGGAGCCAGAAACAATCAGGCTGCGGGGACGATGGTGTCATCAACTGATGCAGTGGAGGCTTAACGAGTATTTGGTGGGATGGGATGGAAATAGAAAGAAACGGCACAAAGGTCAATTTGGAGGGGGAGAGGGAGGAGTGGGAGGGGAGAAAATGGCAAAGGTTGGGTTATTGGGTTACTGTAGTTTAGAAAGAAAGAAAGGAGAGAAAGAGAAGAGAGGGAGAGAGAGAGAGAGAGAGAGAGAGAGAGAGAGAGAGAGAGAGAGAGAGAGGGAGAAAGAGAGAAGGCAAGGTAAGCTAAGGTAAGGTAAGCTAAGCTAAGGTAAGCTAAGGTAAGGTAAGCTAAGGTAAGGTAAGGTAAGATAAGGTAAGGTAAGGTAAGGTAAGGTAAGGTAAGGTAAGGTAAGGTAAGGTAAGGTAAAGTAAGGTAAGGCAAGGTAAGGTAAGGTAAGGTAAGGTAAAGGTAAGGTAAGGTAAGGTAAGATAAGGTAAGGTAAGCTAAGGTAAGGTAAGGTAAAGCAAGGTAAGGTGAGTGAGTGAGTGAGTGAGTGAGCGCGTGAGCGCGTGAGCGCGTGAGTGACTTATTGAGTGACGTAATTCATGTTTTAGGAACCCATTTCTGCAATTGACAGGTCATCTAAAACACCACGAAAGTAGTCCTCAGAGGAGAAAACAAAAACTGATGAGAATGGCATCCCACAATAGGCAAAGCGACAAAGTACACCGTGTAATATGTACACTTCGAAGCCGAAAACAAGGAGGAGGCCGGACCTCCCACAGCGATATTTCACCGAAAAGTTTAAGAAAGGTGTTTTCACACTAGGCTGAAAACAAGATAAGGAAGTTAAAGCAACCGGGGCAGGAAGTCCAAGACACCTTGAAAAAAACATATTTAAAGGTCTACTTTCCAATTGCAAACATCATTTTCTCAGATTTCATTTTCATGTTTCAGATTTCCAAAAAAAAAACTGATTTCTAATCAGTGAGCGGGATTTTCAGGTGTTTTGAATTGGCGGGGGTTTTGGATCAAATGACGTTTGGGTCGGCAGCTGATTCATCCATTCGTTAATTGCGAAACCTTTCGGGAAACGATGAAAGTTCTCGAAAATGGGTTCAAAGATGAAGTTGGAAGATTAAAAACAGGGTTTAGTTTTCGAAGTTTCAAAAGAAAGATGTTAAAAGCGGCCTTACGTTGCCAAAACAGATGTTAAAAGCGGCCTTACGTTGCCAAAATCAGATGTTAAAAGCGTTGTTCATTTGGTAAAAGCGGCCTTAGCAGGTGTAAAAAGCGGCCTATTGTTGTCAAAAGCGGTCTAGGACTGGTAAAAGCGGTATACGGTTGCTAAAAGCGGCCTAAGGCTGCCAACAGCGGATGTTTAAAGCGGCCTGAGGTTATTAAAACCACATGTAAAAGGCGGCCTATGGTTAGCAAAGGCTGATGTTAAAAGCGGCCTTAGGTTGCCAAAATCACATGTTAAAAGCGGCCTAAGGTTGACAATAGCGGCGGTATCAAACCATCTAAAAGTAGAAATCTACGCCCAAGTGCACAGCTTCCGCATATTCAGCCCTTAGCCAGCTCCATTTCCGTTTCGGACTTCCTGGCTAACGCGGTCAGAGTGGAGATCAGGAAGCCATGTGTCTGAAAGTCAAATGTAGATCAAAAAGGCCAAAAAATGAAAGAAAATGAAAACAACCATTAAATTAATGTGAAAACTCTCAGACTAAGTATTGTTTTCCACTCGGGACCCAAACTATTGTCTGGAGCTACCCGTCACCCTCGCAAATAGTTATATAGAAAGCATTCGAAAAGATTTCGGAGAAAACATCACAGCTGTTGAATTTCTCGCATGATGTCACATCTTTAGATATCAGAATTTGATTATTGCACCAAAAGCAAAAAGAAAACAGGGTCCGGGAATCGAACCCCCCACCTTCTGCTTATGAGCCGAGGGGCTATCCGGCTGCGCTATCTTGGCGACGTGAGGAACGGTGCGCCACCGCCTTTTATCCAGTAGCGCGTACAGAGGCAATCAAAACTAGAAGCTATCAAATTACTATTTTAAAGTTAAAAATAAAGGATTATAAGCGCTTTCATCTCAAGAACGCCCTGAAATTCGCTGTAGTCATCAGTCAAAAAGTGGCGTGTTGTCCGAATGTCAGTTGAGGTGGGAGAAATTACCAAATGGCATGATATTGACGCAAGAAAACTCATTTTTCAATTTTGGAAAGCACTTTCTTGGCTGGAAATGAAGAAAATGAACTTTAAATCGATGAAATGAAAGGGTGAAGTGGCTTTTCGCCAGCCTCGGGCACTTCATGTAGTTTGCCATCGTATTTTAGGCCTTAGTTTAATAATTTAAGGCAGGAAAGAAGAGAAAATGAAACTTCAGAAGTTTTATGCTTGAGTGAGCTGAAGTGTGAACTGGAAACACGAAAGACAATGACTGGAGGTGTTCGGGTCGAAGGGGGCGGGGCGACTCCGCCCCCGCCGCCTGTGGTTCAGCCTAACCAAACGTCATTGAGGGGGATCGAGGAAGAGGTCCCGTCACGGGGAGGATATGGAAATCAGGATGCTCTTTTTAGCCGCGTAGGTGTGCTAGAAGATCAAAGGAGACGGAGAACCCAAGTACACGATCGGAAATGCAAAGCTGAGGTGGTTCAGACGAGGAGGGCATAACCGATTCTATGGGTGTTTGAGAGAGCGGAAAACAAATGAACAACGTTTCTAGGCGGATTTATAATGAATTGGAGAGATGACGGAGAGAGAGAGACAGAGAGAGACAGATGTTAAAAGCGGCCTTAGGTTGCCAAAATCAGATGTTAAAAGCGGCCTTAGGTTGCCAAAATCAGATGTTAAAAGCGGCCTTAGGTTGCCAAAATCAGATGTTAAAAGCGGCCTTAGGTTGCCAAAATCAGATGTTAAAAGCGGCCTTAGGTTGCCAAAATCAGATGTTAAAAGCGGCCTTAGGTTGCCTAAATCAGATGTTAAAAGCGGCCTTAGGTTGCCAAAATCAGATATTAAAAGCGGCCTTAGGTTGCCAAAAGCAGACGTAAAAATATGCCTTATGTTGCCAAAAGAAGATGTGAAAAGCGGCCTTAGGTTCCCAAAATAAGATGTTAAAAGCGTTCATCGATTGGTAAAAGCGGCCTGAGGAAAGCAGGTGTAAAAGCGGCCTATTGTTGGCAAAAGCGGTCTAGGACTGGCAAAAGCGATACACGGTTGCTAAAAGCGGCCTAAGGCTGCCAACAGCAAATGTTTGAAGCGGCCTGAGGTTGTTAAAAACAAATGTAAAAAGCGGCCTGTGGTTAACTAACTGTGATGTAAAGAGTGACCTTTTGTTGGCAAAGTCACATGTTAGAAGAGGCCTAAGCTTGCTAATAGCGGCGGTTTAAAGCGGTCTGAGGTTGGAGAGAGGAAGAGAGAGAGAGAGAGAGAGAGAGAGAGAGAGAGAGAGAGTATTCAATGGACCTCCGCTGACTCTCCTACCCTAGATTGCGCTATTTGCAAGTAATCGGCGGTGAATTAGCGCCCGCGTCCCCTTGTATCCCTGCCCAAAACAAAGCGTCTAATCCTTTCCTGCTTACCTTCTTGTTTACTATGCGTAAGAGTAGCGTCACTTCTTAAAGAGCGTCGCGTCTCGGCACAAAGAGCGATTTTCCACGGACTGACATAGTCACCAAGGCGCCAAGGCGACGGCCGTCAACACGAAGAGCTATCAGTCATCCGAGGTGGAAACGCGTTAAGCTGGGAAGGAAGAGAGAGAGAGAGAGAGAGAGAGAGAGAGAGGGAGAGAGAGAGAGAAATTCGTATGTTTCCTATTTTCCTTTTTTTAAATATTTTTTGGTCAGCAGGTGAAACCCACATTTCCAATGGGGTATATATCACCTGCGCCGGCGCTTTGAAAATTTAATGATTCAAAGACCAGTTTTCTTTTCTTCAAGTTGAAGGAAGTTTCTCTCAAAAAGCGTGGTTATAATCCAAATTGATCGTGGAGAGGATAAGACTGGCGAAAGAAATGGTAATGGACACGAAAATGACCGCGCGGGATACTCTAAAATGAATGAACACCCATACTTCTCTCGGTTAGTCTTTCTTGGGAGAGGAAGGGCTTCCGGGAAGAGAGAGGGAGGGGAGAGAGAGAAAGAGAGAGAGAGAGAGAGCGAGCGAAAAAAAAGAGACTGGTTAGGGTGAGAGACAGCTTTATGTAGCTATATATTGGCGACAGCTGTGTTATTCAATTTAGAAAATGGTGTAAATAGTAGGACAATTCCCAGATTGGTACTAAAGTTGCTGATGTATAGTTGTTCGATCACATTTACACGTACACACGGTCTCTCTCTCTCTCTCTCTCTCTCTCTCGTTCTTACTGTATCAAGCAAATTCTATAATTAAGACAGTCTAATTGGACGGCATTATTTACAAAAAAAACGTGATAATTTAACTTCATTTTCAATTTAAAAAATAGATAAATTAATTATTTGTCAAAGTTACATTGAAATTAACAAAAAATAGAATAAATAGCCTTAAAATTGACAATAAAATGATGCGCAATTATCTTTGGTTGAATACAGCCGTCAATTGGCTGCACTCTCGTTGTCTGCGCCCTCCGAGCGAGAGATCCGTGCAGGGTACGCATATCGCTTCGGCACGGTCGCTGTACGGGCCTATATAATCAAAGCTGAAAGCCCCCGTTGCGTGCAATGGTGAAAATCATTGTGACGGGCTAGTTTCCCAACCAAGTTAAGTAAATCGGGGGTAAGGTCCAGAAATGGTCTCCTGAGGGTTCCCCGGCTACCCATGTGGTGCCGTCCCCTTTTGGAATTTTTGAAATGGAAATTTTTTTGTTTAAATTCAGGTTGAAACTGTTTAATCCATTTCTCTCTCTCTCTCTCTCTATCTATCTCTTTCTCTTTCTCTCTCTCTCTTTCTCTCTCTCTTTCTCTCTCTCTCTCTCTCTCTCTCTAACTCTCTCCTATGCTACTATTTCTCCAACTTCCACTGCCGTCCAGCAATTACTAGAAAGCCATGAATAATGTGCGTATAACTAATTCCGCGACACAACTCTCGCGCCAAACGAGGACACGTCACGCGTAGCTCCCGCTGTCGTCGTCGTGGGTGATCCCCAAGTAGGCGGGGGTGTACTCTCTCCAATCCGATTAGAGGCGAATCGTATGTTATGGCGGTTTCCTTGGAGAACAGGTAGAGGGAAATAAAATTATAAGACGATTGGATTACTTTCCGAGAGAGACTGACTCACAGGTGGAGGGGGGGGGGGCAATTGAAATGCTGCAACAACATGTACACAGGGGTTGGAAATGGATTGGAGCAGACAACGAGGGGTAGTAAAATAGTTGAATGGGGGAAAACAACAAAAGAGAAGTTGGATAAACAATTCTTGCTTGGATAAATGAAACAGTGAACAACATCAGAATGAAATATGAGTATTGTTTTAATTCATCGCCCACGTAAATCAAGTTGTTAGGTTCAGTCTAGTGAACTCCAAAGAAAGTGTGAATAAGTGAGTGGTTGTGTTAGCGCTTGTGTGAGCGTGAGGGAGTGTGTGAGTGTGAAAATGATGGTGAAATTGGGCGTGTGTATGTGTGAAGTAAAATGTATATGTTTGTGCGTACGTGAGCATGACAGTGATGGGGGTTAAGGCTAAGGTTAACGTGAGAGCGAGTGTGAACGTGATAAAGTGAAAGTTAGTGAATGTGTGAGCGTGTGATCGTGATCGTAGGCACGTGTATGTATGTGTCCGTGTATCAGTGAGCGTGAACATGAATGTTAATGTGAGCGTGAGTATGAATACGAATATGAGTGTAAGTGTGAGTGTGTGAGCGTTAGCATGATAATGAGTGTGAATGTGAAAGCGAACGTGAAAATGTGTGCGTGAGCGTGAGTGGGAGTGTGAATGTAAAAGTAAGTGTGAATGTGAAAGTGATTGTGTGTGTGAGCGTGAACGTGAACGTGAGCACGATAATAAATGTGCATGTGAATGTGAGAATGTGATCGTGAGAGTGTGCACTTGTGACTGTGTAGGTGTGTTCGCGTGTATGTGGTGTGTGTGAGCGTGAGCGTGAAAATGAGTGTGAATGTGAAAGTGATGCGTTTGAGCATGTTAAAATGAGTCTGTGTGTGTGAGCGTGAACGTGAGCAAGATAATGAATGTCAATGTGAGAATGTGAAAGTGACTGTGCGTGGGAGTGGGAGTGAAAAAGTGTGTGTGTATGTGTGTGTGTGTGTATGTGTGTGTGTGCGTGTGTGCGTGCGTGTGTGTGTGTCAGTATTTGTGTGAGCGTGAACGTGAGCAAGATAATGAATGTGCAAATGTGAATGTGAGAATGTGAAAGTTAGTGTGAGCGTGAAAGATGACTGTGAATGTGAGAATGTTAATGTGAGTGAGTGTAAATGTGAAAGTAAGGATGACTATAAGAATGTGGGAACGTGAACGTGAATCTGTACGCGTGTAAGTGCGTGTGCGTGTGTGTGTACGTGTATACGTGTGTGTCAGCATTTGTGTGAGTGTGAACGTGAACAAGATAATGAATGTGCATGTGAGTGTTGACTGTGAATGTGAGAATGTGAAAGTGAGTGAGTTTGAGTGTGAAAATAAGGATGAATAGGTGAATGTGAGAATGTGAAAATGAGTGTGTGCGCGTGTAAGTACGTGTGAGTGTGAGCGTGAGTGTTTGTGTGAGCGTGAGAATGAGAATGAGTCTAAGTGGGAGTGTGAAAGTGAATGTGAGAAAGTGAAGGCCCTTTTTTCGCTAATCTGGTTTTAAAATGAACTTTCACAATTCAAAACGTTCTTTGATAACTAAGAAAGATCTAAAGCAACCAAAACTCTTTTCAAAAGTTCCGCTGAACTTTCAAAATTCAAACTTTTAGAGTGCCAATGTTGAACTTTCTCAAAGCCCTCGAGGGTTCATTTTTACCAATTTTTTAGATTTATTCATGCAAAAATTCCAAACCAAAAAATCTTTGGGCAAAATGGAGGGTTTCTCAGAAGAAACCTCACGTAGCAGTTGGTTGCATCTGCACCTGAACGTCATCTATCCGCTTTTACGACCTCGGCGCGGGATAATACCTTTCTCTGGCTTCTGGGTGATTGTTCTTAGAAGCCATCTAGCGAAAATGCAATAATCTGGTTCATTTTGCGAGTAAAATTAATAAAATTTGAATTTCAGCGTTGAAATTACGTTGAAAATTGAAATTCCGTGCCGAAACTGAGGAATCTGAGGGAACTATTTACCACTTTACTACTTTGTTCGTGTACTTTGCCACTTTACGGCTTCTTAAGGTTTAAGTGACTTAGTTTTCATAATTTTCTCCGGTTTTTACGACATATTTGCAAAATTCTTTATTGAATCGAGAAAACGCGCGAAATTGATGTTGAGACGTGGCGCGGCGCGACGCGCCAGAACCGACGCGCCGGTTGCAAGAATACCAAATTTTAATAATCAATCGATAAAGAATTATTCTTTGGCTTGGATATCAATTTAAGCACTTTTTAGGGACTTTTTACGAAATTGATCGTTTCGAGAAAAATCGATGTTTTACAATTTTCGCTGTAGCGGCGCGCAGGGTTACTGTAACTTTAAAAGGAATCGATTTTCAATGGGAGTATGATAAATGAAATGATTAAAAATTTCAAATAACATCGATCAATTTTTAAAACTTAGTCAGAAACCGGATATATAAGCTTAAAAAATAATAATTCCCTTTCAAATAAGATTAATAAAAGTTAAATTGATTTGATTTATGTTTATAAGTAATTTAGAGACTTTTTAGTCTTAAAAGACAATTCACAACGATTTTGACAAATTGGGGAAAATCGATTTTCTGTAATTTTCACTGGCGCGGCGCGCAGGGTTACTGTAACGTAAGGGGGAATCGATTACAAATGGCATTGTTATATATCAATCGATTGCAAATTTCAAATTCCATCACATTGTGTACACAAAACATGTAAAACTATCGGGTTATTTAAAATTGTTTAAAATTCACTAAAAAGAAAGTTTACGTCACTGGGCTATTTTAAACTGGTCACTTTTCCGCGTGAGAAAGTGATTTTTGCAAATTTCACTTAAAATCGACAGAAATTTTAATTCCAATTATTAATTGCGTATAATTCTGTTCAAACTCTACAAAGTTTTAAAAAACGGAAACTATACATCTCAATTTACGTTTTTTTAAATCGTTTTAAAGTAAAGATCAAAACCTCGGCATGAAATCCCTAACTGGGAAACTCTGTAAATGTTTCAAACTAAATTTGCGATTAAACGGTATGTATTATATACCCTTCAACATCGATTTTCCATAAAGTTACAGTTTGGCGCGCCGCGCCAGCTACAATAGAATCGATTTTCCTCCAAATGGCCGAAAACGTCAACTTTTGATGCGATATTTTTCTATTTTTGGGTAAAACTAAGAAATTCTGCGTGGAAAAGTGAAAACCACCTGTGCCCGTCTAAAAATAGTAGTCAATCGTATTTTGACGCGGAACTTTTTGTTCAGAATACTTTTTCGCTTTCTATAAATGACCTAGAATACAATTATGGCGTACAATTGTAAAGGAACAAGTAAAAACTTCGAAAAAGCAAGTGTTTTCGGGAAAGGCTTTGAGATGGAAAGCAAATAAGTGCCAGGAATCCTATCCTATTTCTGTGGCGAAAGTTGTCACCGAAATGAGCGACGCGCGCCAATTGAACGGAGGGGGCGGGGGCGAGGGAAGCTACTTTTCATCAGGAGCATCCCGACGAAACATGCGGAAAACAGGCAAAACAAACCCTACGCTTCGGTGGGTTTTGAATGGAGCACAATCGGAAACATCAGGGGGAACACGTGGGTCTGGGGGGAGGAATGGTTAAGTTGGGATAGAAATAGGTTTATCTATTTTACCTTACCTTAACTTACCTCACTTACCCCTTCTCTCTCTCTCTCTCTCTCTCTTTTCTCTCTCTCTCTCTCTCTCTAACTCTCTCTCTCTAACTCTCTCTCTCTCTAACTCTCTAACTCTCTAACTCTCTCTCTCTCTTTTCTCTCTCTCTCTCTAACTCTCTCTCTCTCTAACTCTCTCTCTAACTCTCTCTCTAACTCTCTCTCTCTCTCTCTCTCTAACTCTCTCTCTCTCTCTCTAACTCTCTCTCTCTCTCTAACTCTCTCTCTCTCTCTCTCTCTCTCTAACTCTCTCTCTCTCTCTCTCTCTCTCAACGAAAAGCGTAAAGAAGAGTCGGAGCGTCGCGTATTTTGACGGAATCAGAAATTAGACTAGTTTTTGAAGCTGCCAGTGCAATTCGCACGAGCCATTCTTATTCAAAGAAGAGCCGAGGAGTAAACATCCTTTGAAGTACCTCAAGCCGAGTGAAAAAGGCACTTATAAATGGCTAGGGGATTTCTTTCTATTTTTACTTCTTTTCAGTCTCTAAAGTTTAATCTTTGGTCTCTCTCTCTTTCTCTCTCTCTCTCCACTTCCTCTTCCGCTTCACCACCCATCCCCTTCCACATCCAAAGTAATCCGAGTCCAAGTGTCGCCCCGTCTGCCAATTGACCGAGTTGTACTCAATCGCTCCAGCTGTCAGCAGTAACATTAATGAAACTGCAGCCGGCTGGTAGCTGTTCCAAATAACCGCTGTTTTATTGGAAGTCGTTGTTGCCAGATTACTGTAACCGGAAAACCTGCACGAAAAGCCAGTTTCTTTTATTCGATTTCGTGATACTTCGAGGGAAAGGGGTCGGTAAAAAATAATGGAATGGGGCGCAATTACCGAAAAGCCTGAAATTCGATAGGTAAACATTGTATACGACTTGATGGGGCTTGAAATTGAAGGGAAGGGGATATTTCCTGGTGGAAGAAAGGTTGAAAAATGACACCTGCCAGCTAGAGAGCTTCTTGAATGAAATCAAATAAGGAAAGAGCAGAAAAGGTCAAATTCGTCACTCTCTCTCTGTCTCTGTTTCTCTCTCTCTCTCTCTCTCTCTCTCTCTCTATTTTTCTTTCTTTCTCTTTCTCTCTCTCTCTTTTTCTTTCTCTCTCTTACTCTCTCTCTTTTTCTTTCTCTCTCTTTCTCTTTCTCTCTCTCTCTATTTTGCCCCCTCTCTCTCTCTCTCTCTCTCTCTCTCTCTCTCTCTCTCTCTATTTTTCTTTCTCTCTCTTTCTCTCTCTTTTTCTTTCTCTCTCTTTCTCTCTCTCTCTTTTTCTTTCTCTCTCTTTCTCTCTCTCTATTTCTCTTTCTCTCTCTCTTCCTCTCTCTCTTTCCCTCTCTCTCTCTCTCTCTTAAAAATCCGTTTGTAAACAATGTATTTTCAAGATGACACAAATAATTAACAAGGTCTTCCACAATTCCTGGTCTCCCTCTCCGGTTCCTCGCACTCATCTTCCTGCCAGTCGCTGTTCCTCCCCTTGATGACCCTCCTTCGCCTCGCCTGGGTTCCCTCCCCACAGGAGACAGAACAAGCCGACCACCTGGACCAAGGACCTACCTGACAGCCGGAAAGCGCTAAAAACCTTTTTTAAAGGAGTGATGTGTCAAATCATACGGCAAGGGCGTTGATCACATCGAAGCTCCTGAATCAAGTGATCTGGACAAGGGGTTCCTCCATTTCTAGGGAAGACCTGAATTTAATGATTGGAAATGCAAAAAAAAAGTTTAAAAAAGTACTTTTACTTGACGGGTTCTTGTTTTCTTTCCACGGCCGCAGGTGACGGAGCAAGTGCCCCAGGGGGTCCATTCGAGCATCTCGCAGGGGACAGGGTCACCTGAAATTGGATCACTGGCTCACGCACTCACTCGCTAACAAAATCTCACTTTCACTCCCACTTGAACTTTGTTACCTTATTCTTTATTTTTCTATTTTTTGTGTCTTTTTTAATCATTTACAACAAATTATATGTATGGTTAATTGAAATTTTTAAATATAAATTTTCAAGACAATTCAATTAATTGGACAGCATTATTTACGAAAAATGTTAAAATTTAACTGCATTTTCAATTTAAAAAATATATAAATTATTTATTTGTCAAAGTTACATTGAAAATAACAAAAAAATAGAATACATAGCCTTCAATTTGACAATAAAATTATGCGCAATTACTTTGATTGAATACAGCCGTCATCAATTGGCTACCCTCTCGTTGTCTGCGCCCTCCGAGCGAGAGATCCGTGCAGGGTACGCATATCGCTTCGGCACGGCCGCCGTACGGGCCTATATAATCAAAGCTGAAAGCCCCCGTTGCGTGCAATGGTGGGAATCATTGTGACGGGCTAGTTTCCCTAGCAAGTTAAGTAAAATCGGGGTGAGGTCGGAAATGGTCTCCTGAGGTGTCCCCTTTTGCAATTTTTGTAATTTTTTGTTTAAATTCACTTTGAATTTCTTTCTTCTTCGTCTCTCTTTCTCTCTCTCTCTCTCACCTCCATCATTGATCTCCTGAACTCCAAACTCTTCCAGCAGCTGTGTATTCGGTACTGAAATCTTTTTTCTTTCCCTTGTTTCTATTTTCTGTCACCTGAAGCCTTGTTATGATCATGTCCTTGAACACAAGTCTTCTTGCAATCCTCAGCCGTCTCGAACTGATTCCTATTTCCCTTACATCCAGTATAGATGAATCTTTCGCATTGGCTAGTTTCATTATTATACCAATAACGAGGGAATGTTCCACCACATTGACCCTCAGCTTTCGGCTCCTGGCAGATTTCTAAACAAATTGACTTCAAGGATTTCAAAACTTCATGTTCAACCTTCTGAGTTTTCTTCAATGAAGCGGCGACAAGACTGCATCACGCAGACGTCTTTCTCTTGGAGGCTAATGTGAGAACATCTCTGAAATTTCCAACTTTTATCTTCATTTGAAGGAAATAAACAAAGTGGATAAAACTAACATGTTCATGCTCGGAGAAGAAGAAGAGTCGGGTCCTGACACGAACTCCGTCGTCGCAGGAGGCACTGCAGGGGGACCATTCGGACCAGGAGGTAGTTTTGCAAAGGGGATCGGGGGTTACGGAACAGTCGTCACCGGCTTCTCCTGAAATAGTGGAGATTTTTTCAATTTTTGAACATTCTCCAAATTGGGTTCAAATATGAAGTTGGGCGATTAAAAAAGGGTTAAGTTTTCGAAATTTCAATAGAGAGAAAGAGAGGGAGAGGGACAAGTTGCTAAAAGCAGATGTTAAAAGCGCAGCGGTCTCAGGCTGCCAACAGCGGATGTTTGAAGCGGCCTGAGGCTGTTAAAAGCAAATGTAAAAAAGCGGCCTATGGTTAACAAAGGCTAATGTAAAAAGTTACTTTTTGTTGGCAAATCAGATGTTAAAAGCGGCCTAAGGTTGCCACTAGCTGCGGTTTGGAGAGAGAGAGAGAGAGAGAGACTCACCGACACAGAGGTCCTTCCTCTCCAATTCAACATCACAATCCTCCTCCTTAGTTGTCATACTGAGGAACTTTCTCTTCCTGCTTCTGGTACCGTGGCCACAAGTTACACTGCATTCACTCCAACTTTCCCAAGATCCAACGGCGCATTTGTTGCTGAAGGCGTCGGAATCTAAACAATATGATATCTCTCTCTCTCTCTCTCTCCTACCTGCACACTCATTCTCCTTAGCATTACAGAACTGCCTCTCCGTCGTCTGCCTGTTACAATGGAAGATTTGAGCCTACAAAACCCTTTTCTTCTCTCTATCTCTAATAAAATTACCTTAACCGGGAACACAAAAGCCCTGCTCCTCATCCGAATCCCCTTTCCACAAGTAGCCGAACACAGGGACCACGACTCCCATTCAGTCATCAGACACTCCCTCCTGTCCTTATACTCCTCGTCTTCACTCGTATTCGTGGAATTGAACGCGTCGCGACGGTATTCGTCATCCGCTTGGCATCTACCGGATGTTACCTAGAATAAGGTAGGTAAGGTAATGTGAGGTAAGGTAAGGTAAGATAAGGTAAGGTAAAATAAGGTACCTCAACTCTTCTGAGAACTAGGGTAGCCACAGGAGGAATTGTATCGCTGTCTGGGTTGAAGAAAGGTGAGGCTGGGTCATCTCTTGTGGTGATCCATCGAATTGGATCTCGAGGCTCCGAGGGAGAGTTGGGTGACTGAAAATAAAGATTTTCTCTCTTTTTTCTCTTTCTTTCTCTCTCTCTCTCTCTCTCTCTCTCTACGTGACAAAGTTTCCTTTCCGTCACTTCCACTAGACGGATTGATTTTGAATTGCGCCCACGACTGACATCATAACCGTTATCCCTTTATCCGTTTCATTGTGTCTGCCTTCGAAATTGACTGTCACTTCCTATAAATGGGGTCCATCCGATTCCAATCCAAACATGAGCCACATGCTCCTTCTCCTCCTCGCCTTCTCCGTGGCTTCGGCTGGGGTAAGTCTATTAATGTCTTCAGTGGTTAAGATCGAGAAAAAAAGGACGCTGCGTGTCTAGCCGCCTCTCTTTCTCTAACATCTTCCTCTGCGTCTTTGTCAAACGCTGCATCTCTAACCAACTCTATCTCTGAGTCTGTTTCTCTGCGTCTCCAACCATCTTCTCCGACCTACGATCCTCTGCGTCTCTAACTACCAGTCTGACTCAGGCCAGTAGAAGTCTGTGCGAAAATGCTTGATTTTCATTCTGCGTCTCTAACCTCCAATTTCACTCTAGCTATCTTTCTCTCTCTGACCTCTGCTTCTCTGCGTCCCTAACCAGCTGTCTCAAAAACCTCTGTCCATGTATTTTTTAAACTAGCGTTTTTACCTCTAATTTATGAAACTCTGCGTCTCTAACCATTCCTCAATCTGATCTCTATCTAGGTTCTCTGCGTCTCTAACCACCTACATATCTCTTAATTACACAGATCTCTAAGTCTCTAACCATTCCTCTATCTGTCTCACCTTTGTTTCTATCTCTAACCACCTGTCCTCGCCTACATCTCCACCCTCTGCGTCTCTAACCCCTTCTCCTTTCAGAAAACCTACGAATGGAAGCTCCCGACCACCAAGTTCGGCACAGTGACCACCCAGATGACCACTCTCGACAAGTCCTTGGCCGATGACCCAGCTGCCTATGTCAAGTGCTTCCAGGAGATGTACCAGAAGATGCCGAATGAAGAAGAGCTCAAGTACAACAAGGAGGCCTACGGAAGGAAGAAGAGGGATTTGAGCAGGAATATGGTAGGTTCATCTTCAGAAGCCACCAGAAGACATCTTTCAGTTCCCCTACCCAAATGAGATCCCCTTCCTCGTCTCTTCCAACTACTCCCTTTGTGTCCAACGGCGACTGGCCCTAGCCATTCGGAAATTCGAGGAGAGAACCTGCATTTCCTTCATTCCTTTCGAAGGGATCGGAAAACACAGGAGTACGGTACTTATGATCCACAACATCCAGAACGACAACTCCCAAAGTTGCATTGCCAATTTTGGCCAATGGGGAGTCAGGGATTCCTACTTGGACGGGGAACTTCAGAGGTACACTGGCTCTGCTTCCATCAAGAATGGGTGTGAACGCTCTTTCGAACATGAGATTATGCATGTTTTGGGATTCATCCATCCTCAGGACAGGTAGGTCAAACGGATGGGATACTGTAGAATTGGTTTAGCCCTTATCGGGAGGGACCTCAGGAATTCTGGAATGCGGTGGGGTACCCGAAGGCTTCGAGAAAGGCAGAGGCCACGGAACAGTTGATGCCTTGGGAGAGGAACTCTGCCGTTAGCTACGTTCATACGGGAGTGGGTTTCTCTCTCTCTCTCTCTCTCTCTCTCTCTCTCTCTCTCTCTTTCTCTTTCTCTCTGACCCTTAAACTCAGGTGGCTCACTATCTCTCCGACTGGGATGTCTACAAAATCAACCAGGTCTACAACTGCAAGCGAACCACCTACGGAAACAAACCAATCGATGTGGGTTACTGTAATCATCTTCTGAAGATTATCTTTCAGATGAACAACAAGCCTAAGCCCGTCGTTAACAACTTTGACATTCCTAAGAGGAACTAGGGACTTAAGGGGTAGATTCAGAATCGAATAAAGCTTGCCATATCAAAGTTCAATTCAAACTTGTGAACATTTGGTGAAAAAACGTAAACAAACCTCTGGCACGCAATCGCGTCGAGACCCAATTAATAGAATCAATACTGATCGATTGAAGTTACGTCACTTTTATATAATCGATCGATCATGTTCATTGGTTTCACAACGTGACGGCTTTTTGATGTTGTGGTATGCAATCCCTTCGAGACCCAAATACACACATCGAAATTGATTGAAAACTGCCTTCACATGCTAAATCAATAGATACTGGTTGGTTTTTGCAACGTTTTTTTGTAAGCGATCGATTCAAAATCAATACATTAATTATCGATTGCCTTGGGGGACCTTGACCTGATCAATCGATCGATAACTCTTTGATTTCAATCCGAAAAGTTTCAACTTTTCAGTTTTCTGGCGCCCTATCCCTTTGAGACCGTCCTAGACCAATCAATAACAGTTAAAAACACGCCATTTTCGCTTGATCGGTCGATCGATACTAGTTGATTTCGAAAAGTTTCTGATTTTAGCAATGTTCTGGCGCGCTATCCCTTCGAGACCATAATAAACCAATCAATAACGACTGTAAACAAAATCACTTAATCGATCGATCAATCACTGTTGATTACGAAATGTTTCGGCTTTTTCAATGTACAGGCTCGCTATACCTTCGAGATCCAACCAAATCAATCGATATTGAAGATTTTCCCTTTATGATTGCATAATTTATCAACTGATGCCACCTTGATATCGAATAGTTGCGTTATACTCTTTGCAATGTTTCTGGCGCGCGATCGTTTCGGGACCCGATTATTTGAATTCTAGTGAGTTTGAATCAATTTGTTTACTTCACTTTCTCATTTCCAGCCTTTTTTTCAAAAACGCGTTCCCAAATTAGCCTAAACGTAAAAAAGTCCCTTTCCCTCCCTGCCCTTCATTTCCTCCCTCCCTCCAATGGATGTGGCCCTGTTCTACAGTTTCTGGTTCCTCATTACCGTAACCATCGTCTTCGCTTTGCTCATCTGCGGCTGTTGCTTCATCTACTGCAATTTCCTCAAAGGACCCCCCAATGATGGCTTCCACGCAGGTAAAATCCCCTTTTTCTTTAAAATTTCACTTTAAAATCCCCATTTTCAGTTGGAGGAGTGGTGGAAGCGACGGCAGAGTCCTACCTCCAATCCAACCATCCCTACGTCAGAGAAGTGAGGGAAATATAGCAGCTGAGACTGAGGATACGACTGGGAATTACTTAAAGAATAAAAAGTTCATAACAATTGAAAGTTAATGAAAAGAGGAAATTCTAGTGGCGTAGGGAAGGGGAAGAGAGGCAAAAGATATCGCAACGAGCAGGGTTCGAACCTACGCGGGCAATGCCCATTGGATTTCAAGTCCAACTCCTTAACCACTCGGACATCGTTGCACACAATCCACCCCGCACGGGCGAATTGAGATTCCTGCAGCTGATAACACAGCCAATACTCGCGCGTTTCAGCCGCTTTTTTTAGCCTTTCGCTTTTAAATTGAAGTACCTACCATGTAGGTGGGTCCAGAATCAGTTCCTGCGTCGAATGGCTGAAGGTGGAAGGTTTTTTCTCCAACCCAGCTGCAGTCGGGCAGGCAGAGATCGACGGCAGAGAGGCCTACGCACCAATCGGGAGAGGGACCGAACATGGTGGCCAGGGAGACAAGATGGTGGTATCTAGGGAGAGAGAGGTTAGAGAGAGAGAGAGAGAGAGAGAGAGAGAGAGATAGAGACTTACTTGTTTACAACGAAAGAGGAAGTGGTGCGGCCTTGAACTTCCGGGTACCAGAGGCCTTTGACTTTCATGAGGGTGCGGACTTCTGCTGCCTGAAAGAGAGAAGTAAGGTAAGGTAAGGTAAGTTAAATTAAGTTAAGGTAAGGTAAGGTAAGGAAAGGTAAGGAAAGGAAAGGAAAGGAAAGGAAAGGAAAGGAAAGGAAAGGAAAGGAAAGGAAAGGAAAGGAAAGGAAAGGAAAGGTAAGGTAAGGTAAAGTAAGGAAAGGTAAGGCAAGGCAAGGTAAGGTAAGGTAAGGTAAGGCAAGGCAAGGCAAGGTAAGTTAAGGTAAAGTAAGGTAAGCTAAGGTAAGCTAAGGTAATCTAAGGTCACCAACCAGTTCTTTAGCCTCAATTTCAGCCTTGTAGGTATTTCCCCATTCCGCGATCTCCTTCATTCCATCAGTGGAAATTCCTCCAATTTTCCATAAGGAGTAGTTAGCCGAGTGAGAGGCTCCCAACATATCGGTGAAATGGGTCAAATGCTCCACTGAAATGATGAAATTCAGGCATCTTTTTGGGTTTTGAATTACAAGTTGGGAAGTCCTTCGAATGGGTTTCTTTGCTCCAAAGACCAGTGAACTCCAATTCATACTTGGCTGTGTCACAGGCACAGCACTGTTTGCTTTCGGTTGGAGGAGGTGTTGTGGCTACTTGGTAGCCATCTGAAGTATATGTCTCTCTCTCTGTCTCCTCTCTCTCTCCCTCTATCTTTCTCTCTCTATCTCTCTCTCTCTCTCCCTCTCTCTCTCTCTCTCTCTCTCTCTCTCTCTCTCTCTCCCTCTCTCCCTACCTTTAACACAAATCCTCTTCGTCAGCTGACTATCATCTCCATACCAAACAAACTTCGACTCGATCACTGTAGCCCTCAGAAGTACACATCCCGTCACAACCTGGAGTTTGGCTTTGCTTAAAGGGGAAGGACCTCATAAAATTGATTTTTCAAAGTCTCTTTACAATTATTTCTTCGAATATATATAGTTTTCACGATTCCGAAACATGCCCCTTTTATATGATTTGGACTGCAAAAGGGGCGCGTTTACACGGCCGTTTTACGCGTTTGCCGCACGTAAACACGGCTAGAGTGGGCGAGAGAGTGTGGGAAATGGGGAGACGCAGAGTTGGGGGCAATTCAAATTGAAATTCCCGAAAAATTAAGCGCTCCTAATCCGATTCATTCTGATCCAAAATGGGTAAAATAGGTATTTTTCGGAATCCTGGGAATAAGATCGAGACTTTTATTACAAAAACAGAAAAATTATTTTTACGCGGTCCTTCCCTTTAACCCCTATCTTACCTGAGGTGCCTTCCAAATGGTATGTACCGAAGTTTTCGCTCTCAGATGAGAGTGACTAACTCCAGCAGCCCTACATCCTGGGGACACCCTGGCGTCTCCCTTTCCCTTGGTGATTTCAAAGCGACCGGCTGGGCTTTCGTCCTCGTATTGGGCGGTTAGGACAAAGCCGCGGAAAGTTTGAACAGTGTATTGGGTTCTCCAGCCACGGAGAGATACTGAAAGTTAAGGGGTTGAAAAGCGGCCTTAGGCTGAAAATGAGGGCGCAAAGCGGCCTTAGACTGGTAATTTAGGACAAATGCGGCCTTAGGCTTAAATTATAGGTAAAAAGCGGCCTGAGGCTGGAAATAGAGGTCACAAAGCGGCCTTAAGTTGGGAACTTTTGCTCTAAAAGCGGCCTTAAATTGGTAATTGAGGTAGAATAGCGGCCTGAGGCTGGAAAAGCGGCCTGAAGCTGGTTGACAAGACAAAAAAGCGGCCTGAGGCTTGTAGTAAAGATCAACAAGCGGTATTAGGCTAGTAATTAGGTTTAGGTTCGAAAAGCAGCCTAGGATGAAAGCCAATTCAGAAAGTTTGAATGAGTGAGAAGGTGTGTTAGCGCCTGTGTGAGCGTGAGAATGAGTGTGAGTGTGAATTTGAATGTGAAGGTGAAAGTGCGTGTAGACATGTGTGTATGTGAGAGACAGTGTGTTTGCGCGTGCGTGAGCATGAGTGTGATGTTTGGTTAAATGTAATATTAATGTGAAAGCGAGTGTGAATGTGAAAATGTTAAAATGAGTAAATATATGTGCATGTGTGTGAGCGTGGGCACGTGTATGTATGTGCCTGTGTCTCTGTGAGCGTGGCCATAAGTGTTAAAATGAGAGTGAGCATGAGTGTAAATGTGAGCATGTAGGTGAGTGTGCGTGCTTGTGCGTGTGTGTGAGTGTGTGAGCCTTAGCGAGAGAGAGAGAGAGAGAGAGAGAGAGAGAGAGACTGTGTGTGAACGTCAGATTATAAACATGTGTGTGAGTGTGAACGTGAGCTTGTGAACATGTATGTGAGTGTGAACGTGAGATTGTGAACATGTATGTGAGTGTGAACGTGAGATTGTGAACATGTGTGTGAGTGTGAACGTGAGATTGTGAACATGTGTGAGAGTGTGAAAGTAAGATTGTGAGCATGTATGTGAGTGTGAACGTGAGATTGTGAGCATGTGGGTGAGTGTGCAAGGGAGAATATGAAGTGAGAATGTGAAAGTGTGTGTGTGTGTGTGTGTGAGTGTGCGTGTGTGTGAACGTGAGTAAATGAATGACCCACCTTTATACGTGCTCCCAGGCACAAATCCATCAGCCGCGTTGTCTCCTCCCGCATTGACGGCATCAATCTCCACCACGTATCCATTGTTCCCACTCCTTTTCTCTCCTTTCGCTTCGTAAGGCCTTCTCGTACAGGGAGGCTGCCCAGCCACCAGAAGCACTGGCAGCAGCAGTGCCAACGTGATCATCTCGGGAGAGAAGAGCAGAAGGTCGCGTCAAGGGTGCAATAAGGACAAGGCGGCCAGCGGGGCCGGCGGCAGTTGGCGAGGAGCACAGATTGATGACCGCCGGCTGTATTTCTTGTCGCCCTCTGTCGCAATATAGAGTGGCCATAAAAACTCTCTGCTCCAACGTACACTCTCTGCAGAAATCTATATTTTAAACTGAAATTAAATATTCAGTTAAAAATAGTCAAAATAAGAAAATACGAAATTTAAAAGAAACTTTTACATAAAGTACACCGCTTTTTAAGCCGCAGATGACCGCAGATGGCATCCTCAGGCCACTTTTTTCCAAAGATGGCATCCTCAGGTCGCTTTTTCTAAAACTGCAGATGGCATCCTAAGACCGCTTTTTTAAACCGCAGATGGCATGCTAAGGCCGTTTTTTAACCAGCAGATGACCAAAGATGACATCCTCAGGCCGCTTTTTTAAACAGCAGATGGCATCCTCAAGCCGCTTTTTTTAGATCGCAGATGACCGCAGATGCCATCCTCAGGCCGCTTTTTTAACCGCAGATGACCGCAGATGGCATCCTCAGGCCGCTTTTTTAAACCGCAGTTGGCCGCAGATGACAACCTCAGGCCGCTTTTTTAAACAGCAGATGACCACAGATGGCATCCTCAGGCCGCTTTTTAAATGGCAGAAGACCACAGATGGCAGCAATCAGGCCGCTTTTTTGAAAACACAGTGTGTGTGTGCGTATGAGCGTGTGAATGTGTATGTTTTGTGTGTAAGCGTATATGTGTCACAATATTCGCACCCGTACGAAATCGGCGCCACCTCTGCCCAGGTCATATAAAGGGCGTCGTTTTAGAGGTCTCCATGGTGAAAGCACGCCGCCCCTTTGCCGACAGCCTTAGTCCCATTGCATCTCCGGCTGACCTCTGTTTTTAATTTGCAAATTCGTTTTTTTTAACTTCACTATTTGGCTTCAAATGTTCATTGGTTTATTTGAGGACTCTGATTGTAAAGACCCCTTTTAAGCTTTTAAAGTGAAAATAGGAATTTAAAACTTCAAATCGCATATTCATTCTTAAAGCGAACAGATTAATCGTCAAATACATCGAAGAGCAGTTTCCCTCTACTCCGGGCGGGGAATGTTCTCGTAGACGAAGCTCTTCCCAGCAAACACCCAGTTCGGCTCGCTCACCATCCACTCGGAATTCACACATTCATCGTACCCAGCACGGAGAATTTCATCCTAAAATAAAATTTACTATTTCTCAAATGGTAGAACCCACATCTTCCAGAAGGTTGACAATCAGACGGCGACAGGGCATGGAAGGGACGTTCTCCGGAAAGTGGAGCATCTTGTGCTCCGATGAACTCTTGTCCTAAATTCAATTGTGGTAGATAGAAGGGGTACTGTAGCTACCGTAGGCCATTTGCCAACAAGCATGGTGTAGAGGACAATGCCGGCCGCGTAGAAGTCGGCCGAGACGGAATCGTAGGACTGGAAGCGGTTGATCTGGGGAGAGGAGTAGGGACGGGTTCCACAGAACGAACGAGACCTAGAAAGTTTTTCATTTAAAATCCAATTTTAAAATAACGTTTTTAAATTTAATTAAGATAAGTATTATCACTTTTCTGGTAGAAAACTACGCGCATTAAAAGCGATTTTTCAGGGTGAAGCCTAGATTTTTTTTTTCAATGTTTCTTATTGAAAAGATCAATATTATGTTTTGGTCTCAATAACAAATTTGTTTAAAACAAAATTTTCTAACTTTTTCTAATTGACAGTTTTTGATTTGGTTCACGTTGAAGTGAAATATAGACAATAGATTATCACATATATAGTATTGGCTACAGTAACCCATCCAAGAATTTCTTTTATTAAACTTTAACTTTTAGGTCTTTTATATGAACTTAAATTAAATTAAATATGTATAATCACTTAACTTGTTGAAAACGGTGGTTTTTGTGGGTCCCGCGCGCTGACGACCTCCTGGCGCGTCTCGCGGATCGATGGCGCACTTTAAAACGATTTTTCAGGATGAAGCCGGATATAAGCAAAACTGTTGTATAGTAATTAATAAAAAGTTGGTCTCTACAATTTATTGGCGGATTTGCTTTACTTTGAAGTAAGATATAGACAAGCTCTTACAACATCATAAGTCTGGGCTACAGTAACGCAACTGGTTAATCTTGGTTTTTCTTAAAGAAATCAAGTTTTCCTTATGAAAATCAAGCTAAAAACTATATTACACCTCTCTCGTTTCTGAATATGACGAGCGAATCCGAAATCCAGCAATTTAATGTCCCCATTGGAGTCGAGCATGATGTTCTCCAGCTTAACATCCCTGTGCGCTATTTTCCGTTCGTGAAGGTAGTTCAAGGCCTCGATCAGCTGGCGGAAGTAGCGGCAGCCCAGGGGGTATTCTGAAAACATTAGATTTACTTAACAATCTTGTATTCGAGATTTTATCGATTTTATCTACGGCTTTTCACGGCGGCAGCGCACAGTTATAAAAGCGCGCGACATGAGCTTCACTGACGCATTGGTGGCGCAACGGTAACTCTTTTGCTTCATGAGATGAAGGTCACTGGTTCGACTCCTCCCCGGTGCCAATTTTTTGCTTTCTGTTTTACTTATTGTTTCTTCATTTTGAATTAAAGTAAAAATCAAATTAAATGTAATACTTTTTCAAAAATATCTCGTTTCATTTGGCCCAATTGATGGAAATCGGCCCTTTTCCAACCTTTAATCCGCTGATCCTTGAGAATGAGGTCGAGCAATGTTCCCTTTTCGTAGAACTCAGAGACGAGGACCAACTGGGTGGGAGAGGCCTCGAAAATACCCAGGCATCTGCCGAGGTGAGGGTGCCGAACCTAAAAATAGGCCGTAATCCACGTGTGGGAGAATCAACCTTGTGGGTAATGTCGAGTTCCCTGGGAAGGAACTTATCAGCCACGTTGGAGGGAATGGAATTCTTGTCGATAATCTTCACAGCGACCGTACTGTTGTATCTGAGAAGAGAGATATTTTGAGAGAGAGAGAGAGAGAGAGAGAGAGAGAGAGAGAGGGAGAGAGGGAGAGAGGGAGAGAGGGAGGGAGGAAGAGAGAAAGAGAAGAAAGAGAAAGAGAGAGAGAGAGCGGAGAGAGAGAGAAAAGAGAAAAGAGAGGAGAGAGGGAAAGAGAGAGATCGAATGAAGGTTAGAGACGCAGAGAAAGAGAGATATAAGTATGGTTAGAGACGCAGAGAGAAAGATTGAGGGGTGGTTAGACACGCAGAGCAAGTGTATGATTAGACGCAGAGATTAAATGGATTTTTAGAGGCGCAGAGAAACCGAGAGAGAGAGAGAGAGAGAGAGAAATCCCCTACACATTGCTGAAGGTTTTGTAGACGACGGAATGGCTGGTACAGGCGATCGGCTGCTCGGTGAACTGCGACTTTAGAGATTCTCTCAATCTTTATCCCAAAATAGACTGAATTTCAGAAGTTGGGTACCTGGGAAGGAGAGCTTCTGCTGAAGCAAGCGGCGCACGGGGCTGACTGCCGCTCATGGGCAGGGAAGAGGTGGAAATGCAGGGAATTTCCCCGGCTAGACTAATTAAGTTTCAATTATTCGTACCCAAATTATGTATATCAACCTTTAATTTGTTATTCTAATCGATTCACTTTCCTTAATTTTATTCAAATTTTGCCTTTTACATTTGAATTACGGTGGCTGCTCTCTTCCGTCCCTACTAGAACTGTTTTTAAAGGACTGGGATGGGTCCTACAACGATTTTTTAAAAGAGAAGATATTCAAGGTCTCATCGCGTTGATTTTTTAAAGGACTATATACATCGGGTCCCACAAAGACTATTTTTTAAAAGATTGGAAACCTAAGGTCCCACCGCGATCTCTAATGGGCACTTCTGGTCCCAACACGATTGATTACGCTTCAATTTGTGAAAACTATTAAATTTTAACAAATTAATTTTTAATTTACTATTCAATTTGTTTAAATTTAACCCTTTAAATATAAAATTCATTGCGCGGCAAAGGTTCCCTGAGGTGGCAAAGGTTCCGCGGCACAGCGACAAAGATTTCGCCCCGCGGCAAAAGAGAGAGAGAGAGAAAGCGAGAGAGAGAGAGAGAGAGAGAGAGAAAGAGAGAAATTGTTTCTTTTTTTATCCTTTAACTTATTTCCTTTTTAAATGTTATTTCTAAATTTTTATTAATGTTTTACCGTAGCTGCTCGAGCCAGCTATAGCGCTGGGGCACCTTTACGCCCAGTCCTTTAATTTGTTTATTTTCATTATTTATTATTTTAAATCCTCATTTTCCCCTATTTCCCACTTGTATATTATAAATTTTGTTATTTTCAGATGGGTGAGAGCAGATTAAACCAAATCGGTTCGCTCCTGGAGTCGAAGAACCGCACCGTTCGCCAGGAAGCGGCCAATGTCTTCGAAAACTTCTCCCTCTGCGACCAGAGCGTAGTCGAGGTGAGATTTTTCCCTATTTTAATTAATTTTTATATAATTTAAAGGTTCTTTTGCACAATCTGTGCTCAAACTCGTGGGATACGCGGGTGGCTGCGGCGGAAGCGCTGGCCGCCGTGCTGAGGGGAACGACTTTCCCGGAGGCGAAGGAGGAGGAGAGCGGTATTTCCCAGCTTCTGTTGGATCTGGACGTGGCCATCGTCTACAAAACCTACAAACCGCTGTTGAGGTAAGATTTAGACCTTTAAATCACCATTTTAGACCTTTAAATCACGTTTTTCTTCAGTATGGACGCTACCAACATGGCCACGTCGAGCAAGGCCGCCTTCTCGTCGAGACAGCAGCGAAAGATTATCGACCAGCACTTGGATTTCAACGCTGCCACCGGGATTTCATCGGTATTTTGAATTTAATCGATGAATATTGATTTTTCCAGCTGTCTTTTCTGAACGACTTCGATGTGGTGGCGGGGAGTGCCGAACCCAGCCCCTCGAGGCAGGACGCGACGGGGGAGGTAGGCTTTCAACAGAGGAAAATTGGGCTACAGTAGTTTTCTTTTTAAAAAAACCGGAAAACAGGGTCAAATCTTGGCTCAAACCACCTAACTGCCTCGATTTTCACGGATTAGACCAAAATTATGCTGATTTTTCGGGGTTTTTGTGGAGATTTTATCTAAAAATCGAGCCAGCTGGTTGGTTGGTGGTCTCATCTTTTTTAAAGGACTGGCTACTTCAGGTCCTACCACGATTGATTTTTTAAAGGACCTGCGACCATGGTCCCACAACGAATAATTGCGATTGATTCTTAAAGGACTGGAAGTCTGTGATCCCACCACGATTCTTTTTTAAAGGACTGGGGGATTCTGGTCCATATTTTTATTGAATCTTGAATCTTAAAGGACTGGCTACTTCAGGTCCTACCACGATATAGTCATTGCCAAAATGAAATCGGCAGGGAAAATTTTTTGCATATTAATTAGAAAGTCTAAATCTCCTCATTCAACATTGTCTCTCGCACTGCGTATCTCATTTCCGCTGCACTAAGGGTCATTTTGGCATGATTCCAGCTTGGCAAAAGCTATAGGTGTTTAAAAAATCGTGGTGAGACCACATCTTTCCAGTACTTTAAGAACCAATCGCAAACGATTTTTTAAAGGACTGGAAACCTTGGTCCTGCCACACATAGTTTTTTAAGGACTGGTTACTGTCCTACCACAATTGATTTGTAAATATTGACCTGGACCCACAACGATTGAATCTTAAAGGACCGCGTAGTTTTGGTCCCACCGCGATTAAAATGTCAAAGGATTGGGTTGGTCCTACAACTATAGATTTTTAAAGAATGGGTAAACCTGGTCCCACCGCGATTAAAATTTTAAAGGACTGGATACTTCTGGTCCTACCACGATAGATCTTTAAAGGAATATGTGCGATTAGTTTTTCAAGGACTGGAAACCTGAGGTCCTATTTTGGTTTAAAGGACTGGGTAATTCAGGTCCTACCACGATTGAATTTTAAAGCTTGGTCCTGCCGCGATAAATGCTTAAAGGACTGCTAGCTGGGTCAGAGAAAACCAGCCCTTTAAATTCCCATTTGAGACAGACAACTGGCACGTTTTCCTGAAATCTATGACCGTTAAATCGAGCCCTCCATCTCTGTAACCAAATTTTTAATGAAAATCTTTCAGAATCTCTCCAGCACAGTGAAAGAAGAGGAAGACGACGTGCCAGCCGACGAAGGGGCCTCGGAAAGCAAGGCTTTGCAGCGATTTGTAGTCAGGTTAGTCTCTTTTTATTGCCACCTAATATTCAAATTTTTACAGATTATTGTCCTCCCTAGCTAGCCAAGATTGGCAACATCGCCACGGAGTGGCCCTCGCTTTAAATAGGATCTTCTGCTCATATTCTAATTCGTAGGTTATTTAGGATTCCATCATTTCAAGCCAAATTCAGGTTGCCTTGGTTGATCAAAGACGACTGCATCATACGCCTTCTCCAGATTCTGATCTTGGATCAGTTTGTTGACTATGCTTCGGGTTAGTTTTTAGCTTCAGAAGCCTCTTGGGGCTCTTAAGAAGGCACTTAGAGGCTATTTTTGACGTTTTTAAGGTACTTAAGATCTTAACTCCCCATTTTTAGGTAGAAATTCGGTGGCGCCGGTGCGAGAGACCTGTGCCCAGACGGTGGCCTACGTTCTGAGGAATACCAGCAACTTACGGACGAATCTCATTCTGCAGAGGGTCCAGGATATGGTTTCCACGGCTGGAGATAAGGTGAGGGATACCGTAATCTCTGCCACCCGGCTGGCTGGGTCCATCCTAGATGTACCGCTTTTTGGCAACCTAAGGCCGCTTTACCAGTTTTTTTCAGCAATTTAAAGCCGCTTTTAGCAACCAAAGGCCGCTTGTCTTGCTTTTTTGACAATTAAAAAGCCGCTTTAGGCAACCAAAGGCCGCTTCATCAGCTTTTTTTGGCAGTTAAAAGCCGCTTTTTGGCAACAAAAGGCCGCTCAGGCTACTTCTGGTCAAGCCGCTTTTTGGCAACCAAAGGCCGCTTGACCTACTGTTGGCAAAGCCGCTTTTGGCAACAATAGGCCGCTTCAAAATTGCCAGTTTCAAGCGGCCTGAGGTCTTCGAAAACGGTTTGTAGCGGCCTGAGGTTCCCCAAATAGGCAATAACAGCCAGCTGGCACCGTTAAATAATCTTAATTATGAAAATCTGTGAAAACAAACCAAAAAAACTGTTATTTAACTATATAAACCCCCATTTTTCAGTTGTGGCACTGCCGGCAGAGCGCCCTCCTCGTGATGAAGTACTACTTCGCAATCGTGCCCTCCTTCGCCGCCGTCGAGGAGATCTTCTCCCTGGTGCTGGAGTGTCTGAAGGACAATGTGGATGACGTAATATTCTAATTTTTCGCTTTTAAATGGAATTTCAGGTGGTTTCTTGCGCAGTGCTCTCTCTCGCTTCGTTCCTGACGAATATGAAGCTGGGACAGGAGAGGGACGAGATTGTGAGCAATCTGATGCGCAGTGTTTGGGAACTGCTTCACTCGGAGTCGCAGAAGGTTAGAGAGAAAGAAAGAGAAAGAGAGAGATGGAAGAGATGTTAGAGACGCAGAGAAAGAGGAGGGGAGGTTAGAGACGCAGAGAAAGATAGGTTAGAGACGCAGAGAAAGAGAGATTGAAGGGAGGTTAGAGACGCAGAGAAAGAGAGATTGAAGGGAGGTTAGATACGCAGAGAAAGAGAGATTGAAGGGAAGTTAGAGACGCAGAGAAAGAGAGAAAAATCAATTATTAAATTTTCAGATCTGTGCCGACAGCGATGGCCTAATAATCGATCTCCTCACGATAATCGAATCCTGGCTCACTTCCTACGAGACCGTCACTCTGGAGAGGTAGAATGCTACTATTTGTGTCATTTTAAGCGGCCGTTGGTTGCCAAAAAGCGGTCTAAGCGGCCTTTGGTTGCCACAAAGCGGTTCAAGCGGCCTTTTGTTGCAAAAAGCGGTCTAAGCGGCCGTTGGTTGCCAAAAAGCGGTCCAAGGGGCCTTTGGTTGCAAAAAAACTGTTCAAGCGGCCTTTTCTTCTCAGAATACGGGCCAAGCGGCCTTTGGTTGCCAAAGCGGCTCAAGAAATTTACTGTATACCCCATTCAGAGAGCAAGTGATGACCGTAATCGATCTCCTGGACCCCCTCTTCCAAACCAGGACGCAGAAGGTCGTCTCCGTCCTTTCCGCCTGTCTAATCAGAGGAGGAACCAGCCTAAATGAAGAGGTTAGGGATGATTTTACCTCATTCAATTCGAATTTCAGGACGTGTTCAAGATTCTGAAGGGATTGTACCGGATTCTGCTGTTTTCGGCGCCGGCGGATACAACCACCCAGCTAGAGATGATCTATCTGACGTCCGTGAGGCTTATTGATAAGTACAGGTTGGTCTTTCTCTTTTCTCTCTCTCTCTCTCTCTCTCTCTCTCTCTATTTCTTTCTTTTTCTCTGCGTCTCTAACCGTCCTTCCATCTCTCTTTCTCTGCGTCTCTAACCATCCTTCTCTCTCTTTCTCTGCGTCTCTAACCGTCCTTCTCTCTCTCTCTCTCTCTCTCTCTCTCTCTCTCTCTCTCTCTCTCTCTCTCTCTCTCTCTCTCTAACTCCCTCTATTTCCAGATCCGAGGTCCAATCCAACATGTCCCTGATCAAATGCGTCGGTCTGTGGAGCAATTGCCTCATGCTCGACCACAAGAACCCCCTGATCGGTTAGTTTATTCTTTTTAATTTCTTTTTTTTTAATAATTTTCTTTAAAAAACATTTAAAAAAACTTAAATAATCCATTTCCAGACGTCTTCTCCCATTCGCTGGATTCTCCCTCAAGTTCCCGCGACAATCCGCAATCTCTCATGTGCAGTGAGGAGATTGGCGTCCTCTCCGATCGGTAAATCTTTTTTTTAAATTGTTGATTTATTGGTGATTTTCAGAGAAAAAGACGCCGTTTTCGTGACTAGGAAGATCCTCTCCGCCAAATTTTTGGCTTTGATCCTCCAGACGCTCTACGAGGGATCCACGACGATTGGAGGCCAGGAAGTGTGCGTAGTTTCCTTAAATTTGGACCTAAAAGTGCCCCACTTTGAGCCCGAAACGGGTTGGACCCATAAAGGCCGCGTTTTTCAACCAAAGGCCGCTTTTTGGCTTTCATAGACCGCTTCATCTGCTTTTTTCACAATCGAAAGTCGCTTTTTTCAACTAAAAGCCGCTTTTTGGCAGCCAAAGGCCGCTTGAATTGCTTTTGTGAATTAAAAGCCGCTTTTGGTAACAAAAGGCCGCTTGATCTGCTTTGTTGGCGACTAAAGGCCGGTTTTTACATTTAAAAAGCGCTTTTTGGCAATTAAAATCGAGTTTTTATAATTAAAAGCCGCTTTTCCGTTTTTTTTAAAGTCAGTAACCGTCTTTAATTTCAGGTCCCACTCGGTGCAGCTGCTCTTCGTCCCCTTCCTCAAGTCGAATTCCCTCTACCAGGTCCTAGGAGCCGTGATTCTCATCAACGAATGGGCTGCCTTGTACAAAACGGCGTTGAACAGGTAAACTAAACCGTGCTGGATTCAAATTGAGGAGGAATTAAGAGGGGTCCAGATGAATCCGCCGATGGCCATCGTCTCTCATTTGGATGGGTACATCAGGGCGCCGCAGCGGAACTACGACGAGATGGCGTCGTCGGTGGCACAGCTGACGCAGGTGAGGAAGCGGCCTGAGGTCGCCAGAAAAAGCGGAAAGCGGCCTGAGGTCATTAAAAAAACGGAAAGCGGCCTGAGGTCGCCAGAAAAAGCGGCCTGAGGTCGCCAGAAAAAGCGGCCTGAGGTCGCCAGAAAAAGCGGAAAGCGGCCTGAGGTCGCCAGAAAAAGCAGAAAGCGGCCTGAGGTCGCCAGAAAAGCGGAAAGCGACCTGAGGTCGCCAGAAAAAGCGGAAAGCGGCCTGAGGTCATTAAAAAAACGGAAAGCGGCCTGAGGTCGCCAGAAAAAGCGGCCTGAGGTCGCCAGAAAAAGCGGAAAGCGACCTGAGGTCGCCAGAAAAAGCGGAAAGCGGCCTGAGGTCATTAAAAAAACGGAAAGCGGCCTGAGGTCGCCAGAAAAAGCGGCCTGAGGTCGCCAGAAACAGCGGAAAGCGACCTGAGGTCGCCAGAAAAAGCGGAAAGCGGCCTGAGGTCACCAGAAAAAGCGGAAAGCGGCCTGAGGTCGCCAGAAAAAGCGGAAAGCGGCCTGAGGTCGCCAGAAAAAGCGGAAAGCGACCTGAGGTCACCATAAAAAAAGCGGAAAGCGGCCTGAGGTCGCCAGAAAAAGCGGAAAGCGACCTGAGGTCACCATAAAAAAAGCGGAAAGCGGCCTGAGGTCACCAGAAGAGTACATCACGGCTTTTTACAGTTTTTATTTCAGGACTGTGGCGAATTCGTGGACTACTGTGTGGCCCGTGGCGTGGACAAGTCCTCCCTCCACCTAAACGAGAATTCATCTGTTGAAGATATCAGCCGGTTAGTCACCTTTTAACTCTGAATTTACATTTTAGATCTTTAATTAACTATTTAGAACTTTAAAACCTTTAAATTTTACCTTTAAACCTCTTTTAGACCCCTAATTTCCATCTAAAGTACCGTATCCTCTTGCAGCTTGGCCTACGAACAGTGCAGTGTCCTCGTGACGAATGAGAAGGCGAGGGAGTCGTTGGACACAAGATTCCGTCTCGTATCAGAGCTCATGGAATTCACCAAGATGGCCGTCAAATCGAACACGGCCCGTGTCTTTGCCTTCATCTCCTCCGCCTTGTTCTACTTCGGCTTTGCGCCGGAGAAACTGACGCCGATGGTTCGGCCGCTGGTGGAATGCATGCAGGTGAGAGCCCTTATTTGGCAACCTAAGGCCGCTTTTTGACCTCAATTAGTAGCCTAAGGCCGCTTTTTGGCCTCTGTTATCAGCCTACGGCCGCTTTTTGACCTCAATTACCAGCCTAATGCCGCTTTTAACCCCAATTTCCAGCCTCAGGCCGCTTTGAGCCAGTTTTTCATTTATAACCCCAATTTCAGATGGAAGACAACGAGACTGTGTCGGCTGAGGTGTTCAAAGGAGCCGTTCCCCTAATGGTCATGTACAGTTGGAGCCGAACTCCCAAGCCCTACGTCAAGGTATTTATCTCTCTCTCTCTATCTATCTATCTCTCTCTTTCTCTCTCTCTTTCTCTCTCTCTCTCTCTCTCTCTCTCTCTCTCTCTCTCTAACTACTCCTTATTCAGGTCCTCGCCCGAGTCATGGACGGCTTCACCAACTGCAGCCAACGGATCCCGAAGCCTTTTGAATGGTATTTATAACACGTAATTAACTCAAAAGTGAATTTAGGGAGGGAAAGGGAGATGAGATCCTGTCGCTGCAGCTGAGGGACGCCAAGCCGTCGCCTTCGAGTAGGAACGCAGAGCTCATGCTCCTCGTTTTGTCATCATTCGCAATGGAGCAGATTCCGGAATACTTTGAGAACTTTTCCTTGGACAATTGCGACGATGACTTGGTTGGTGGACAAGCGGCGTGAGGCTCAAAGCGGCCTTTTCCCTGACAAAGGATGCCTCAGGGCGGCCTGAGGCTGGTAATTTACGCCAAAAAGCGTCCTGAGGTTGCTAATTAAGGTCAAAAACGGACTTAGGCTGGTAATTGGGGTCTAAAAGCGGCCTTAGGCTGGTAATTGAGGTCAAGCAGCGGCCATAGGCTGGGAATTGAGTTAGAAAAGCGGCCTTAGGCTAGTCACTACGGTCGAAAGCGGCCTGATGATGGTAATTCAAAGGGTCAAAAAGCGGCCTTAGGCTGGCAGTTGAGGTCAAAAAGCAGCTTTAGGTTTCTATGGAAATTGAGGTAAAAAAGCTGCCTTAGGCTGGGAATTGAGTTAGAAAGCGGCCTAAGGTTGGCAGTTGAGGTCAAAAGCGGCCTTAGCATGGTAATTGAGGCCAAAAAGCGGCCCTGGGCTGGTTCTTGAGGTCAAAAAGCGGCCTTAGGCTGTTAAATGAGGTCAAAAAGCGGCCTTAGCCTGGCAATTGAGGTCAAAAGCGACCTGAGCCTGGTAATTGAGGTCAAAAAGCGGCCTGAGGCTGGTAATTGAGGTCAAAAGCGGGCTGCGGTTGGTAATCGAAGTCAAAAAGCGGCCTTAGCCTGGTAATCGAGGTCAAAAAGCGGCCTCAGCCTGGCAATTGAGGTCAAAAGCGGCCTGAGGCTGATAATTGAGGTCCAAAAGCTGCCTGAGGTTTGTAATTGAGGTCAATAGCCGATTTCTAACCCTGTTTTTCAGACTCTGATCACTCGTCTGGAGATGCACGGCTGCCTGTGGTCCCGCGTCGGTTCCTGCCTCACCGACGCCTCCACCGAGCGAATTCTCTCCCTCCTTCAGCGAGAAAATCCCGCCTTGAGGTAGCTCTCTCTCTCTCTCTCTCTCTCTCTCTCTCCCTCTCCCTCTCTCTCCCCCTCACTTCAGATACGCCGGCGCCAAGGCAGTGTCCACCTTCGCCCGTGCCCAACTCGGCTTCACCATGTCCCGTCTCTACGACCGTCTGGTGGCCATGCTCACCGATTTGGAGAACGACGACCGTCGGAAAGGAGCGGCCGAAGCCATTTTCAGGTACTTTTGAAGCCACACTTTGATGAAATCCGCCGCAATATGCTAATTTCCAGACTCTCCCTGCTCAGTTCCTCTCTCACGGGGGCCGTCTCCCTCCTGGCGCCGGTCATCTTCCCCCGTCTTTCGGACCGGGTCCCAGCCATTCGGAATGCGGCCAGCGAGGCCTTCCGCAACCTGGTGCCTCTTCTAGCCCTGGAGGTTTGTGATTTTGGTCTTTTTTATCGATAAATTGGAGATATTCTCATAAAACGAGGAGTTTTATGAGTTTTTCTTGATTCAAAAGGATAAAGAAGAAGTTTCAGAATGCGAATACGCCGCTGGTTGGCGCGAGTGAGAGCCTTCTGGCAAAGCGGCAGGCCGATTCGGACTTTATCCACGTGCTCAGCTCTCCATCGCAGCTGCCGCTGGTGGAGACGGCGGAGATTCCTGGATTGTGCGAGGGAATTGAACTCAGACACTATCAGATGGTTAGTTGGAGAGAGAGAAAGAATGAGAGAGAAGGAGGAGAGAGAGATGAGTCAGAGAGTATCAGAGAAGCAGGGGAAAAGAGCCTTGAGGAACAGTTAGAGACGCAGAGGAATAGGTAGATTCCTGCATGAGGGTCAGAGAAGCAGAGTAGAAGATGACAGGAGTGATAGTCAGAAACACAAAGAAAAAAAGCCTTGAGGAAAAGTCGGAGACGCAGAGAATAAGAGCTTCAAATGATGGCCAGAGACGCAGAGGAAGAGGCCTTGAACAAGTCAGAAAGACAGAGATATGTGTTAGAAAAAGCGGCCTTACGTTGTTAAGAAGCGGTCTTCTGCGGCCTTATGTTGTTAAAAAGCGGTCTTCGGCGGCCTTCTGTTGTTTAAAAACAGCGGTCTTCTGCGGCCTTCAGCTTTCTTATGAGAGAGAGAGACGCATAGGAGTATAGCGTTGAAAGAGTGTCAGAGACGCAGAGAGATCCGCTTTTAACATTCTGAGACGCAGAGGAAAAAGGCTGAATAGGAGGCAGAGACGCAGAGGTATAGATAGTTAAATGAGGGTCAGGGACGCAGAAAAAAACCATGAGTGCAAGAGACGCCGGGAGTTGAGTAAGAGTGTCAGACACATATCACAGGGTTAGAGACGCAGATGCACTTTTCTATCGGGAGTATTGCCATAAAAGAAAGAGAGCTGGTGAGAGTATGTGCATTGGAAGGAAAGTACAGATATACTGGAGAATTAGAGAGAGAAAAATCATGCTTGAGAGACAGAGACGCAGGGGAAGGAGTGAGAGCCAAACGTAGAATGGCAAGGTTGGAGACGCGGATTCACAGGGTTAGAGAAGCAGAAAGACAGACTGAAAGAGAGAGAAAGAGAGAGAAATGCCCCAATTTTAGGAGGGAATCACCTGGATGCGCTTCCTCCGCCGCTTCGGTCTCAACGGCATCCTCGCCGACGACATGGGTCTGGGAAAGACCCTCCAGACGATGTGTGCCATCGCCCTTTCCGCTGAAACGAGTTAGTTTCTCTCTCTTTATCTAATTTCTTTCACTAATCTTTCTCTTTTTTCTCTAATCTCTCTTTCTAATCTCTCCCTTTTTATAATCTTTTCTTCAGAATCCCCCGCTTCGCTGATCGTCTGCCCCCGTACCCTGGTCGACCACTGGGTCAACGAGTGGCGTCGTTTCTTCCCCTCGCGGAAGCCTGCAGCCAAGGCGGAACACAGCTGGCTCAACCGCGAAATCGTAGTCGTCGCCTACGAGGATTTGAAAACCGGGCGATTGCAGTATGCTAATTAGATACAGTAACCTAAATCTTGTCTTCAGACGCCAGGCATGGAACTACGTGGTGCTGGATGAGGGCCACGTCATGCGCAATCCGAAATCCGTCATCTGGAGGGCGGCGAATGAGCTGAAGGCTAAGAGTCGGCTGATCCTCTCGGGAACACCCGTACAGAACACGTGGGTTACTGTAGTTTTACGGGTTTCTACCTCAGTTACCAGCCTAAGGCCGCTTTTTGACCTCAATTACCAGCCTAAGGCCGCTTTTTGACCTCATTTAACCTCATTTACCAACCTCAGGCCACTTTTTTACCTAAATAATCGGCCTAAGGCCGCTTTTGATCTAAAAAAACCAACCTTAGGCCGCTTTTTTCGACCTCAGTTACTTCAGTGTAGGATTTTGGTTACTGTATCTTTTCAGGCCAGCTGATCTGTGGGCGCTGTTCGCATGGCTGATGCCCGGCTACCTCGGCGATGAGAAGCAGTTCAGGACGCAGTTCCTGAAGGCCATCCTCAGATGCAGGAATCCAAAGGCCAGCGAAATGGAGATTAAAGAGGGCCAGGCTACCGTAGGCCGCCTGCACAAGCTGATCCTGCCTTTTGTAATGAGGAGGATGAAGAATGAGGTAGGGAAAGGGGCAGAATTGCCAGAAAAGGGCTAAAAATCGATTGTGGAGCCATTTGGATTTTACCTGGACATGATAGGAAATGATTGTCAATCAGAAAGGCCCGACAAAGCGGCCTTAGGATGACAAAAAACGGGTCAAGAGGAATTTAGTCGCAATAATCGGTCTATGGTTTGCAAAAAACGGTCTTTAATTGAATGTTAAAAAGCGTTTTAAATGATTTTTGCCTGGTAAAAAGTGGGTCCAATGTTTGACACGTACGGTTTGAAACCGTCGTTGGAGGTGCTATGGGCCTGAAAAGGGCACGAAAAAGCAATTTTTGAGGTGCTATATGCAAATTTGAGCTGCTATTTTCAAGAAAGACTGGATCATGTTAAACAGTGAGTGGGTCAAGCGGCCTAAAGTTATACAAACGCGGTCTTTCATTGCCAAAAAAAGCTGTTCAAGCGGCCTTTGGTTGCCAGAAAGCGGCATAATTGGCCTTTGGTTGCCAACAAGCGGGTCAAGCGGTCTATGCTTTAAAAAAAGCGGCATTTGTTTGTTTAAAAAGCAGCGTATGTTTGCCAACAACGTTTCAATCGGTTTTTGCCTGATAAAAGGTGGATCAAGCGGCCTAAGGTTGCCAAAAAGCGGTATTTAATTGTCAAAAAAGCAGTACATACCGCAAACATACCAAAAGAAGCGATTGGGATGCAGTACCCTTCACCAATCTTATTGAAAATCCACTTTCTGTCAATGATTAACACGTAGGGTTTGAAACAGTGGTGGTGGTAGGGTGTTATTGGCAAAAATGGCACTAAAAGTATTTTGACGCGCTATGCGCAAATGAGGGGTGCTAATTTCAAATGGAGCCCGATCGTATCCAGAAGTTATAGAAACGAACTCTTTTTTCAGGTTCTCAAAGAGCTGCCGGACAAGAACATCCAGGACTACGAATGCGAGCTCACCAGCGACCAGAAGGAGATCTACCAGTACATCGTGGAGAGGTAGGCCTTCTGAAGCCTTCTTCTTCTAAAATCCCCTTTTCAGATGCACCTCAAACAAGGACCGACTGGCCGACGGATCGGGAATCACCCCTCTCTCCGCCCTCTACAGTCTTCGTAAACTGCTGGACCATCCTCGTCTCGTCCTCCCGATTCTACAGCAAACCGGCGCTCCCCAATCTCTCATCGACAAGGCCGCTCCATCGGCGGCTTCTGGGAAACTGGCGGCGTTGGGACAGATCCTGAACGAGTGTGGAATCGGAGGAGCCCCGGAAGAGGGAGAAGAAGAAGAGGAGGGAACCATCATTCCCGCCCTGCAGATGCCCCACAGGGCGCTGATCTTCTGCCAGTGGAAGGCTTCCGTTGATCTGGTGACCGAGGCATTGGAACGGTTTGAGGAAGACAGAAATAAAGGGCAAAATTCGAATTTAGGGGCACTTTCGGCAGTCGGGTGCCGTACATGGTCTTGGATGGGAGTGTGCCGGTTAATGCGAGACAGGCCGTGGTGGATCGATTCAACGCCGATCATTCGATCGATGTGCTCGTGCTGACGACTCATGTACGTTTGGGATTTAGGGGGCCATGCCCGGTGTTTAACGAAGACGGAGACGCAGAGAAATGGATTGGGGTCAGAGACGGAGAAAATAGATAAGAGTGTGCCGACAAATTGCTTCTTTTGTGGTTTCGTGAAAAAATTATGATCAACCCTTCATTGTGTCGAAAAACTTCAAAAAAATCAGCAAAAAAATCACATTTTTGCTCGCCCTGTTTTCCATGTTCAAAGGCGAGCTTAGCAACCTGTTTCATTGGATTTTTGGTAAAATTTCCATTATTTTAAGCTTGCAAACATAAGAAATCGAATGTTATCATTGAGAAACTTCGATTTTTCTATCAAAATTTGGTTAAAAAACGACCAAAATTGCCCAAAAGCAATGGTCAAAAAGAAAAAAAAACATATTTTTTTATTAAAATTGTGGATTTTTTTTAGTTCAGAATCACTGTTTGGGATAACAAAAGGCCATAAAAAAGGTTTTTATTTTTTTTTGACTATTTTGACCATATTGTTTTTGGGCTATTTTGGTCGTTTTTGACCAAATTTCGATAGAAAAATCGAAGTTTCTCAATAATAACATTCGATTTCTAATGTTTCAAAGCGTTTAAAATAATGGAAATTTTACCACAAATCCAATGACTTTTTTCTGTGGCCACAGGGTCCTCGGTGCTATCAAAAAACCTCTCTTAAAACTTAATTTCCGTTGACCGAAAGCAAAAAAAAAAATTGAAGAATCTGAAAAGTTGCGTGTGAATTTTGAAAAATTGAGTGTGATTTGACTTTAAAAACTAGATTTTATTCAAAAATGAGTGGTTTTGCATTTCATACGAATACATAAACGTTAAAAAAAATTAGAGAGTTAGAGAGGCAAAGTGGATAAAAAGCCGAGCTCTTTCCTCCCAGCCGCTTTTGCCCCTCCCATTTCCCCCATATCGGCCCGAGAATGTCAATTCGCCCGTGCGTGGCAGATTGTGTGCAACGATGTCCGAGTGGTTAAGGAGTTGGACTTGAAATCCAATGGGCATTGCCCGCGTAGGTTCGAACCCTGCTCGTTGCGATATCTTTTGCCTATCTTCCTCTCCCACTGAAATTTTCCCTTTTCATTAATTTTCAATTGTTATGAACTTTTTATTCTTAAAGTAATTCCAATGGTATCCTCAGTCTCAGCTGCTATATTTCCCTCACTTCTCTGACGTAGGGATGGTTGGATTGGAGGTAGGACTCTGCCGTCGCTTCCACCACTCCTCCTACTGAAAATGGAGATTTTAAAGCGAAATTTAAAAGAAAAGGGGGATTTTAAAGTGAAATCTAATAGAAAAAGGGGATTTACCTGCGTGGAAGCCATCATTCGGGGGTCCTTCGAGGAAATTGCAGTAGATGAAGCAGCAGCCGCAGATGAGCAAAGCGAAGACGATGGTTACGGTAATGAGGAACCAGAAACTGTAGAACAGGGCCACATCCATTGGAGGAGGGGAGGAAATGAAGGGCAGGGAGGGAGATGGACTTTTTTACGTTTAGGCTAATGAGAAGACTTTTATGCTCTTAGAGTGTTGAGAGAGAAAGCCATGCAATATTCCAATTTCAGGTGGGAGGAGTCGGTTTGAATCTGACCGGAGCCGACGTGGTCATCTTTTTGGACCACGACTGGAACCCGATGAAGGATCTCCAGGCCATCGATAGGTAACATTTTTTCTTAGATTTTCCCTGCGAGACCCATTTTCTGGCCATTTTTATTGTTTCTTCTTTATAATTTTTACAAAATCAAACCCATTTTTGGACGTTTTTTTTTCATTTTTCAAAATCAAATCTAACTCTTTTTCAGGGCCCACCGTCTGGGACAGACCAAGAAGGTCAACGTATATCGGCTGATCACCCAGGGAACGGTCGAGGAGAGGGTGATGAGCCTGCAGCGCTTCAAAATCAACACGGCCGATGTGAGTCTTTCGCCAAAAAAGCGGCCTTTGGTTGCCAAAAAGCGGCTTTTCTTTGCCGAAAGCAGATCAACCGGCCTTTGGTTGCCAAAAAGCGGCTTTTAATGGCCAACTCACAAGCCTAATATTCTAATTCAGGCTCTGATTGGCGCTGACAACCGCTCCCTGCAGTCGATGGCCACCCAGGAGCTCATAAACATGTTCACTTTGGAGAAGGAGGGAGAGCCGGAAGCGCCGAAGAAGAAGAAAAAGGCGGTGGACCCGGCCAGCGAGGAGCAGTGGAATCTGGCCGAGCTGTGGGACGAAAGCCAGTACGAGGAGCAGTTCAACGTCAAGCAATTCGCCAACTCGGTCCAGTAGATCTACGCCTAGTTTTTATACCTTTTGAGATGTATTTCGATACAGTCGGCTAGAGTGTCATGTACCAATTCACTTTTCATTCCATTTTTGTTGTTAACTTATTGCTGTTTAGTTTTTACACGGGTTTCTGTTGAGAATGAATGTTGGAACAGAGAGGTTTATCTGGTTGGGGGGATTCAAGCGACGATTATAGGTAGTTGCCTAATTTGGCACATCACAAACAAGAGTTTAGCAGGGATTAAACGACTATTCAGTGGTTTCAGCGGCCTGAGGTCCCTAGAAAAGCAGAAAGCGGCCTGATATTACCAAAAAAAAGCAGAAAGCAGCCTGAGGGCGCCGAAAAAACAGAAAGAGGTCTGAGGTCGGTAGAAAAAGCGGCCTGAAGTCGCCAGAAAAAGCAGAAAGCGGCCTGAGGTCACCAGAAAAAGCAGAAAGCGGCCTGAGGTCACCAGAAAAAGCAGAAAGCGGCCTGAGGTCACCGAAAAAAGCAGAAAGCAGCAAACGGTAAGGTCACCAAAAACGAAGAAAAAAGCGGTCTGAGGTTGACCGGAAGAGGAGAGAAATGCTGTGGAGCTCCAGAAGTCATCTCCTTCACTTTGGAATTTAGTTTTTTGTTGTAATTATTTCCACTTAGAGAAGACGTAGGATTTTTTCATAGACTTCGATTTTGCCAAAAGTCATTAAATGGACTAAATATGACATTCTGAAACTTTTGGGCCAATATCGATTTTTGGTCCCGGGTTACGGTAACTTTCTTCAAACTTAACTAAATTTCAATTTGAAGGCATGAATCGATAGCTTTTGTTACGGTAACAAACACAATAATTGACACCAAATTAAGTTTTTCCTCAATATTTTCCACTAGAGCTGAAAAACCGCAAAAAGTGAAAAAAGTTTTTCAATTTTTTTTCGATACCTAAACCAACCGACGCGGGTAATGCCACTATTCTAGAAAGATTCTCCACACTTTTCTCCGTCGATCTAAAAAAAACTAAATTGAAAATCGAAAAAAAATTTCAATAGAAACGACCATCTGTCGTTAAGCCTATCCTTTCCCAATGGAACAGTGCGGCTGCGTCTCTAACCTTCACATCTGTGTTCCTAATTTAAAGGGGAAGGACCTCGTAAAATCGATTTTTCAAAGTCTCTTTGCAATTATTTCATTAAATAGATATCGTTTCCACGACTCTAAAACATACCCCCTTTTATATGACTGCAAAAGGGGCGCGTTTACACGGCCGATTTACGCGTTTGCCGCACGTAAACACGGCCAGAGTGGGCGAGAGAGTGTGGGAAATGGGGAGACGCAGAGTTGGGGGCAATTCAAATTGAAATTCCCGAAAAATTAAGCGCTCCTAATCCGATTCATTCTGATCCAAAATGGGTAAAATAGGTATTTTTCGGAATCCTGGGAATAAGATCGAGACTTTTATTACAAAAACAGAAAAACTATTTTTACGCGGTCCTTCCCTTTAATCTCTCATTTCCTCTTTTCAGATCATCCTAAAACTGACATTTCACAAATTTTCTTTAAAAAAATTTCAAATCTCTCAGTTCACATCAAGTCACTCCAGATTCAGGTCAAAGATCTATGACTAGCAGTCAAAGAACAAAAAACCTAGCACCAAGTTCACAAGCCATTTGGAATCCGCCGAAGCAATCATTTTCGATTACAAGGCTGTAAAAGCTGCAGAAGCGTTCGCTACCGATTTCGAGATTGATGTCCCGGTTGCAAGAAAACAAAGAAAAAACAATAAAAATCTTTATTAATAACTTAAACTTAAACACAAACATAACCAGAAAGACACATAACATAGAAAGACAGAAATCACCCATTTTGACAAATAACATAGAACATCTTCACTTACGCTTCGCTGGAGTTGTGGGAGCTTTCTCAGTCGGAGGGTCAGAGGTTCCTACCTCCTTCGGTGGAGGGGTTCCTTGGTTGTCGTTGTTGTTGGCAGATTTGGTTGTTGGCAGATTTCCTGGAAAACTGGATTATAAATTTAGAGGATTTTGGAAAACCTGGTTGAGGGCGGGGAGGAGGAGTTGCGTGAGCGATGTCTACTTGTTCTCCTTCTGAAATGAGGTTTTTGAGAGAGAGAGAGAGAGAAAAGAAAGAAAGAGAAAGAGAGAGAGAAAGAATGGTTAGAGACGCAGATAAAGTGAGAATGAAGGGAAGGTTAGATACGCAGAGAATGAGAGTTCAGAGGGATGGTTAGAGACGTAGAGAAAGAGAGATCGGAGGGATGGTTAGAGACGCAGAGAAAGAGAGATCGAAGGGATGGTTAGAGACGCAGAGAAAGACAGATAGGAGGAATGGTCAGAGACGCAGGGAAAAAGAGATTGTGTTTAGAGACGCAGAGAAAGAGAGATTGAAAGAAAGCCTAGAGAGGCAGAGAAGACCGAGAGAAAGAGAAAGAGAGAGAGAAATACAGAGAAAGAGAGAGAGAAATTCCTTACGCGGCTTTTTCACATCGATGATCTGAGGAGGAATCGGATGTGGAATCACCACAACAGCATCTCCCACAATCGAGACCTTGAACATGCTTTCAGGGAACTTAGCCAGGGCTTCGTTGAACTCCTTTTGCAATCTTTCCTTCTCTAAACAAATTTTTTGATGAAAAACTTCAATTGTATTCTTCACAGCTTCAGTTTTTAATCAATTTGATGAAAAGCAAAAAACTGGGCGCCCACGGGGATCGAACCCGCGAAGTGTGGGTGATAGCCTGTTGTGCTAACCGCTAGGCCTTCGTGCAACATAGGAGAGTGAGACGCGCGCCCACTTACTTTTCTGCTTGATGTCGGTGATCCCCTTCATGATTGAAGACGGGTCATTCGGAGTAAGGATATCTTCACATTCATTCCCAAACTAAGAAGACTTTAGCTTAAGAAAATAAGGTAAACTAACGTTCTGCTGGGCGTAGACGGTAAGGTCCAGGAGACATACTGCCACCAGAGGAAGCAGCAGCCGCATGATCGCAGAATGGTCTCTGAGCCCTGGTTGGGGCTTATAAGAAGATACGAATAATGCGTTTCGATGGATTCCGCCCAGCAGGCCATTTCGGACGGATATTGTGGGAACGCGGCGGGCAGCGCTTTGGAAATCATCACCGTGACCGACGAAAGCGGTTACGCAGGCAGACATAAAAGTGGTTCCCTAGACTTTAGGGTTATGGATTGAGAGTGGGTGGAAGAGAGAGAGAGAGAGAGAGAGAGAGAGAGAGAGACAGACAGACAGACAGTAACAGTGACACAGAGAGAGAGAGAGAGAGAGAGAGAGAGAGAGAGAGAGAAAGAGAGTCAGAGAGTCAGACAGAGAATCATTAAGAATGAGAGAGAGAGAGAGTGAAAAATGAAAGTAGAAAAGTTAATAAACTTTATTCAAATATAACCAAAGCAATTTATAAGTAGGAATTGAAATCTCACGTGTAATTTTCAGAAAACCCATTTGGCACATGATAATCAGATGGCACGTTCTTAAATCCCTTTTGCTTACTTTCCAACGTCGCCCAGTGGAAGAGCGAAGTTCAGTCACAATGAAGCTTAGATCCAGTCGTTTAATTTCATGGGCAAAGTTGTTTGGCGTTAAGTCGACACTATCCATAAAAGTTTTGCTTGTCCACGAGTTAACGTCTTTAAGCCAGCCCTAAAACAAAGATTGAGCTGGAACATTTCTCTCTCCCTCTCTATTCTCTTTCTCTTTCTCTCTCTCTCCCTCTCTCTCTCTCTCTTTCTCTCTCTCTCTCTTTCTTTCTCTCTCTCTCTCTCTAACCTCTAAGTTTTGGATTATATCGATCAGCAATAGATGCGGATCATAGACAGTAAGAAACTGAATGTTTATGTGAAGTATCTTCAGAAAATATGAGATCTTAAATAGGGCATTCTGTTTGCATTCTGCTGAAATATATTTTACCTTCTTTGGTTCCCAATAATTGCTTTTCGTGTCCACGCGAATGACTTGTGTGTCCAATGCCTGAAAAATTTGGTTTAAAGGGGACCTCGTAAAATTGATTTTTCAAAATATATTTATTATAGTTTTATTGAATAGATATCGTTTCCACGATTCTGAATCATACCCCTTTTATATGATTTGGGCTGCAAAATGGGCGCGTTTACACGGTCGTTTTCCGCGTTTGCACGTAAACACGGCCAGAGTGGGCAAGAGAGTGTGGGAAATGGGGAGACGCAGAGTTGGTGGCAATTCAAATTGTAATTTCCCCAAATTTCAAGCGCTATTAAACTGGTTCATTTTTATGCAAAATAGGTAAAAGAAGTATTTTGCGGAATCCTGGGAATAAGACCGAGACTTTTATCACAGAAAACAGAAAATTATTTTTACGCGGTCCTTCCCCTTTAAAATGATTGTTTCACTTTACCTGTATCAGTGCAATTAACTTTTCAGGGGAACAATTCACAGATCCATCAAGATTAACGGTATGATCCTTAAAAATAATGTCTGCGTATGTGTGTATGTATGTGAGCGTGCGTGTATTTGTGTGCGTGTGAGTATGTGAATATGTGTGATTGAGAGCAAGAATGTGAGCGTGAGGAGTGCCTATGTGAACGTGTTTAAAACTTGCCTTTATTTTCAATGTCCTAGCAATGTGTGTGCAATTATTTTCAAATTCAATGTGTGTGCGTGCGCGTGTGCGCGTGTGAGTGTGTGTATGTATGTGCGTATGCGTATGTGAGTGTGTGTGATTGTGAGCGTGTGTGTGCGTATGTGACCGAGTATGATTGAGAATGTGAGTGAGTGAGTGAGTGAGTGAATGAGTGAGTGAGTGTGACTGTGACTGTGAATGTGTGTGAACTTACTTCGATTTTTAATGTCTTAGCAATGGAAATAACATTATGACTCGAAATTCTAATTTTGTATTTTCTGTCAAAACTCCATCCATCATAAGAAATAGAACCTCTAGAGAAGTCTACATTTTCTTCTTCAATATAAATCGTTTTAAACGGATGCTTGTCAGCGAAATAATCCGCAAGATTACTGCATTCGGCAAACTTAGCAATTTGATTGTAAGTGAACTAAAATCACATTTTAATTACAAACTGTCAAAACTTTACCTTTTCGTAGATTTTAACCCGTAGAAGGTAGGGGAGCTGAGAGAAGTTGATAAAGTGATCCTTGCGATTAACTGCGATTCGATCTTGGCTTTTAGGTAACTTTTCTGTTCTTTCTTTTCCTTTGTCTAGAGCAAAAATAGCAGTGATAAATAAACGAGTGTGTACTGAAAATAAGCTTAGAATCATTAGATGTCCAAAATCCGTTACTTCTATTTTAGTCATTATCGATTTTTGGGGAAATTATGCGGGCGCGCCCGCAATAACCCATGACCGAGCATAGGTGCAGGCACTTCAAACGAAGTTGAAGTGAGCATAAAGGTTTATATAATTTTTAACACGGCAATTTGAATTTTTCGAATTCCCGCTAATCCCCAATTGGCGTTGGAGCGTGAATGCGGACACAGCTGTTACTTTTTGAATTTTAGGTTATGACGAGTGTTTCATTGGTTTTCTTTGATTATTTACTCTATTTTTTATTTATTTTTAACAAAATAATCCATTTTAGCTAGAAAAAAGACCATTTTTTTAACTTTTAATTTTTCGCTTTTTCACCATGGGGGGACCCTTATGTAAAAAAAAATCAGCTGGGAAATTTTTGAAAAAAGTTGAAGTCTCCTGCCCCTATGTGACCGATCCAATATTATAAGAATAGTTATAAGAATAAAGATATTTACCTATTATTATAGCCGTACACGGAAAACCCATCGCCTGAAAAGCGTTTTTTTTAATTTAGAAAAAGAGAGAGTTTGTAAATTGTCTTACAATTAGTAATAAACATCCATAGCCGATATTTTTAGTATACTGTTTTCTTATTATTTTTTTCAAATTTGATTTTAATCCACTTAAGTCTTCAATTGCCATTACGAGCAAGACGATCACAAAGACAAGAAATAGAAAAATTGGGTAAACCCAGTGCATAAAAATTGATGGACAAAAGATGGCAGAAATCTGAAAGTGTTCTTGAATGTCGTCGAAACGTTGAACCTACGATAATTACTTTTATGGTGTTGCAGTCAAAAAGATTCCATTGAGGCAACATAATCGATAGCGGAAGATGGGGGATAAATGACGAGGCGATCCTGGCGTGGTTGACCTAGATGCGGGGTGGGGTTAATTAAGGAGCTCGGAGGGAGGAGTGCGAAGGAAGGAAGAAGAGAAAGACAAAGACAAACAAAATAAGTAGAGAGAGAGAGACAGCGAGAGAGAGAGAGAGAGAGAGAGAGAGAGAGAGAGAGAGAGAAAGAGAGAGAGAGGGAGGGAGGGAGAGAGAGAGAAAGAGAGAGAAGGGAGAAAAAAACAAGATTTTTCATCCCAGCCGCTTTTGCCCCTCCCATTTCCCCCATATCGGCCCGAGAATGTCAATTCGCCCGTGCGTGGCAGATTGTGTGCAACGATGTCCGAGTGGTTAAGGAGTTGGACTTGAAATCCAATGGGCATTGCCCGCGTAGGTTCGAACCCTGCTCGTTGCGATATCTTTTGCCTATCTTCCTCTCCCACTGAAATTTTCCCTTTTCATTAATTTTCAATTGTTATGAACTTTTTATTCTTAAAGTAAGGTTCCCAGTCGTATCCTCAGTCTCAGCTGCTATATTTCCCTCACTTCTCTGACGTAGGGATGGTTGGATTGGAGGTAGGACTCTGCCGTCGCGTCCACCACTCCTCCAACTGAAAATGGAGATTTAAAAATGAGATTTTAAGGAAAGAGGGATTTTAAAGTTAAATTTTTAAGAAAAAGGGGGATTTTAATGTAAAATCTCAAAGAAAAAGGGAGATTTTACCTGCGTGGAAGCCATCATTGGGGGGTCCTTTGAGGAAATGGCAGTAGATGAAGCAACAGCCGCAGATGAGCAAAGCGAAGAGGATGGTTACGGTAATGAGGAACCAGAAACTGTAGAACAGGGCCACATCCATTGGAGGGAGGGAGGAAATGAAGGGCAGGGAGGGAAAGGGACTTTTTTACGTTTAGGCTAATTTGGAAACGCGTTTTTGAAAAAACGCGTGGAAATGAGAAAGTGAAGTAAACAAATTGATTCAAATTCGCTAGAAGTCAAATAATCGGGTCCCGAAACGATCGCGCGCAGGAAATATTGCAAACAGTATAGCGTAATTATTCGATATCAAGGTGGCATCAATCAACAAAGTATGCAATCGTAAAGGGAAAACCTTCAATAGCGATTGATATGGTTGGATCTCGAAGGGATAGCGCGCGAAAAAGCCGAAACATGTTGTAATCAAGAGTATCGATTGATCGATCGAATAAGCGATTTTGTTTGCAGTCGTTATTGATTGATTTATTATGGTCTAGAAGGGATAGCGAGACAATGGGACAATATCGATTGATTGATCGGCCACCTCCATTCGATCAATATTGGGTGTCTCAAAGCCGATTGGGTCTCAAAGCGATCGCGTGCCAGAACATTGCAAACCAAAAAACTTTTCGAAATAAACTAGTATCGATCGACCGATCCAGCGAAAACAACCTGTTTTTAACTGTTATTGATTGGTCTATTACGGTCTCGAAGGGATAGCGTGCCAGAACACTGCAAAGTTGAAAATTTTCGGATTTAAATCAAAGGGCTATCGATCGATTGATCAGGTCAAGGTCCCCCAATTCAATCGATAATGAACGTATTGATTTTGGGTCTCGAAGCGATCGCTTATAAAAAGAAAGCTGAAACGCAGAAGCCGAAACTTTGCAAAAACCAACCGGTATTGATTGATTTGGCATGTGAAGGCAGTTTTCAATCAATTTCGATGTGTGCATTTGGGTCTCGAAGCGATTGCCTACCAGAACCTTTAAAAAGCGGTAACGTTGTAAAACCAACAAAAACGAACGATCGATCGATTATGTAAAAGTCACGTAAATTCAATCGATCAGCATTGATTCTATTAATTGGGTCTCGAAGCGATCGAGTGCCAGAAGTTTGTCTATGTTTTGATCAAATGTTGTCAAGTTTGAATTCAGTTTTGATATGGCAAGCTTTATTTAATTCTGAATCTATCCCTTAAGTCCTTAGTTCCTCTTAGGAATGTCAAAGTTGTTGACGACAGGCTTAGGCTTGTTGTTCATCTGAAAGATAATCTTCAGATGATGACTACAGTAACCCACATCGATTGGTTTGTTTCCGTAGGTCGTTCGCTTGCAGTTGTAGACCTGGTTGATTTTGTAGACATCCCAGTCGGAGAGATAGTGAGCCACCTGAGTTTAAGGGTCAGAGAGAAAGAGAAAGAGAGAGAGAGAGAGAGAGAGAGAGAGAGAGAAACCCACTCCCGTATGAACGTAGCTAACGGCAGAGTTCCTCTCCCAAGGCACCAACTGTTCCGTGGCCTCTGCCTTTCTCGAAGCCTTCGGGTACCCCACCGCATTCCAGAATTCCTGAGGTCCCTCCCGATAAGGGCTAAACCAATTCTACAGTATCCCATCCGTTTGACCTACCTGTCCTGAGGATGGATGAATCCCAAAACATGCATAATCTCATGTTCGAAAGAGCGTTCACACCCATTCTTGATGGAAGCAGAGCCAGTGTACCTCTGAAGTTCCCCGTCCAAGTAGGAATCCCTGACTCCCCATTGGCCAAAATTGGCAATGCAACTTTGGGAGTTGTCGTTCTGGATGTTGTGGATCATAAGTACCGTACTCCTGTGTTTTCCAACGCCTTCGAAGGGGACGAAGGAAATGCAGGTTCTCTCCTCAAATTTCCGAATGGCTAGGGCCAGTCGCCGTTGGACACAAAGGGAGTAGTTGGAAGAGACGAGGAAGGGGATCTCATTTGGGTAGGGGAACTGAAAGATGTCTTCTGGTGGCTTCTGAAGATGAACCTACCATATTCCTGCTCAAATCCCTCTTCTTCCTTCCGTAGGCCTCCTTGTTGTACTTGAGCTCTTCTTCATTCGGCATCTTCTGGTACATCTCCTGGAAGCACTTGACATAGGCAGCTGGGTCATCGGCCAAGGACTTGTCGAGAGTGGTCATCTGGGTGGTCACTGTGCCGAACTTGGTGGTCGGGAGCTTCCATTCGTAGGTTTTCTGAAAGGAGAAGGGGTTAGAGACGCAGAGGGTGGAGATGTAGGCGAGGGACAGGTGGTTAGAGACAGAGAGAAAGGTGAGAGATACAGGGGAAAAGAGCGATACTTAGAGAGATGTAGAGAGATGTGTAGATGGTTAGAGACGCAGAGAACCTAGATGAATATTAGAAAGATGGGTGGTTAGAGACGCAGGGTGTCATAAAAAGTAGCCCTAGACAGATAGTTAGAGAAGCAGAGGTCAGAGAGAGAAAGATGGCTAGGGTCAAAATGGAGGTTAGAGACGCAGAATGGTAAAGAGGTCTAAGGTAGACTGGTGGTTAGAGAAGCAGAGGAACGGAGGTTAGAGACAGGAAGGTTAGAGACCCAGAGAAACAGAGAATCAGCGACGTCAGGCATTTGGTCAGAGACGGAGAGGCGTCTACTGGTTAGAGTCAGACTACAGAGTGACGCAAAGACTTCTAATAGTTACGGTCTGACTGGTAGTTAGAGACGCAGAGGAGCAGAGGTCAGAGAAAGAGATGGTTAGAGAAGCAGAGGGGCGTAAGTCAGAGGGCTAGATATTCAGAGACACAGAGATTCAGAGACGTCAGGTATTTTGGTCAGAGACGCAGAGTTCTACTGGTTAGAGTCAGACTGGTGGTTATAGACGCAGAAGAACAGAGGTCAGAGAAAAATATGGTTAGAGACTTAGACTGACAGAGAAAGAGAAGATTAGAGATGCAGCCTTGGAAAGGGACGCAGAGGAAGATGTTAAAGAAGGAGAGACGGTTAGGGACGCAGAGGAAGTTTAGAGAAAGAAAGTTGAACCCGAGAGAAACCGTGAATCAGAGATTTGTGAGAGATGCAGAACTGTAGAGAGACGCAGAGGAAGACGTTAGAGAAAGAGAGACGGTTAGACAGGCAGACCCCTTTTCTTCTCTATCCTGGCTACTAAAGAATCCAATAGACTTACCCCAGCCGAAGCCACGGAGAAGGCGAGGAGGAGAAGGAGCATGTGGCTCATGTTTGGATTGGAATCGGATGGACCCCATTTATAGGAAGTGACAGTCAATTTCGAAGGCAGACACAATGAAACGGATAAAGGGATAACGGTTATGATGTCAGTCGTGGGCGCAATTCAAAATCAATCCGTCTAGTGGAAGTGACGGAAAGGAAACTTTGTCACGTAGAGAGAGAGAGAGAGAGGGAGGGGGGGGGGGAATTAAAGGGAAATTAGAAGGGGAAGTCTCTGTTTCTCTTTCTCTCTCTCTCTCTTTCTCTCTCTCTCTCTCTCTCCCTCTCTCTCTCTCTCTGTCTTTCTCTCTCTCTCTCTCTCTCTCTCTCTCTCTCTCTCTGCATAATCTTTTAATCTCCTCTTTTTGTCTACGATTCCCGCACAGTTAGCGTCCGCTCGAGCTTTATGCCGCTCGTTCCCATGATTTGTAGCTTTCGCAAGTCTTTTTTCTCACAGTGCGCCGCTCCTACTTAAAGTGACCGTGCAGAGCCGATAGTAGGCTTCAGCATGCGGTTGCTTCTCCTGTTGCCGCTCTTCCTGCATTTAGCCGTCGAGGCTCAATACAATGTAAGTTTTTTCCTCTTCTTCTTCTTCTAAAGTAGTTTTTTTCCAGTATAGAAATGATTGTAACCCCGTCTACTCAAAGGACAATTCGAAGGGATTGATGGCTAGGCTGAAGGCGAGGAAGAAGAGTAAGATTTTTAGACTTTCATAAGTGTTTAACCCAGTAAATTATATAAAATATCAGTAAAATTTAGCTAAAACACTTAAATGTTCCTAAACTGCGTGTCTTAGGATAGGAAGAGTAGCCTAGTGCGAGAGGCGGACGCGTCGCGGTTGCGCGCGCCGCGCCCGCCACGCGTCGCGGTTCATTCAAACGCTCTTCATTCAAATATCGATTGATTGCAGAAAGATTTCCTTTTTTTTTAAATCGAAGGACCTAAAATAAAAGCATAACCAAACAAATATTGTTTGCAGAGAAATATGAGAAATAGTAAGAATTTGTATTTTTAACTAAACAAACTTAAAAATTGATAAATGTAAATTTTTTTAAACAAATTAAATTATAACAACCTGCGCATCTAAAGACTGTTACGGTAGATGCCACATTTTGGCACCCGTTGACCGCGACGCGTGCCCAATGCGTCACGGTTCTGTGAGCAAATTATGCTCCGTTATGAATTATTGATTTATTATTTGATTTAATCTTTTATTTAATTAAAATTATTAAATTATGATACTTTTAAAACTTCAAAATATACAGAAAAATAGTGAAGTCCGCCTTTATTGATTCTAAAAACAGATAGAAGTGAAAATTTAATTTTAAAACTCTAATCGAGCCTAGGAAAAACATGTTTATGCAATTTTCAGTCAAGAATGTGAAAATAGACAACCTGCGCATCTAAAGGGTTCAATTTTACCCGTTGGCCGCGACGCCGACCGCGACGCGTGGCCCATGCGTCGCGGTCGCGTCGCGGCTGCCCTGCAATGTTTTTAAATTAAAATAAGCCATAATTTGACTTCTACCCCTTGGCTGAGTATCATTTTTCTCTGAATTTTATTTTTTAAAAAAAACTAACAATTATATTTCAGAACCAGAACCCCCAAGGCCCAGACCTCAACCAGTCTCCTACCCGAAGCCTGTCTGGAAGCCACCTCCTCCTGTGAGACCCGTCTCAAAACCACGCCCAGTTGTAGTCAAACCTGTCTATAAACCACGGCCTGTGGTTAAGAAGCCTGTCTATAAGCCTCGTCCTGTGGTAAGGAAGACCACCAAGAAGAGAGTTGTTAAGACGACGACCACCCGTAAACCTACCACTAAGACCACCACAGTTAGGAGAACTAGGGCTACTAAGGCTCCCACGACTAAGAGAACTAAGGCTCCTTGGGTCAAGAAGACTAAGCCTCTAAGGACTAAGGCTACTAGGGCTCCTAGAACTAGGAAGACTAAGGCACCGAAGATGACGAAGACGCCTAACTTCAGGAAAATTATCACCAACGCTCCAGTTAGGAAGACCTCCAAGTGTAAGGAGACTAAGAAGGTTACTAGAAAGGCTAAGGTTACTAGAAAACCAGGTGAAAAATAAGGTTGAAAGAGATTAGAAAAGTTTGAATTTAGCACCTGGACTTGACGTTATTGCTCCTAGACCTCCGCCAAGAAAAGTTAGTTTTAATGATTCCTTGACTTTGTTTTCTGCGTCTCTAAACGTGTTTGTCTGCGTTTCTATCCCTGTTTCTCTGCGTCTCTAACTCCGTTTCTCTGCGTCTCTAAACCTGTTCGTCTGCGTCTCTAACCCTGTGTATATGCGTCTCTGACCCTGTGTATTCCAGTCTCTAACCCTTTGGATCTGCGTCTCTAACCCATTTCATCAGCATCTCTAATCCTGTTCCTCTGCGTCTCTAACCCTGTCCCTCTGCGTCTCTAACCCTTTGATTCTGCGTCTCTAACCCTGTTCCTCTGCGTCTCTAACCCTATTTCTCTGCGTCTCTAACCCTGTTCGTCTGCCTCTCTAACCCTGTTTGTCTGCCTCTCTAACCCTGTTTGTCTGCGTCTCTAACCCATTTCATCAGCATCTCTAACCAATTCCATCTGCGTCTCTAACCCTGTTTGTTTGCGTCTCTAACTGTCTTCCTCTGCGTCTATAACCCTGTTTGTCTGCGTCTCTAACCCTCATTGTCTGCGTCTCTAACCCATTTTATCTGCGTTCTAACTCTGCTTGTCTACGTCTCTAACCCTGTTTCTCTGCGTCGCTAACCCTGTTTCTCTGCGTCTCTAACCAATTGTATCTGCGTCTCTAACCTTGTTCGTCTGCGTCTCTAACCCTGCTCGTCTGCGTCTCTAACCCTGTTTGTCTGCGTCTCTAACCAATTGTATCTGCGTCTCTAACCTTCTTTGTCTGCGTCTATAACCCTAATTCTCTGCGTCTCTGTATACGATCTACGGTGGCCTAAACTGATCTCCAAAAAAATCATTTTAGTCCCAGACCATCGACAACGCCGAAGCAGAAAAGCATAAGTTGGTTCACGGCAAGGAACACACTTACGATCGTGAGTTTAAATGTCTATCTGTTTTTCAGGGTGACTTCTGTCTTTTTGTGTTTTGTGTTAATAAATGTTTTGTGTTTGATTGATTTTGAGAGAGAGAGAGAGAGAGAGAGAGAGAGAGAGAGAAACAAAGAGAGACTGACAGACAGAAAAGTAAAACCTTAATTAAATTCGATTTATAACAACAGTTGACACGTAAAGCTCTTGAGCTGAATCGCTAATATCCCGTTTCATTTATTGAGAAGACTCCTCTGTCTTCGAGTCAGCGACCATCTTTGCAAAGATGCTCTCCTTGTTCTCCAGAAGACTTCCGGGTGAGTCGAATTCGGCAATCTGCCCTTGGTCCAGTACCATTATCCTAAAAAAAAGAAATGTTGAGGATTACGGTAGCCTGAAATTTACCTGTCGTAGTCGAGGATGGTGTTCAGGCGATGGGCAATGGTGAAAACTGTGCATTGCGCAAACTGCTCGCGGATTGTTGCCTGAAAGTGAGTGAGTGAGGACGTGAGAGAGAAAAAGAGAGAAAGAGACAGAGAGAAAGAGACAGAGAGAGAAAGAGAGAGAGAGAGAGAGAGAAAGAGAGAGAGAGAGAGAGATTTCTCACCTGAATCAGTGCATCCGTGGCCACATCAACTGCCGCTGTGGCCTCATCCAGCACCAGAATCTTTGTTCTTCTCAGAAGAGCCCTAGCCAGACAAACCAACTGCCTCTGTCCTACACTGATATTCTCTCCTCCTTCGTTAATTCTATGCTCCAGGCCTTCTGTAAAAGAGGCTGCCAATTCGCTCAGATGAGCCAGCTCCAACGTCTTCCAGATTTCATCATCAGTAGAGGAATTGAAAGGATCCAGATTGAAACGAAGGGTTCCGGAGAAGAGAATGGGGTCCTAAATAGAATCATCGGTAGAACTGTAAAAAAAGGTAGCTTGCCTGGGGAATGATGGTTAAAGCTGATCGGAGATCATGAAGACCAATTTTGGAAACATCGACTCCATCGATTAGAATGGTGCCTTCTGCGGGCTCAATGAGACGGAAGAGTGCCAAGGCAAAGGAACTCTTTCCTGGAAAAGTCTCTGTTTCTGTCTCTCTCTCTCTCTCTCTCTCTCTCTCTCTCTCTTTTCTTTCTCTCTCTCTCGCTCTCTCTTTCTCTCTTTCTTTCTCTGTTTCTGCCTCTCTCTCTTTCTCTCTTTCTCTCTTTCTCTCTTTCTCTCTTTCTCTCTTTCTCTCTTTCTCTCTTTCTCTCTTTCTCTCTCTCTCTCCCTCTCTCTCTCTCTCTCTCTCTCTCTCTCTCTCTCTCTCTCTCTGTTTCTCTCTCTCTCTCTCTCTCTCTCTCTCTCTGTTTTTCTCTCTCTTCTCTCTCTCTTCCTCTGTTTCTCTCTCTCTCTCTCTCTCTCTCTCTCTCTCTCTCTCTCTCTCTCTCTCTCTAAACCAACCTGCTCCTGTCCTGCCAACAATTCCCACTTTCTCTCCAGCACCGACATCGGCAACAATTTTCTTCAAAACCAAATCCAATCCTTCGCGATATCTGAAAATTCCATTTTGTCATTTTCAAAAAAGCAATCTAACCTAGTTGAGTAATCTCTCAATTGAACCACTCCCTTTGTGGGCCATCCTGAAGCTGGCTTTTCATTTGGGATGTCCCAAAGAGCCTGAAGCTTGTTTTCAATTGGGTTTTAACTGATTAAACCACCTCATTGGGAGAAAATGTGTATTCATCGATTCGTTCAACAGCGACAATGTTTGCTTCGATTTCACTGATCTGACGGACTGCGAAGTTTAGCACTTCTGTCATCTGAAGGTTTTTATGAGAGAGAGAGAGAGAGAGAGAGAGAGAGAGAGAGGGAAAGGCTCACATTCATGGCGTAGGAGATTGAAACACCAATAATTCCAGGACTGTTGATCCACCCGAATTCCTTCGAAAGTACTGCGAAGAGAGCGGCGAAAAAGGTCTGTAAAGTAGTTTATTGCAGTTATATGTAGGTTATGCTATTATTTATTGGTGCATATGTGTAGGCATTCCATAAAGGTTATATTTCACCGTATAGCGTAACCCGAAACCAACAAATTACCGCAAATCTTCGCACAAATTTTCAGCCAAGTCTAAGACTATGCCTGTATTCCTTACACAGTTATTAAATGGGAATGCCTTCGTAAAATTGATTTTCCAATGTCTCTTTAGAATAAATCATTGCACAGTTATCGTTTTCAAGATTCTGACGTATCCAATTAGACTGCAAAAGTGGCGCGGTTATACGACCAAAGTTTTTAATTGCCGCACGGAAACACGGCTAGAGTGGGAGAGAGTGTGTGGAAAATGAAGAGACGCAGAGTTGGCGGCAATTCAAACGGCAATGGTAAAAGAGGTATTTTTCGGAATCCTGGGAATGAGATCTAGGCTTTTATCACAAAATCAGAAAATTTAATTTTTCGCGGGCCTTTCCCTTTTAATTCGATTTCTAGATTCTCACAGAGATGCACTCTTAAAAAAAGTTAAAAACTAAAAGCCTGTCGTGTAAATATAGATAGCAGGCCTTTACTTTTGTGATCAACTCCAAGAAAAAGTTAGTAATATAAAACCTACAATGCAGTTTCCAATAAACTCCAGTCGAACTCCCAGCCATCTATTCGAAACAATGTTGGTATACTTGCATCGGATGAAGCGGTCCACAAGGGCACCCGAAGCGGCACGGAATTCATCAACCTAAAAGTAAAATTTTTTACCATGCCTCTTTTTTTTTCTAAAACGATTTTTTGTTGCGGATGATTTTGATTCTATATCGAATTCTCTTTCTTATGATAACAACGCTTTAAATCTTCAAAATCAGCCGTATTGTTTACCAGAATACTTTGCCAATTTTACTTTAGTCTGAAATCTGCCCGCCGTTTAGCGCGACCTATGCGGCGGCTGCAGGAACTCACGCCAAAGAGCCATTGAACAAAATCTAGGTTTTTTGCGCAAAAACTCTGTATCTCTCTTCGTTTTGGATGAAATTTAAATGTGTAAAAAAGAAAAGTTTGAGGAAAAGTGTGATCTATACGATTATCGAAAAAAAACATTACGGTCCCAAAACGACTTCATTACCTTGTCAAAAGCTCTAATTGACGGCGCTCCATGCACAGTTTCTCCAAAATGGGAATAAATAGGTGATCGATTAGTACTTTCCAGTCGTTTCAGCTGCCGAGAAGTTGGAACGTAGAATCGCAGGAAGAAATAGTAGATGATTCCCAGCGGCAAAATCACTACAGCAAAAATGGGTGTAGCGATTATGATGGCAACGAGGGTGAAACATAGCTAAAAAATGAATTTTAAAAGAAAAGTTTTCAAACCTGTAAAATACAAACGACTAAGAAACGGAAGTTGAAGGGAATCATCATGTCGACCACTTCTATGTCCTTGGCACATCGATTCAGAATCCTTCCCAGAGGTGTTGTTTCGAAGAAGGACATTGGTGATCGGAGAAGATTGTGGATCAGGGGGAAATGGAGGTTTTTGGAGGCGTTAAGGGCTCCGGAGAGGAGGCAGACGAGGGAGGTGAGGTATGAAAGAGCTAAAAAAGGAAAATTTTGGTTGAAAAGTTGAAAGTTTACTTTCGACAGTTCCGATCGCAGCATAGATTCCTAGATGGTAACCAGGGTCGACGTCGGTGGTATTGGCGGGTTTGTCGTAGAGGTCGGACCTTAAATTATGATCCTTAAAGCCTTAAAACTACCTTAAAAACTCCTCAGGCCGCGGTTTACCGCATTTGGCATCATCAGGCCGCTTTTAACAGCAGATGACCGCAGATGACCGCAGATGCCATCCTCAGGCCGCTTTTTTAGCGCAGAAGACCGCAGATGACATCCCCAGGCCGCTTTTTTAGCGCAGAAGACCGCAGATGACATCCCCAGGCCGCTTTTTTTCCGCAGATGGTGTCCTCAGGCCGCTTTTACCAAAGTTGACATCCCCCAGTTCGCTTTTACCGCAGATGACAACCTCAGGCCGGTTTTTTTACGCAGATGACATCCTTAGGCCGCTTTTTTTTACCGCAGATGCCATCCTCAGGCCGCTTTTTTAAACGCAGAAGACCGCAGATGACATCCTCAGGCCTCTTTTTTAAACGCAGAAGACCGCAGATGGCATCCTCAGGCCGCTTTTTACCGTGTATGGCATCCTCAGGCCGCTTTTGCCACAGATGACCGCAGATGTCATTCTCAGGCCGCTTTTTACCGCAGATAGCATCCTAAGGCCGCTTTTTTACCGCAGATGGCATCCTCAGGCCGCTTTTATAGCAGAAACACCCTCATGCCGTTTTTTACTGCAGATGACGATAGATGACAGCCTCAGGCCGCTTTTTTAAAGCAGATTACCAAAGATGGGATAATCAGGACGCGGCAGATGACTGCACAAAGCATCCTAAGGCCGCTTTTTTTACCGCAGATGGCATCCACAGGCCGCTTTTTTACCGCAGATAGAAACCTCAGGCCGCTTTTTTCCGCAGATGATTGCAGATGGCATCCTCAGGCGGCTTTTCCGCGGTTGGCATCCTCAGGCCGCTTTTTCTACGGCTAATTTCTCCTAAGACGAAACTACCGTAATTCCAATAGGTTTTGGTTTTGGGAAAGTTTATCACTCACCAAGCAGAAAGCCAGAAGTTCCTTGTCATCTGCAGAGCCATATACGTAATCAAGAAGACAACAAAGAGGGAACTCCTTAAGTAAGTGGCCGCCCTCACATACATGTGGTAAACTGCAATTTTCACCTAAAAAGTTAATCTTGTCTTGATTTCTGAAAAAAGCATACCCCTCCAGAAGCCACCGCTTCCTTCTGGATCAACTTTGCATCTTTCTCTTTCTCTTCTTTGGCCGATGGAGAGATAGATTTTTGGGCAGCGTAGGTCCTAAACAGTAACTGAGTGCATCTCTAACAAAAACTGTCTATCACTGTCTGCGTCTCTAACCTAGACATAATCTCTAACCGTCTGCGTCTCTAACCTACATACTGTCTCTAAACGTCTGCGTCTATTGCCAAAATTGTCTCTAACCATCTGCATCTCTAACCTAGGAATTACCTCTCACTGTCTGCGTCTCTAACTTCCATACGGTTTTTAACCGTCTGCTTCTATTACCTAGATATTATCTCTAACCATCTGCACTCTAACAAAGATATAACTAATTGTCTGCGTCTCTAACCGAAACTATCTCTAACCGTCAGTATATCTAACCAAGACACTATCTCTTACTGTCTGCATCTCTAAACTATACATGATTTCTTACTGTCTGCGTGTCTAACCTAAACAATGTCTCTAAGTGTCTGAGTCTCTAACAGAAACTATTTCTCACTGTCTGCATCTCTGACCTAGACATTATCTCTCACTGTCTGCATCTCTAACTTCCATACTGTCTCTAACCGTCTGCGTCTATTACCAAGATATTATCTCTAACCGTCTGCATCTCTAACCGAAATCATCTCTCACTGTCTGTTTCTCTAACCTAGATATTATCTTTAACTCTCTGCGTCTCTAACTTAGATATTTTATCTCACCGTCTGGGTCTCTAACTTATACATTATCTCTCACTGTCTGCGTCTCAAAACTAGACAAAATCTCTTACTGTCTGCGTCTCTAACCTAGTTTGCAGTTTGCATCTCTAACCCAGATACTATCTCTCACCGTCGGCGTCTCTAACCAAAAATGTCCCTAACTGTCTGTGTCTCTAACCGAAACTGTCTCTCACCGTCTGCGTCTCTAACTTAAACACTGTCTCTAACAGTCTGTGTCTCTAACATATCCATTGTCTATCACAGTCTCTGTCTCCAACCTAGTTACTATCTCTAACCGTCTACACCTCTAGCCTAGACATTATACCTCACTGTCTGCATGTCTAACCTCTAACCGTCTGCATCTAAACTGGACACATACTGTCTGCGTGTCTAGCCAAAACTGTCTCTAACTGTCTGTGTATCTAACCGAAACTATCTTACACCGTCTGCGTCTCTAACTGTCTGTGTCTTTAACCGTCCCTCTATCTCTAACCGTCTGTGTCTCTAACCTAAACACTATCTTTCCTCATCTGCGTATTTCTCACTAACGAAAAATGAAAAGGATGAAACCTACTTTTCTTGCTTATCGACATCCTCAGAAACCTCCTCCTTTTCTTTGTCGTCAATTTCTTGTTCTTCATCACTTGCTTCACTCGCTTCCTCGCTCTCTTCGTGTTTCGTTTTGTATTCTTCCACAAATGCAAAGAATTTTCCCTTCTCCTTCAACAGATCGTTGTATTTTCCACGTTCCGCTATTTTTCCATCTTAAAAACCAAGTTAAGGTAATGCGCTGAGGTTAAGGTAAGGGTTCACGATAGAAAAAGCGCCAATGTTAAGGTCCTACCGTGTAGAACAACAATCTCATCGGCAAATTTGACGTAGGATAAGCCGTGGGTGACCAAAATGCGGGTTTTATCCTTGAGCAAGCCGTTTGGACCGAGGACGTTTTCGAAGATGTGTCTTCCGACATGGGCATCGACGGCTGAGAGAGGGTCATCTAGGAGATAGACGTCGTAGTTTTGGTAGACGGCGCGGGCCAGGGAAATACGGGCTTTTTGGCCACCGGAGAGATTGATTCCCTGGAAAAAATGAGGTTGGATGGAGAGACTTTGGGTTTTTTTAACAGAAAATATGTCATGTTGTCTGCGTCTCTAACCGAAACGATTTGTTACCCTCTGCATCTCTAACCTTCATACAATCTCAAACCGTCTGGGTCTCTAACCGAAACTCTCTCTCACCCTCTGCGTCTCAAATTTTAACATTATCTTTCACCGTCTGTGTCTAGACACGATCTCTCTCTCTCTCTCTCTCTCTCTCTCTCTCTCTCTTCAATGTCTAACCGTCTCTAACCAAAAGTATCCCTCGCTGTCTGCGTCTCTAACCTAAACACTATCTCTCACTGTATCTGTCTCTAACCAACACACTGTCTCTAACCGTCTGCATCTCTAACCGAAACAATATGTTACCCTCTAAATCTCTAACCTAGCCACTATCTCTTACCGTCTGCGTATATACCCTTCATACAATTTCTAACCGTCTGGGTCTCTAACCGAAACTCTCTCACCCTCTGCGTCTCTAATTTAAACTGTATCTTTCACTGCCTGCGTCTAGACACGATCTATCTCTAACCAAAATACTATCCCTCGCCGTCTGCGTCTCTAACCTAATCACTATCTCTAACTGTATGCGTATCTAACCTAATCACTATCTTTCATCATCTGCGTCTCTAACTTACAGCATATCTCTCACCGTCTAAACCTCTAACCTAAACGCTATCTCTAACTGTATGCGTATCTAGTAAACACTATCTTTCACTGTATGCGTCTCTCATTAAAGCTATCTCCCACCTCTGCATCTCTAACCGAAACGATATGTTACCCTCTGCATCTCTAACTTATAACATATCTCTCACCATCTGCGTCTCTAACCAAGGCACTGTCTCTCACCGTCTGCATCTATAACCTAAGGGCAGTGTTTCACCGTCTGCGTCTCTAACCACGATACTACATATCACTGTCTGCGTCTCTAACCAAAACTATCCTAATTATCTATGCAAGTTTAATGAAGTAAAGCTAAACTAACCTTCTCTCCAATCTCAGTCATATCCCCATGCGGCAAGATCTTCATGTCAGAAGCCAGTGCACATGCATGAATAACCTAAAATTTACTATTTTACACCAAAAACTTATTTTTACCTTCTGATACAATCTCTTGTCGTATTCTTTACCAAACAATATGTTGTCCCTCACGGTCATGTTTTGAATCCAAGCTTGTTGCGGCACATAGGCCAATTTACCACTAACTCCAATCTTTCCTCTTAGTTTTCCCATTTCTCCTGAAAATAACCTTGTGAGCGCGTGTGAGAGTAAGTAAGTAAGCAAGCAAGTGACTAAGTGAGTGAGTGAGTGAGTGAGTGAGTGAGTGAGTGAGTGAGTGAGTGAGTGAGTGAGTGAGTGAGTGAGTGAGTGAGTGAGTGAGTGAGTGAGTGAGTGAGTGAGTGAGTGAGTGAGTGAGTGAGTGAGTGAGTGAGTGGTCGAGTGTTCTTCATTAAAGGGGAAGGACCTCGTAAAATTGATTTTTCAAAGCATCTTTATTATAGTTTCATTACGTAGACATCGTTTCCACGATTCCGAAAACAAAACCTTTTATATAATTTGGACTGCAAAAGGGGCGCGTTTACACGGCCGATTTACGCGTTTGCCGCACGGAAACACGGCCAGAGTGGGCGAGAGAGTGTGGGAAATGGGGAGACGCGGAGTTGGCGGCAATTCAAATTGTAATTTCCCCAAATTTCAAGCGCTCCCAATCGGTTCATTTTGATCCAAAATGGGCAAAAGAGGTATTTTTCGGAATCCTGGGAATAAGATCTAGGCTTTTATCGCAAAAACAGAAAAATGATTTTTACGCGGTCCTTCCCCTTTAAGTAAACTAACCCAAAAGTGCACTAAGAAGACTACTCTTTCCACTTCCAACTTTTCCCACAACAGCTAACAGACTTCCACGAGAGACTTCCATTGAAATGTCAGTTAAAGTTTGTTTGTTGTCATCAGTATCCCAGGTAGCGTCGTAATTATAAAACTCGGCAGAAAGGGTGGATTCTGAAGATTAGTTATCTAAAAGTCAGAAGTCAAAAACAGACGAATTGGGTTGGTCTTCTCAACAACGGAGTTGTCCAATTCCTCCGCGACAAGGAAGGACTTCAGACGATTGTTGGAAACTGATGCCTCAAAATTGATATTTGAAAAGTTAAGGTAAATTGCAAACCTGGACAGCTTGGTTAATCAAAAAAGCAGCAATTGTCATTGGGGATCGAAGTTGGTTGAACAAGGTCAGGGAGACGAAGGCGACCTGAAAAAGCGTGTGAGCGTGTGTGTGCGTGTGCGTGTGTGTATGTGTGAGTGTGTGTGATAATGTTTGTATGTGTGTGTGTGCGTGCGCACGTGTGTGAGTGAGTGTGTGTGTGAGTTTGCGTTTGTGTCTGTGTAACTGTGATAATATGTGTATGTGTGTACCGTGTGTATGTGTGTAAGTATGTGCGTGTAAGTGTGTTAATGTGTGTATGTGTGACTGTGATTGTGAAAATGTGGGTATGTTTGTGAGTGTGAGTGTGATAATGTGAATGTGACTGTGATAATGTGTATATGTTAATGTGTGACCGTGACTGAGATTATATGTGTTTGCTTGTATGTGTGACTGTGACTGTGATGTTGTGTGTGTAAGTATGTATGCGTATAGATGTGTGTGATTGTGCGCGTGATAATGTGTGTATGTACATGTGTACATGTGTGACTCTGAATGTGATAATGTGTGTATGTGTTTAAGTATGTGAATGGGTGTGTTTGTGAGTATGTATCTGTGAGCGTGTGAGCGTGTGTGTATGTGTGTTTGTGTGTATGTACGTATGTACGTGTGAGCGTGTATGTATGTGTGTGTTTTGTATATGTTTACGTGTGAGCAAGTAAGCGTGTGTGCATGTGTGTGTGCACGTGTGAGCGTGACACCTTACCTGTGGAGTCAGTCTATGATCCGAACTTGAAAAGACATAGGTCGTAAACGAAAACAGTGCAACCAAGAACGGAGTGGACGTGTTGAAGGCATCAATCACATTCCTGACTGAAGCACTTTTCCTAATCAAAGTCAATTCCTTCTGCCGGATGATCTCAATGTGTTCCTCCATTGGAATCTCCCACGCGTATAGTTTCACCACCCTCATTCCGTTCAAGACCTCATTCACCATTTTGGTACGTTCGTCTTTGAGCTTCATTTGAGCTGTCTAGAAGGCACCGTTTTTTTAAAATAATCAGTAAATTGATCTACCTGCCAGTTTTTGACAATCATTGAGCAGACGATGTTCAGTGGGAGGACTACTATCATCAAGATGATGCCAGGAGCTGCGGAATAGCCAAGGGTGAAGTAGAGGTAGATCAATGCCAAGATTATCTGAATTTTCTCTGTATTGCCAAAAAGCGGTTCATGCGGCCTTTTGTTACCAAAAAGCGGTTCATGCGGCCTATTGTTACCAAAAAGCGGTTTCAACGGCCTTTTGCTGCTGAAAATCGTTTCAAGCCTTTTGTTGGCAAAAAGCGGTTCAAACGGCCTATTGTTACCAAAAAGCGGTTCATGCTGCCTATTGTTACCAAAAAGCGGTATCAACGGCCTTTTGCTGCTAAAAATCGGTTCAAGCGGTCTTTAGTTGCCAAAAAGCGGTTCAAACGGCCTATTGTTACCAAAAAGCGGTTCAAGCGGCTTTTTGTTGCCAAAAAGCGGTCTCTCTCTCTCTCTGTCTCTCTCTCTCTCTTCTCCCCCCCCCCTTACCTGATAAGGTGCACTCCAAAACTGCTGCAACTGTTGGGTTACAATCTGGATCCTCTCAACATCAATCGACATAAGATTAACAATCTCTCCCACAGTTTTATCCCTTCTCGCACTATTCGACAAGGTCAGGGTCTGAATTTACCCCCAGTTTAAAAAAAATTTAAAGTGCCGATTTAACCTTTCTGTAGACAGCAGCGATAAGTGTTGTTTGGAATTTGATTCCCATCCTCATCATTATGTAAAAGTAGGAGTTTAATAGGAAAGACCGCATCTGGAATATAAAGGAAATAACGACTAGGTGGGTTACTGTACCTCAGAAGCGACAAACATGAAAATAGCGTAGGCGAAACCTTGCCAGAGGGGACTATTTGGTTCGGATACGAAGTTGAGCATTTGGCTGGAAAGAATGGATCAGTGAAAAAAGGCCGCTTTCCGGCATCCAAAGGCCGCTTAAACGCTTTTTGGCAACAAAAGGCCGCTTGGACAAACGCTTTTTGGCAACAAAAGGCCGCTTGGACCGCTTTTTGGCAAAAAAAGACCGCTTGAACCGCTTTTTGGCAACAAAAGGCCGCTTGGACCGCTTTTTGGCAATAAAGGCCGCTTGAACCGCTTTTTAGCAACAAAAGGCCGCTTGATTCGCTTTTTGGCAATAAAAGGCTGCTTGAACCGCTTTTTGGCAACCAAAGGCCGCTTGAACCGCTTTTTGTCAAGAAAAGGCCGCTTGGACCGTTTTTGGCATCAAAAGGCCGCTTGGACCGCTTTTGGCAACTAAAAGAGAAAGAGAGAAAACTTACTGAAGTAGGAAAGGATTGGCAAATTGAATAGTATCTGACAACATTTTCAGAAATGTGCCAGTCAATAATTCCCATTTGAAGATGGACATAAGAGTCGCAAATATGGAAGGCAGGCTCACTGGTTTTCTAAAGGTCCCATTAATTAACACACTCACATAAACACACATACACACACACTGTCACACACTTTCACATACACCCAGACACCCTCCCACATACCCACATCTACACAGAAACACATACACACGTACACACATACACATTTAAACCTAAAGGTTCCAAGTATTCACACTAACTCAGTCACTCGGTAACTCACTCACTCACACACACGCATGCACGTACGCACTTTCACACTCTCTCCTCGCACACTCTCTCACACTCTCACACAAAAAGACGCTCACTGGCATTCCTCTCTCTCTCTCTCTCTCTCTCTCTCTCTCTCTCTCTCTCTCTCTCTTCACTCACTCTGCTTCCTTCTCATTTCTCTTCTTCAAATTGTAGTTCTTAATCTTCCCATTCCACTTTTTCTCCCATAGATTTGTAAGAAAAGGAGTAGTGCTAGCCTCATTCAACTCAAACAAATCCTCAACTTCTATATCCTTCCGTGCCCCAGTCCCAGGAATCGAATTGAACCACCACAAAGTAAGTCTGTTAAGGAAAGAACTCTCTAATTCAGGAGAGAGAACCTAAAACTTTTGGTTCTTAATAGGAAAAATAAGGTCATTTACAGATTTTTCATGATGGCTGCGGGGATCGGCGAAAGAGAGAATGAAAGTGTAGAGGATCAGTAATGAGTAATAGACGAAGTAGGAGATAGTCAACGCTGAGGAGAGATAGGAAGGGTCCTGAAGGGAAGATTAAGGAAAAGAGAGAGTGAAGGGATTTTTGAAAAACTTACTTCGTTTCCTTCTCTCACGCGTTGGTAGAATTCAGGGCCGCCGCAGGCAAGAAACAACACGGCGGAAATGTGCTGAATTCCGGAGGAAACGTGGCCGCAGTATTTGCGGATAATGTGTCCTATTGTGGTTAGGGTCTAAAAGGGTGATATTGAGAGAGAGGGAGAGAGAGAGAGAGAGCGAGAGAAAGATGTGTGTTTTGGTTCGTGATTGTATGTGTTCACGTATTTGCACATGTGGATGTATGTGTGTTCGTGTGCGTATGTGCGCGTATGTGTGTTTGCGCATGTGTATATGTTATTTTGAATGTATGTAAATGTGCGTGTGCGTGTGTGTGTGTGTGTGTGTGTGATTTTAAGTAGATTTGTGTGTATGCGTGTGTGCTTGCGGGTGTGCGGATGTGTATGTGTGATTTTGAATCGATTTGTGTTAGTGGGCGTGCGTGTGCATGTTCTTTTGAATATGTGTATGCCGGTGTGTGTGTGTGTGTGTGTGTGTGTGTGTGTGTGTGTACATGTGTGCGTATGTATGCATGCATGTACATATGTTAATGTGATAATGTGTGTATGTGTGACTGTGACTGTGATTATATGTCTATGCGTGTATGTGCGAGTGTGAGTGTGAGTGCGCGCGTGTGTGTATGTCTGATTTTGAGTCTAATTGTGTTAAGGTTTGTAATGTGTGTATGTGTGTGAGTGTGGGTGTGATAATGTGAATGTGTGTATGTGTGACTGTGACATTTATAACGTGTGTATGTTTGTTATTGTGAGTGTGATAATGTGTATGTGTGTATGCGCGTATTTGCAAGTATGTGTGTGTGTGTATGTGTGTGTGCCTAAAAAAACTCACAAAGCTAGCGACCAAAAGTGCAGGATAAAGATAGTCTGCAGCATAGTTCGATTGAATAATGTTATGAACCAAAACGAAGACATTAATTCCCGTCAAAGCCAAAGAAATCACCTGAAAATTAAAACCTTTAAACAATTTTCAAAGAAACCTTACTATTTTAAGAATTATATGAAATGAGAGGGGCAGAGGAGCATATCTTCGACTGTTTCGCTTCGATTGAATAAACAGAATTGGTGAAAAAAGGAGAGTGAAGGCAGCCGGCACCCAGACGAGAATCGTATGTTGCATACATATCGAGAGATTTGGGAGGCCTCCTGATGGAAAGGGGTTTTCCTGAAAAAAATTTTAAATTTAGTAAAATTTAAAAAAAAATTTGTTTCCCCTCTATTTTCTTTGTCTTTTTCAGATGTCAAACAGTAATGGCATCAAAAACCAGCTTAAAACTCTCATTTACATAAGCGGTTTGGTAAGCCGATTGTGTTTTCGGAAGATGAAATTATGACTTCAGCGGGGTTCAACTGTTCCAAGAGGCCGCCAAATCGGGAAAAAGCAGTTTTTATGCAATGTTTGCACTGTGTTTACGCAGTTTCTTAGCAGTTAGAGAAAAATTGCAGTTTTTACACATTATATTTTTTGTATTTACGCAGAATCTGAAATTAATAGTGAAAAAAAACATTTTAACGCAATGTCTGCTCTGTGTTTACGCAGTATTGAGCGGCATAAAATCGTGAAAAAGAAATTTTACGCACTGTGTTTACGCCGTTCTATGATATAACAATTCGTGCAAATAGATTTTACGCGTGACATGCACTGGGTTTACGAAATTCCAAACGGCAAGCAATCGCGAAAAAGCAGATTTTACGCAAGGATTGTACTGTGTTTACGCGTGAAAAAATAAACAACACGCATAATTGAAAGAACAAACCCAGAGTTTGGTGCCACAGAAGGGCTGCCAGGAATCACCCATAAAGAGAGAACTGAAATGGGTAATTATATAGGTTATAAGAGAGTAAGAGAGAGAGAGCGAGAGAGAGAGAGAGAGAGAGAGAGAGAGAGAGAGGAATAGGTAGAAAAAGGATGGATTTGTGATTTGGTACTTCCAACTCTCTTTTTAAGTAGCTATTTCAAAAACAAATCCCAGAAATGATGACTTCAGTAGAAGTTGGTGTCGATTTTTGCTCGAAAAGTCAATTTATCGCGTTTCCAGAGCCGCCGCTCTTATCTCTTCTATCACCATTTGTGTTTTGTGCAGTTTTCAGATTGTTCCGAACCGTGCTTCTAGAATTTTATAAGAGCGATAAGTAAAGAAGGAATATTTGTATGACAATGGGGAACGAAAATGTTGGTTCGACGATCGGCCGATTGTGCTTCGCTTATGAATTCCTCTGCGGCGTGAGATAAGCTGATGGACGGTGTAATCGCCACGGGAAGGCATTTATAGCTTTTCAATGTGACACTCACACACACGCACACATACACACATTAAGACATACACACGTACAAACTAACACACTCAGAAACATGCACACATTCCCACATTTACACTCTTGTACACATACACACATACACATTCACACTTTCACATACACACATTGAAACATACACACATACAAAATTACACACATTCACTCACTCACTCACACTCACATACATACATACATAGAAACCTCAATACAAACCAACTCACATACACACATACGCATAGAAACGCACATACACTCACGTGCATTTACACACGTGTACACATACACACGTACACACATTGTCTCGTGCACACATAACATAGTCACACATTCACACGTGTGCACATAAACACCTGCCCAAAACACATTTTGACGAAACACATACACATATACATACATTCACACGTGCACACGTGCGCACAAACATATATACACACGCGCATACATCACCACATTCACATACATAGACACATAGACACACACACACATCACTCACTCACTCGTCCCACGAGCACACGTTTTTCCTAGCTTTCAGAATGTGTAACCACTAACCACAGCCAACCCAAATTGGCAACATCTTTTCTTGTTCTCCCTTGTTGCATTGTCCCTTTGCCTGTGGCCGGTTGACCTTCCCCACGAGGGCGAAAATTGCGCCTACCAGCCCAGACAGGTTGTCCGCGCCTCTTGAAACCTAGTCGAGAGTGCCAGTTGCTTTCTCCCCGATGACTCTTTCCGGTCCACGAATTGACGCATTGTGTCTCGTAGAATTCTCCCGATTTTTAAGTTTTACTCTCTCTCTATTTTTAAATTTTCATTTTCATTTTTTAAATTTCATTTTCATTCTTAAATTGAGTTTTCAGAATGGTCTTCAAGGAAGAAGACGAACATGCAAAACGCGTGTTTCGGGTAGCTTCCTGTCTATCAATTTTTGTACTTTTCTGTTGCCTCGTTCTATTTCCTGTTGTGGTGAGCGATTTGGAGAAGTTTTCGCATCAGATGAAGGAAGAGATTACTGATATGGAGGTAAACGAGAGAGAGAGAGAGAGAGAGAGAGAGAGAGAGAGAGAGAGAGAAAGAGAAAGAGAAAGAGAAAGAGAAAGAGAAAGAGAAAGAGAAAGAGAAAGAGAAAGAGAAAGAGAAAGAGAAAGAGAAAGAGAAAGAGAAAGAGAAAGAGAAAGAGAAAGAGAAAGAGAAAGAGAGAGATAGAGAGAGAGACAGAGAGACAGAGTGAGAGTGAGAGAGAGACAGAGATAGAGAGAGAGAGAGAGAGAGAGAGAGAGAGAGAGAAAGAGAGAGAGTGATATAGAGAAAAAGATAGAAAGAGAGAGAGAGAGCGACAGAGAGAGCGACAGAGAGAGACAGAGAGAGGCAGAGAGAGCGAGAGAGTGAGAGAGAGACATAGAGATACAGAGATAAAGACAGAGACAGATAGACAGAAGAGACAGAGACAGACGTGAGCCTGTGTGCACATGAAGCATTCATTTTCAGATGGTCCGCGTCGAAGCAAGTGACGTAATCGAAGAGGTTCGAGAGAAGCGGTCCTCCTACTTTTCTCAACGCCGCCACAAAAACAACGAGTACCGAACCGGCCCCCGCTCTCAATTCAGAGCCTCCGAATCCCCTAAAATCTGCGGTTTTTTCTTTTTCCTTCAATAAATTGATCACTGTTTTTTTTAGATTGTACCGTAGTCCAATGCCCACGTGGTGGCAGAGGCCCTCCAGGCCCCGATGGAGACCCAGCTGACGATGGAATCCCAGGAGAACCAGGCAAACCCGGTCTTGATGGAATCTTCTTGGCTGAGGAAATCCCCTGTCCTCCTTGTCCTCATGGACCGAAGGGAGCCGACGGGGAACCGGGAGAGAAGGGAGAGGCGGGAAAAGCAGGAATCCCTGGACTTCCGGGAAGAGATGGGACTAATGAGCCTGGAGTTGTTGGAGAGCCAGGAAATAGGGGGCAGTCAGGAAGGACTGGAAAAAAGGTACTGTGGGTTACTGTAGAAGTAAGCAATGTGTAATTTCAGGGACCTTCTGGAGAGCCGGGACAGGATGCCGTTCAGTTGATTGGAATCCAAGGGCCTAAGGGACCGGATGGACCCCCTGGTTTCCAAGGGCCTAGGGGAGACCCAGGAGAGAATGGGACTCCAGCTCAGTCAGGTGACTCACGTTCTCAGTCACTCAGTCACTCACTCACTCACATTCTCACTAACGTGATATTTTTCAGGTCCCGAAGGTGCCCCTGGACCACCTGGAGAGCCAGGGGAGCCAGGAGAGTACGGCCCGAGGGGTCCCCCAGGCCGCCGAGGCAACCCAGGCCCTGACAGTGGGTACTGCCAGTGTCCCCCAAGAGATGGCACTGGGTTGGCATTATCAGCCGGAACTGATAGCCTCCCCCTTACTTGGGAAGAATACCGGAGGGGATCGATCCGCACAGCTGCTCAACCTGCCTATAACCGTCGGATTCCACCACCACCGTCTCAAGATGGAGATGGGCAGTATCCTATGTTCAATCCGCCAAGTCCTCCTGTCTTCAGAGAGAAACAGACTTATAGGGAAGTGCCGCAGGGAAAGATAACGTAAGTGAAGTCAAGAGCTCTCTCTCTCTCTCTCTCTCTCTCTCTCTCTCTCTCTCTCTCTCTCTCTCTCTCTCTCTCTCTCTAACAATTCAGTTTCAGTCACTCTCCTACCAACACTCTCATTGACTACCGAGACTCTAGAGAAGGCAACAATGTGAGTTTTTGGCTTTTCAAATGAGAAAGGTTTTTTTTCAGCGACCAGCTGTGAACCGCCGCAGACAGCCACAAGTGGTCTCGAAGGGATCCGTCGACTTTGATCTCAGAAAATAGAATCTGTATAAATGAAATGTTTTGAAAACTTTTGGTGTTGTGGTTTCTCTTTGTCTCTCTTTTTCTTCCTCTCTCTCTAACTGTATCTCTCTCTCTCTCAACCTTTCTCTCTATCTTTCTCTCTCTCTGTCTCTTTTTTCTCTTTATCTTTCTCGCTCTCTCTTTCTTTCCCTCCCTCTCTCCGTTCCCTTCATCGCTCAATATCTCTCTGTCTCTCTGTCCCTCTTTCTTTCTTCCATCTCTCTCTTTCACTCTCTCTAACTCTCTAACTTTCTCTCTCTCTCACTTTCTCTCCTTACCTCACTCCGTTCCCTCGATATCTCTCTGTCACTCTTTGTCTTTTCCATATCTCTCTCCCTCCATCTCTCCGTTCCCTCTCTCCGTTTTCTTTATTCCTCAATATCTCTGTTTCTCTCTTTCTCTCTATGTATGTATATATGCATCTCTCTCTGTCTGCCTTTCTCTCTCCCTCCTTTCCTATCTCTCTCTCTTTCACGCTCTCTGTAACCCCTCTGATCTGTCTCAATAGAAATCTATCGTTTCACAAACTCATCTGGTTTTCAGCAAACCTACCGTACACCCAAACTCTCGCGGATGAATTTCAAATCCCATACCTCCTATCTCTTGGGCAAATGCGTGTCCGGTAATCCCATCGGGCGTACTGGCAACACCTCTTTTTGCAACCGATCGTATCTACTCGATCCGGCGGCGGCTGCGACCGGCTGAAAACACACAGACGGCGCGGCGGAAAAAGACAGACGAGGAAGACGACCAACGATCGGAGACGGTGGAAAAAGTAACACGCATTAGGGAACGGGTGACTGAAACTTCCTCCTGCCAGCCGTGGCTGGTGTACAAATGAGAAAAGCTAGAAGTAAGCAAGTTTCAAATTGAAATTGAAGTATCTGAATGGCAAATCGGTGTATTCTTTGGCTTCTGTTCGTTTGGGCTGTTTTCCCTGGGCGAGTGGTCATAAAACATTGGATATGTTGCGAGACGCGACCGGAACGGACATTTCGATACGGTAGTTCACAGTTTCTGCGGGGAGATCGCTGACACTGACGGGTGATCTGATGCAACCCGGGTGAGACTTGTTTACAAGAATCAAACTAAATTCTTTTAAAAATAACATAGAATTAACGAAATACAGTAATTTGTAGCACCTTTTAAAAACAGCATAAAATCGATTACCAAAGCGCTGTCTTTATGCACATCTACGTGAATGGGCGTAATTTTTACATAAACATTTTCGTGTTGACGCGATTTGATTTATTGATATTTTAAAATTTGTTTTATGGATATTTTTGAATTTTTGGTTTTAATGGGACACCTAGAAACGCCTCAAGATTTGGACAACACGGTCCTACAAATTCATAAGAAAAATGATCATGACAGCAAGGAAAATTTTTAGCGCGGACACAAACACTTGAAATTTATTAAATTTTACTAGAATAAATTTTAACAGTTACAAGTATTAATAATTTTTTTTACATGTTTTAATAAAGAAAACAAAAATATTTGCCTCGGGGTGGATTCGAACCCTCGATGTTTGTCTGGTAAGGGGGCCGGTCCCTTGCATGGCAGTAAGTTGAAAAAATAAAACATAAATTGGTGATCTTTTGTGGAAATTGTCGTTTTTAAACCCATGTTTTTGTAATCTTTCCGGTATGAATTCCAGCAGAAGAAAAATCTGTTGCGCGCAGAAACACTCGCTTTCTAGGGCACTGCTTTTGAAGCGGCGCACTTAGAATCTAAAAAGCGGTTTATTGCGCTTTTTACAATAGATGGCTGAATATTAAGCATTAGAAAAGAAATCACCGGTTTGGGACAGGCCTGATTGGTACAGGTCTCAAAAATTGGGTATACTGGTCGGGCCGGCCCGATCCGGGTCGTGTTAGTGCGGGCCTGTCCGAAAAAAATTAGGGAAGTTGGTTGTCAGAAGCAGTTACAAATCAAAGAACAACAAACCGATAAACACTTTTTTCCAGTCGATTTTCAAGTTCTCATTTCCCGCAGAACCTTGCAAAAGAAAGGGAACAGGAAAAGGTGTAAGACACAATCAGTGCCTCAAATCTAAAGGGTTGGCTAGACATTGAGTTTTTTCTGCAGCTTCCACAATCGGTTATTCCGGCGCTGACCACACCGGTTTCTACGTAAACACTTCTTTTATAAAAACGTTACGTCGTGGAAGGAAAACGTGATTTCTTTGTGACATCACAAAGGGCAGAATTTGCAAGGATAGTTGTCTCGGTTAAACTGGTCTGAGATCACTTACGGGTCATAAAACTGCAAATTCATTCGAACTAAAAAAAACGCTAGATATGAAGGAACAACTTTTTTTTCCGGATTACCTCTCGGCCTTTAAAAACCGGTATTCATGTTGACTGTTTGGTCCGATAACTCGAATCGGCTAAACTTGTGATGTTTTTAGGATAATCTTGGGATTTTTATTTTTTTCAGGTCTTCGTCTTGGTCACAAAAAATTCTAACCTTCATTTTGTGTAGTGACGTCGATTTTTCGGAGACAAAATGGGTAACTATGTCAACAACGAAGGATGATAAACAATTTAAAAAGTGGGCCAGCTTAAACGATGGAGTTTTTCTTATTTATGGTCAAAAATGAGGCCGGACCGGGGGACGTTTAGCTCTAAACGCTAATTATATTAAAAGTGGTAGCCGCTGGAAAATGAAAATTTTACTTGTAAATACATTTTTAGTATGCATTAAATGTTTAATTGCTTTGGTTATGTTAAAATATTATACTCTAACGCAAATTTTAGGTTCTCAAGCGCAGACAGACCCGACAGAAATTTTGGTCAGTCTGGCCCTTATGAGTTTGCTTTAATTTGTTCATGTATCGGTTACTTAGTAAAACTACGCTCAAGGTTTAATTCCTTTAAAAAGAAGTGAGGTAATTTATTTTATGAATCAAAAATTTTGTTTTCGGATGAACTTGAAAATATCTCTCCGGCCCGTCAAATTGCTAAAATCTTTATCGGTTATTTGAGTAATGAACAACTAAATTAAGGTTCAACTTTGACTTTTAATGTCTCGCCACCTCACGGCTACTGATACCATCTCAGAATCCGTTACGCAACACGGACCGCCTTCAATTGAGGCGAAACTGGCAAAAACGAGCGCCGGATCGGAATGACAAGCCCCGGGGCAACGGGCGTATAAAAGGCGACGGCGATTGGGGATAGGCACTTCGATACGGCTAATCCTTCTATTCTCGACATTGAGAAAGCTTACATAACTTATATTTTTATTTGAAATTTATTTATCAACATAACGCTTTACCTGAAAATACACAAACAAAACGACGCGCCCTCAAACCTATCCGTTTATTTTCTGTATGGAATTAGCTTGGCATATTATTTTATTATTTAGTTTTTTAATCATGCGCCTTCTTGCTTACACTTATCTGATCATCCCGGTTAGGTTTCTCAATATTATATCAACATGTTTTTATTGGTCACCCCTATCCGAAATTTCACCATGCTCAAAAGTGTTTTATGACAAAAATCTTAATATCCCTTTTTGTGTTTGTGATCTCCTCTTACGGTTCAAATTGTACGCTTCTTTTTTCTCTCGAGTTGAATTCCTCTCGTGTCTCCATTGTATCATGCCGCTTTATGACACTTCAACCGTAAATAACACCTCTCTAAAACCGCAATGCCCTCTCTCAGTCCTTTAAATATGCTTCTTGCCTTCCACGCTCACTATTTCGTTTTCAGAATGAGGTGGTTGTTCTTCATCGCCCTCATCGCGCTTGCCCAGGCCCACCCTACCCCTCTCAAGTGAGTTCAAATTTTCAAGCCTTCAATTATGAAGCTTAAGGGATAAGATCAAGAGGGTTCTGGCTTTCCTCAAGCATGCAGAGACCAACGGTGAATATGCAGTTAACACGGTAAGATACACGATAACCTTACCTTAGTATATTTTTCAGCCCACTGGAATCTACCCAATCAAGGACATCAACGAGGGTAACATTCTGGAGATCTTCAACTTCAGCCCCGAACTGGTAAATGAGGTCAAGCAGGGAGACACCCCCGTTGCCGCTCCTACTCCTGTGGTCGCTGCTCCTACCCCTGTTGTTGCTGCTCCTACTCCTGTTGTGGCTGCCCCCACTCCTGTTGTTGAGGCTCCGGCTCCTGAGCACCCTGTTGCGCCCGTGGAGCCCGTTGAGCCCGAACACCCCGTTGCCCCCGTGGAGCCTGAGCCTGAGCACCCAGTTGCCCCTGTCGAGCCCGTGGCTCCTGAGCAGCAGTTGACCCCCGTGGAGGAGAAGAAGCCTGAGACTGGAGCTCCCGCTCACCAGCCCGAGGAGGTCGCCAATGCCGTTCCAGTTGCTCCCGCTCCTGCAGCCACCGGATACGACGGAGCTTCCGTTCCTGAGGTGCCCAGCCACGACGAGACTCCTGCCCCTACTCCTGCCCCTGAGACTCCCGCTCCCGAGACTCCTGCTCCTGAGACTCCTGCCCCTGAGACTCCCGCTCCCGAGACTCCTGCTCCTGAGACTCCTGCCCCTGAGACTCCCGCCCCCGAGACTCCTGCTCCTGAAACTCCTGCCCCTGAGACTCCCGCTCCTGAGACTCCCGCTCCTGAGACCCCTGCCCCTGAGACTCCCGCTCCTGAGACCCCTGCCCCTGAGACTCCCGCTCCTGAGACCCCTGCCCCTGAGACTCCCGCTCCTGAGACCCCTGCCCCTGAGACTCCCGCTCCTGAGACCCCTGCCCCTGAGACTCCCGCTCCTGAAACTCCCGCCCCTGAAACTCCTGCACCCGAGACTCCCGCTCCTACCCCCGCTCCTGAGACTCCCGCTCCTACTGAGGCTTCTCCTCCTGCCCCTGCTCCTGAGGTCCCCGCAGTTCCCGAGGAGAAGCCCGCAACTGGCTACGAAGGGGCCCCCGAGACTCCCGCTGTTCCTGCCACTCCTGACCACTCTGCCGAAGTTGGACTGAAGAACCCTGCCGAGGTCCCCGCTGAGACTCCCGCCCCCGAGACCCCTGCTCCTGAGACTCCCGCTCCTACTGAGGCTGCCCCTGAGGCTGCTCCCGAGACCCCTGCTCCTGAGACTCCCGCTCCTGAGACTCCTGCTCCTACTGAAGCTGTTCCAGAGGCTGTGTCGGAGACACCCGCTCCTGAAACTCCCGCTCCTGAGACCCCTGCTCCTGAGACCCCTGCTCCGGAGACCCCTGCTCCTGAGACCCCTGCTCCTGAGACCCCTGCTCCGGAGACCCCTGCTCCTGAGACCCCTGCTCCCGAGACTCCTGCTCCGGAGACTCCTGCTCCGGAGACCCCTGCTCCTGAGACCCCTGCTCCCGAGACTCCTGCTCCGGAGACCCCTGCTCCTGAGACCCCTGCTCCCGAGACTCCTGCTTCTGAGACCCCTGCTCCTGAGACCCCTGCTCCTGAGACTCCCGCTCCCGAGACTCCTGCCCCTAAGACTCCTGCTCCCGAGACTCCTGCTCCTGAGACTCCTGCTCCCACTCTCGCCGAGCCCGCTGCCCCCGCTGAGCAGAAGGTAAGCCTCTCTCCCAACTCAACGCATAACCTCACTTTCAGCCCGCCGAGGAGAACGCTTACGGAGCCGCCCCTGCCCACCAGCCTGAAGAGACCAAGCCCGAGCAGCCCGCTCCCGTGCCTCACGATGGAGCCTCTCTCGGATACCAGGGTAAGCGATACACTCTAATTAAATCTAATCTTCTTTTTTCAGCTGCCTAAACAGATCGACCACTGCGCGACAACCGTTGTTTCTGTACACCAACGTGTTATTTATTGTTGTTGTAGCGGCAGTATAAAGATTTCTATCTTTCGGTCATGGTTAGCTAGTGGTTTCCAACCAGTTTACAAACGCGTCCAGTTTCATAAACAAAGAAGGGTTGGTTGCTCGCTACTATGTGTTATTCACATCGCTAGTTAATTATCAAGCGGACTATAAGGGTCGGGTTAACTACATAGTTGCATGCATAATTTTTTTTTGAAAGCCAAACAGCCGAGAAAATTTTTTGCATTATAAGTTCGAATGTTGATCGGTGCTTGCTATACTTCGTGTTCAATTAACAATTTAATTAATGCAGAAAAAGAAAATATCTTTTCACAGTTTCTCTGAGTACTCCCTATTCTACACGCTCTCTCTTTCTTTCTTTCTCTCTCTCTCTCTCTCTCTCTCTCTCCCTCTCTCTTTAAGTAATTTTTTTCTTTGCGCGCACTTGAATTAATTTAACTGATTAAATACACCTTAAAGTATCACTAAATTACTCTAGACGTATTTATTTAAAAACAGGAAAACAGTTTGTCCCTGTGCGGATCCGAACCATCGATGTTTCCGGTTGATGAGAATCGTAAACCATGCCGGTGTTTAAGCCACCTTTGTTGGGTTGATAAACGAGAGGTCACGTGTGTGTATATAAACGTATGAGTAGTTTATTTTAATTGCGATGTTTTGACATGTTTTGACGCGATAGTCATCGATAACGCTATCGTAGGAAGACTACTGCAATTTTACCTTTTACGCAACTCATTTCCTCTTATTTAAACAACATTCATTACGACATGTTCGAGACGCAAAATTCTCGCGAAGCCGTTGTAACATCCTGATCCATCCGGATGCATCAGGCCTTGCTGCAATTATCCCACAACATGTTATCGAAGATTTTGTGCTTGTCCAAAATTTCTACCTTAAAATAAGCCTGCAAATTGCAGGAATTGATGTATACTCGCCGAAAAGGGTTCTCAAATCACGGGCCGCCCCGTCCAAAACAGTTTGTTAAAACAAAATTTTAAAAAAAAACCCTTAAAATGATTTTTCAAATAACTGTTTAAAACGTTTTAATTATGTTCTTATTGGTTCTTGTCTGTCTTAACGGTCCTTAGGATTTTTTCCGGTCCTTTGAAAATACAGCGGTCCTTTCAATTTTGTCCGCTCCTTTGAAAATTCTGCGGTCCTTAAAAAAATTTTGCGGTCCTTAGGATTTTTTCCGGTCCTTTGAAAATACAGCGGTCCTTTCAATTTTCAAAAAAATAGAATTAAGCAAAAAAGAAGAGCGCCGGAATCGAACCATGGTCGTTTGGTTGGTATATTTGTAGACCAAACTGAGTGGACTGGCTGAAACGTGTCCGACAGACATAATTTTGAAACCCGCCCCTTGATTTATCGAAAATGGCTCGTTGAAGTAATTTGGTAAGTGTTATTTTTGAAAGTATGGCGATAACAATGGATTTGAAGAATAAACGGGCGCTAATAAACGCGCGCGCCTGTGCCCTCGTCTGGTGACCAAAGTGTACTATCGATAATCATTCTTGCGCAACCCAACAGGCCCTGCCACGCGAGATTTCGCCTATCCGGCTGTGCAAAACACCAGAGCATTGTTGCGTAAAACTAGGTTTCCTGTTTCTCTTTCTCAGAAATTTCTCATTTGTTTCTCATTGTTTGAGGCGATTTACCAATTTTTGTCAATATTTTAATCGATTTTGGGTATTTCTTAGCTAATTTAAGCCTTCTGGAACAAGCCACATGTCTAAAATCACATAAAATTGGTTGAAAATTTCATATGAACATTTTTTTGCAGTTGATAGCATAAACAACGACATTTTCGTGCAGACGGTGTTGTTCACGTACTCTATTTTCGCTCCCACGCATTACCGTTCCGCCGTTCAGCTGCTTTTGTCAACGGCGTTCTAATCGACTTTTCCGCTGATTTTTGTTACTTTTTATAACTTAAATAGGTTCTAAACTGACTAGAATCAATATTAAAATGAAATGTAAAAAAACTGTAGAAAAACTTCATTTGCACTGTAAAATTAACGAAAACAGTGGTTATCAGGAAAGTTCATCTTCGACGTGGATGGGAAGTCTCTTGTGCTAAACAAGTGATACCATTATTTTTATAAGTTATAATTATTGCCTGGAAATTATAAAAAATCAGAAATATCAGCTAAAATCGATAAATTGGAGAAAATTGGCTAAATTACAGTAATTTCTCATTTTTGTGTGCTTATATTCATTTTTAAATCAGTTCTATCGGATGCTAGCTGTATTTTTTAATAGAATAATTCAAAATTGTGAGATTTCATTAGTTTTCATTGTAAAAATGACTGGCAAGTTGCTAAGTCTTTGGGCCCTGCAATTTTACTTGGCAACATTCGAGCTGGTTAATTGGGTCCCACCACCATTGGCATTATCGATTATTACTTTTCTTTCTGGAAATCAGGTCTCCAAGTTCAATAATATCGATTAATGACAACTTATCGTGCCAGAACCTTTAAATTGTAGTGTAAAATCGATTTCCGCTCGAGAAATTACCCAAACTACCGTAATTGGCTGTCCCTGCGAATCTATCATCATTTATAGGCCTTTTAAAGGTTATTTGTGTCATTTTCAGCCTGAAAAGTTACATTTTATTGATTTTCTTCAATTGCCTCAGATTTGACTGCTTGCCAATTATAGGGGCACTTGGAATGGACTTGGCAATGTGCCACTTCTTTAATTGTTGACGATTGTCTGTTTCGAAAGTTCGGAATGAACGGCTTATTGATTTTACTCAATTTTTTTATTTTATATCACATTTATTGATTTTACTATTGATTGAACGTCTTTTTTTCACTTTCCTTGGCAAGGGATCCCTGCTTTCGATGCTAATTTTCCCTATTTTCAGATTTGGGTATGGCCGCTCTGAACACTTCTTCCTCCAGTTCCTCCGGGGACCGTGGAGTGGAGGACCTCGTCGAGTGTCCCATCTGCTACGCCCCCTTCGACCGTCCTCTCCAGCTCTCCTGTGGCCACACTTTGTGTGGAAACTGCGTCGACAAACTGGTTTGTTTTATTTCTTTATTAAAATTGTTTTTAAAACTTTTTTTAAATATTTAAATATATTTTACAAAAATCTTTATTTTAGGTGGAAGGCTCCCGTCAGGCGCCCCATCACAACCTGATGATGGAATTCGGGGATGAGGAACTGCAGCGATTGATGAATCCCTTTGGAGTGAGTTTAAAAAGCTATTTAAGCGGCCTACGGTTGCCAAAAAGCGGTCTATTGTTGCCAGAAAGCGGTCAAGCGGCCTTTGGTTGCCAGAAAGCGGCATAACCTGTTCAAATAACTAATTTTTATTTTCAGGACCGTGTTTTCCGTGCAGCCGTGGGCGCCGAGAACCAGCAGGGCCTCGGCGGAGCGCAGGAGGCAGCGGCCCAGGTGCCCCCCGTCCAGATCCAGCCTCCCCATCCGCTCCACCATCGCTTCGTAAGTTTGTTTAAATCATTTATTTTAATTTTTTACTTGAATAATTAAAATTAATCTTTTTTTTATTAATAATTTTTATTCTTAGCTACCGGTTTCATATTCGTTTTAATATTAAAAATTAAAATATTTAATGAAATTTTTAAAATTCTTTTTTTTCTATTTTGTTTTTTAAAATTTATTCTCAATTCAAGTCTTGAATTTTTAAAATTTTAAATTAACATTTTTTTTTGTTTTATTTAAAAACTATTAAAATTCATTCTCAAAATAATTAAATTGAAATTTCAAAACTGCAATTACAAGTTCTTTATTTTTTTAAATTGTAAATTAACTTTAAAAAATATTAAAATTTAAATATTAAATTACAGTTTTAAATTACAAATCCTTGTTTTTATCATCTTTTTTAAAATCTTTGGAATATTCAATTGAAACAATTGATCTTGATTTCTAAAACTTTGAATTCCGAATTGTTGAATCCTTTTGTGTTTATTAAATTAATATTTTTTTAAATTTTCTTGAAATTTTTGTTTTATTTTAAATTAACATAATTTTTAATTTAATTTGCTTTTAAAACATTAACATTTTATTAAAAATCTAAAACTCGATTTCCATTTATTTTCAAGAGAAAATCTAAAACTCCATTTTCAGAGGGCCAATTTCGGGTGGGACGCGCCGTACGACCCGGTGCCTCCGCCGGTGAACGCCATGAACCGCATAATGGGCCGTAGGATGTACCTGGGAGGAGGAGGAAATGCCGGCGATGGCAGGGGAACCACCATCAAGTGCCCCGAGTGCCGTGCCCCGACCACCGTCCCCGCCGCCGGACTGCCGGTCAACTATCGTTTGCAAGGTAATATTCTAATTTTTTTTTGAAATTGTTAATTTTTTTTCAGACATGATCGCTCGTCTGAATGCTCAGAGTGCTATTACGGGTAAAAAGGTATGTTTATCAGCCCTGGAAAGCCAGAAATCGTCTGAGGATGGAAGGACAACTCATCTGCACGGCGTTTACAATCTGCTCATCGGAATATCCCCCAAATTTGAATTTTGAGTCAACAATCAGGGAAAAGGCCGCTTTTAGGCAACCCTAGGCCACTTAGACCGCCTTTTCCCAATAAAAGCCGCTTTTTGGCATCCATAGCCCGCTTGACTTGCTTTTGGCAATTAAAAGCCGCTTTTTGCAGCAAAAGGCCGCTTTTTATGTTTTTTTGGCAGCAAACCCCCGCTTTTTTTTCGCTGTTTTGGCAATTGAGGGCCATTTTTTGGCAACCATAGGCCACATTGTTTTTTTCTTTTTTTGACACTGCCTCATTATCATGGTAGGGGAAAAAAATAAAATAAAATGTTTTTATAATTTCTGGACCATTAAAACACGATTTAATTTTAAAGTAATAAAAATCGATTCAATTATTAATTTAAAAAAATTTTATTTCTGAATTTTCTATAAGCGGATTTATATTTCAAATACTTAAAAATCGATTTAAATATAAATTTTACAAAATGTTCTAGTTTCTAAATTCTAATTTTTAAATTTCAGGTTACTGCCAAAGTCGAGGTTATCAAGTGCGAGCGTTGCGAGGAAAGCCTGGCCAACGGCTGCTACTACACCTGCAAGAATCCGGAGTGCGAAAATGACGGTCGCTCGGTTAGTAAAACCTTATTTTTCTCTTTTTTTATTACTTTTCAACCCAACCTGTTTGTTGCCACTGTTTTGAGACTTTTAAGGTCATTTTAAACTTTAAAAAATTCTTTTTAACAATATATTCATAATTTCAGAAGCAGTTGTGTGCCACTTGCGGCATTCGCTACCACAACGGACACAGGATCGACGAGAACAGGGTCCTCACGGATAGGGACGTCGCTGTGAGTTTAAATTTAAAAAATAAAATAAATTTAATTATTTAAAAAAATTAAATTTGCATATTTTCCTTTTTTGTTAATTGTTCTTGATTGTTAAATTAATTTTTTTAAATTACTTGTTTTACTAATTTGAATTTTAGGAGGCGAAGGAGTCGATAGGACTGCACATGGCTCGTGCCACTCAGGCTATGGAACAACTGACCCAGAAGATCAATTTGCTGTCCGTCGATGCTACCCAGAATTTCTCGGATGTGAGTTTTGTTAAAGGTTTAATTAGAATTTTTAAAAATAACTGAGTTTAAATTAATTGTTTTACTTTTTTAATGAAAATTTCTCTTTTCAGCGTATGGCGGAGTCGATGAAGGTGTTCGACAGTCTGGCGTCTAGCATGGACGGGCTCCTCTTCCACTCGGTGGATGCGCTGGTGGAAATTCAAAGGAAGGCCGACGCTGTGGCTTCCAAGTACGAGGAGGTGGGATTTTATTTTTTAATTATTTTGTTGAAATTTTTTTAAAAATTTAATTTAATTTTTTAAAATTATTAATTCTAATTTCAGATGAACCTCCTGGTGCAGGACTTCGTGGAGGCGAACAAGAGGCAATTCGAGAACTTCGACAGGCAGATGGCCGATTTTCTGCGCGAGATGGGCCTCAACATGCGTGCCGTCACCGTCAAACAGGAGCCGATGAGCGAGGACGATGTGATCGTTCTGGAAAACGATGTAGGTTTATGAGAGATTACGAATTTTGCGGGGAAATCGGTAAATTTCCAGAACAAAAAATCGATACTACGTGATTCCTGTGCCTAAAGCGTTCTTAAGCCATCAGTATGCGGCCTTAGATTGCCAAGAAAAGCGGCAAGCGCCCTGAGGTAGCCAGAAAAAAGCGGAGAGCGGCACGAAGTTACCAGAAAAAGCGGAAGCAGCCTGAGGTCGCCAGCAAAAGAGGAAGCGGCCTGAGGTCACAAAAAAAAGCGGAAGCGGCCTTAGGTTGCCATAATCTGCATAAAACATTATTCTGTGGATTGCTGTGCTATTAGGAGCCAGCGGCGGACTACGACGAAGACGTGGTCATTCTGGAAAATGATGTAAGCCTTCAATAATCCTAGACCGAAAAGCCGCCTGCGGCTATTAATTGACGCCAAAAAGCGACCTGAGGCTGTGAAATGAGGTCAAAAAGCGGCCTGAGGCTGTAAAATGTAACACATTAATCCTGGTTTTTTTCAGGCGATGGATCTCCGCCGCAACGTGGACCTCGGTCCGGGTCCCTCCACCAGCAGGGCCATCGCCAGAGCTCGCGACAGGCACGAGGCCAAGCGTCAGGCCCATCTGGCCAGACAGCGCTTGGAACAGTGCGTTTTATTCAAATTACACCTAACTAAATTCGCATTCAGTAGGATGACTCGTGAGTTGAACCGCCACGTCGCGGAATCCGGACGTCGTGCTGCCGCCGCTCTGGCTGCTGCCACTGGCGACGGGGAGCAGCGAATGGAGGGTTCCCGCTCTCCCAGCCCTGAAATCGGCGGTGTTGGAGGCGAGGTTCTTCGTCTGATGCGGGAGGGAACCGACACCGAGAGGGTCGTCGGTCCCGTCACCGAGAGAGCTGCCAGGGTGAGGAATTTCCGAAATCTTGTATGAAATTTAAAAAAAATTGAACTCTTTTTTTTTAACCGAATTTTTAGGTCCAGTTTTTTAAAATTAGTTTTTTTCAATTAAAGGTGCTTTTCAAACATTAAATAATTTTTTTAAACAAAATGAATTTTTTTTAATGTTAAAAATTTGAAATTTTATTATTTTGAAAAGTGGAAAAATGAACGGTCAAAAATGAAAAGTTTTTGAAAATAGGTTTTTTGAAAATTTTCCTGTCAACCGATTATTTTAAAAAAACATTTGCAAAAAGTAAAAATATTGAAAATACAATTTTTACATTAAAAACAGTTTGTTATTAATTTTTAAAAGATTCATAGAAAAAAAATTTAAGTCATGCCATGCTGTGCATGAAAATTTTAAAAAAAAAGTTAATAAAGTTGTTTAAAAATTTTTATAATTAAGTTGTTTTTTAAAAGTATTGTAATAATATTTTAAAATTAAAACTAAACGGTATAAATGTTGATCAATTAAAATATATTTCTAAAATTATAAAAACCTTAGTTATTTGTTAATATTTGTCTTTTTTAATTTGATCGAATCAATTTCAATCGTATTAATTGATAATTTTAATTTTTTAAAACCTAATTGTGGCAAAAGTGGGATAAGATTAATTTAAAATGCAAGAAAAAAACTTTAAAATAATAAAAAATGTGTATTTTTAAGCACAACAAAGACAGAGAGACCTTTTCTTCAAATTTTGTATGTATTAAAAAAATATTTCTTTTCGGAAGAGAAGGGGCACCCCTTCTCTTCCTTTTCTCAACTGAGAGCGCATCTATAATTCCCTTAGGCGACCGAGTATTTTCAGATGACTTTGAGCGCTCGTCGTCGTCTGGAGCAGCAGGCTGAGGGCGATGCTCTGATGAGGGGCGATTCTCCTCCTCCGGCCACCAGGCGCAGGGTCAACTTCGATGAGAACGTCGAGCGCGTCCTCATTCCGCACTCTCCGGAGCAGAGGGAGCTTCGTCGCAGGTACAACAGGGGCAGAGCGCGTCCGGAGGTGCCCGACATGCCAAGGCGCAAGACCAGGTAACTTGGGAGGAAAAAATCATTAGGAAATCTATAAAATTCATTTAAAATAGCTAAAAATGTCATCAGGCCGCTTTCCGCTTTTTCTGGCGACCTAAGGCCGCTTTCCGCTTTTTCCGGCGACCTCAGGCGCTTTCCGCTTTTTCTGGCAATCTCAGGCCGCTTTCCGCTTTTTCTGGCGACCTCAGGCCGCTTTCCGCTTTTTCTGACGACCTCAGGCCGCTTTCCGCTTTTTCTGGCGACCTCAGGCCGCTATCGGCTTTTTCTGGCGACCTCAGGCCGCTTTCTGCGGATTCTGGTAACCTCAGGCCGCCTTAGATTCATTCTGGTGACTCATTGCTCTACTGTATTCAGATGTTCCAGGCGTAACGCTGCTTTGGAGGAGCACAACGTGTTCCCCGCCGAGCCGACCACTCCTCCGCCGCCCATTCCGAACGAGCCTCAGGGACCTCCGAGGTCTCCTTCTCCCGAGACGCCTCCCACGCCGCGCTTCTTCGATGACGCTTCTGCCGTGAGTTTCTCTATCTCTCTATCTCTCTCTTTCTTTCTCTCTCTAAATAAAGTGGCTTAAAAATGAAAATTGTTTAATTTTTAAAATGTATTTCTTTTTTATAAAGTAAACTTGAAAATAACTGAAAACTGAAAATCCTTTAAAATAGCAGCAAATTAGAGATTTTTGATTTTTATGTTGTATTACTTAAAAATTATTTTACAAAAATCATCAATGTGCAAAATGTTTAAAAATTCTAGCTCCAAATTCAATTTTTTGACATACCTCATTTGCATATAGCACACCAAAAAGTACTCATTAATGTTGTTTTAAATCAAATACGAATTTTTGATCATTTTGTGTTTTATGATTTTTATAAAATCACTTTGCAAATTGTTTAAATAACTAATTAAAATATAAAATAAATGTTTAAAAAAACTAATATTCCTGCTTCAAATTCAAATTTTATTATTGGTACAAACTTCCCTCATTTGCATATGGCACACCAATAATGACTTTTTAAGATAAGTTTTACAATATATTACACTTACGGTTAGAAACTGACATGCAAGCTTAAAATTGAGCTTTTGAGATTAAAATGGCACATTGAAAGTGCTATATGCAAATGAAGGTGTTTATATAAAATTAGATCGTTTTTTGGGTGTAAATCAGTGAAATAACCGAGAAAATCGAATTAAATTGAATTGTCTTGATCTAAATCTCTCTCTCTCTCTCTCTCTCTCTCTCTCTCTCTCTAATCCCTCCATTTACAGGGCTCTTCTTCTTCCTCCAACGATGCTCCTCCCAACGCCCCTGGTCCCTCCGGTATGTAGATCAACCGCCTATGTATGTATATTCGTTGCCTTATTCTGGTTCTCTAATAAATTGTTAGCAACGAATTTTCTCCTTTTATTTTCCCTTTTCTCCCGTCAATAGTCGTGGAATACCTTCTGGATCCCAGTTTTTCCTGAATTCCTCCATTCCTTCAGTCTTCAGAAGGCTTCAGATGCTGGCCCTCAGATGTCTCCGTCGTCTGCCGACGGTTCCCCTCGGTAGACACGTTGTGTGTAAGAAATAGCCGAGTTTCTCGTTTTATTGGTGGTTAGGCAGGTCTGCGTCCACAGTGCCCTTCTCTTCGCTTTCCGAGGAGGACCGGGGCCATGCCATCCTCCTCTCCCAGGCCACCCTCCCTCCCGGATCCCTGAAGACTCCCCACGATGTCCTCTGCAGAGCCGTTTTTGGTGCTAAGGTAGTTGACTCATTTGCATATTGCACCTACAAAAGCTGGAAATATGGAAGCCACTGTTTTCAGCATCAACATTTTTAACAAAACAAAAAAAACCAAAATTACTCTCACACGGTCCAGTTGGATCAATCGGTTGAACTTAGCACTCCTCATTTGCATACAGCACCGCTATAAAGATAAAAAACATGAAAAACCATTGTTTTCAGTTGAAATTGAGAAACGATTGGGGTTTGGTGTTGAAATTACCACCCCCTTATTTGAATATTGCATTTCAAAAAAGGAAAAAAAAACCGAAAACACCGCTCTCCGGTGAAATTGAAAAATTGAGACACGACCCTGTCTCATTTGCATAATGCACGCTAAAACAGTTATTTTATTCAATTTTTCCAGGAAGGTATAAACATCGAAACCACTGTTTTTAGTTGAACTTGAGAAATGGAGACACTATCCGGCTTTTGGTTGAAAATACCACCCCTCATTTGCATATTCCAGCTCAAAAAGTCGAGTTCGACGAGTGCTGGCTGATACTTGTTCCTGAAATAGTCAAATTGACAGAGCCACTTTGAGGCCTAATTTACCAGCCTCAAATATTGGCAATCCGGTTAAATTTTAATTTATCGTCCTTAATTTGCATTGAGCACCCTTAAAAGTACTTTTTTATATCGTTTAAGGCCCATATTTAGCATCCTCTAACACCGAGGGTTCGTTTCATGCCAATCCTCGTTTTTATAAAAGTTTTTTTTTCGTGCCGAGACCAATTTTCTCATTCAATAATTAAAGTTTAACATTCTAGGTGCTGTCGCTGTCCTCCTCTCTGGCGGGCGCTGTGATGGTTCCGGTGCTGTCGAGTTACCTCTGGGAAGCTGCCTCCCAACGACCGACGATGATGATGTTTGCCATAGGTTAGTTTTATCCTCAGAAACCTGACCGGCTTACCAGAAAAACATCGAGGGTTCGGTTCCACGCAGGGACATTTTTGTTGATTTTTTTAAAAGGAAAACTTGTAAAGAGAGCTTTTATTGTCATTTGAATTATTTCAAGTGAACTAAAAAAAAGTTACATTGGGTGTCTTCGAACCCTCGTTGAGGACCCACAGGTCGAATATTCTTGGGAACTGGTCTGGCCCAGGGCCCCCTAGTTTATAAAACTATCGACGAAACGACCAAGGTTCGATCCCGGTCTGTGCACTTTTGTTGTCCCATTTTAATTGATTTGTTTTCAGTAGCGAATACGTTCCTGGTCGCGCTCTCCTTCACTCCCCTTCTCCTGAACATCTTGAGTAAGAGGTTCCCCATCCAGATCTACTACAACCACAACAAGAAGGTAATTCAATTCTTGAGCGGCCTATGGTTGCCAAAAAGCGGCTTTTAATTGCCAAAATGCAGGCCAAGCGGCCGGTGATTGCCAAAAAGTGGTCCAAGCGGCCTATGGTTACCAAAAAACGGCTTTTATTTCCGAAAAAAGCAATTCAAGCGGCTTTTAATTTTCAAAAAGCAGTTCAAGCGGCCTTTGGTTGCCAAAAGCGGCTTTTATTTCCGAAAAAAGCAATTCAAGCGGCTTTTAATTTTCAAAAAGCAGTTCAAGCGGCCTTTGGTTGCCAAAAGCGGCTTTTAATTGCAAAAAGCCGGTCGAGCGGCCTTTGGTTGCCAAAAAACAGGTAAAGCGGCCTTTGGTTGCGAAAAAGCAGCCTTTCTAATGCCTAAAAATCATGTCGAGCGGCCTATGGTTGCCAAAAAGCGGATTTTATTTTCCAAAAAACAGTTCAAGCGGCCTTTGGTTGCCAAAAAGCGGATTTTAATTGCTAAAAAAAGCAGATCAAGCGGCATTTGTTTGCCAAAAAGCGGCTTTTTTACTTACCAAAAAGCGGATAGAGCGGCCTGTGGCTGCCAAAAAGCGGCTTTTAATTGAAAACTAGTTGATCGAGCGGCCTATGGTTTCTAAAAAGCGGGTCAGGCGGCCTTAGGCTGCCAAAAAGCGGCTTTTAATTCCGAAAAAGCAATTCAAGTGGCCCAAGCGGCTTTTAATTTTTTAAAATCATTTGTTCCAGCAATTCGCCTTCGTCTACTACGACTTCTTCCTGCGCAAGAGGGCCCGTCTCTTCTCCTCCTCGGAAATCAAAGACCCGGCGAAGGAGAACGTCCGTATGCTAATTCCGCTGGCAACGGCTCTGTTGGACGGCAATCCGCTGCTAATCTCCCTCGATAGGAATGCCTACATCGACAAATTAGCATTCGACGACCTCACCAGGAACATCGAAATCCCGGACAACCACGATTAGAGCACGTTTAGATAGAATATCTCTTTTTGTTTCTTGTTTTTGTTATAAATAATTTTATTTCTGTTCATTTTATATTTATTTCTTGGGTTAATAACCCTTAAATTTATTTATTTATTTAAAATATTAATTTAATGTAATTTATTGGGTTATTGGCCCTGATGTCTTTGTTATTTATTTAAAAGATCTAGTTTTAGTTTTTTTTAACATATTTTTTATTAAAAAAATTAAATTTATACGCAGATGATGAACGGCAACTACCCACCACCGATCGCCCTCAATTACCAGCATGAGCCGGAAAAGGTAGGGAAATTTATTTTTATTGTTTTATTTTAAATTTCATTTAAAAATTGATTAAAGTTTAGAAGAAAAAAAATTCTTTTATTGTTCAACAAAATGAGTGCTAAAAGCGATAAAAGTGGTTGAAAGAGGTCCAGGCGGTATTTTTTTTAAACCATAAAGCGGCCTACGGTTGCCAAATAGCGGTATAAGCTACCCTTGTTTTCTTAAAAATTAATAAAAACTGCCTATTCTCGCCAAAAACAGGTTTGAGTGCCTTCTTGGGCTTCCAAAAAGCGGTCTAAGCGGCCCTTGGTTGCCAGAAGGCGAAAAAAGCGGTCTTTTGTTGCCAAAAATTTATAACAAAAGGCGGAATTTGGTTGTAAAAAAAGCGATAAAAGCAGCCTTTTTTGCCTAAAAGTATTCGAGGCTGCCTATGCTTATCAAAAAGGGGTCTAAGCGGCCTTTGGTTGCCAACGGTGAAAATCGGTATTTGCTTGCCAAAAAGTGAAAAAAGCGGCCTTATGTTACCAGAAAGCAGTCTCCAGCTGCCAAAATGCTATAAAACTGGCCTTTTTGTTTTTAAAAAGCGATTAAAGCGGCCCCTTTGGTTGCAAAAATTGGTTCAAATGGCCTGTGGTGATTTTCAAAAGGCATTAAAAGCGGCATTTTTTTTTTGCCAAAGGCGGCCTATGGTTGTCGAAAAGCGGCCCTAGCGGCCTTTTTTGGCCAAAACTGGAAAATCGTCCAAGCGGCCTTTGTTTACCAGAAAACGAAGATTATATTCCCTTCTTTCAGGTCACCCAGGCGGTGAACTTCCTGGAGCACAGAACGAGGGAGGCCAAGTCCACAATCGAGGACCTTTTGTACATGCTAGACTACCAGGAAAAAGTCCCTTGGTATTTATTTAATCAGTTTTTCTTCAAATTATAAAGTTTTCAGGCCCGATATGCTGGAGAAATTCGCCTCGCTGGCCTCCGCTATGTCGAACATCGAGAGTGCCCTGAAAAAGAGTGGCATCCAGTCGGCCAGTCAGTTTTTAATTTATAATTGTTTTAATGAAAAATTCTATTTATATTTTTAATCGATGATTTTAGGCATGGAAGACCACGGCGCCCTCCTGAGGACTCACGTTCTGGTCCCGCAACGACTTCAGTTGGAAGCAGATCCGCAACTTCAGGTGACTTTTTAGGATTTTAAAGTTTTTGCATCTGTTTGACACGATGAAGTCCTTGTTGAAAATTGTACCCGAAATTTGCATATAGCACCCAAAAAAGGGCTTTTAGTGCCATTTTGAGGTTAATGAGTTTATTTCAGCAAATCTCCGGAAATAGGTTGTATTCGTGGAACCATGACGTAGTCCCCGACTACCTGCGGACTAAAATGAACCCCGAAGTGGAGCACGAGGAGAACATCATCGATATCGAGAAGGGCAACAAGGGTAAGCACTTTTAGTGTAATTTGAATTAAATGAAAAAAATACGTGAAAAATCTTTATCGATTGATTGCAGGCCTGGAGATGATCACCCGTCAGATCGGCACCCTGAACAAGCACGTGGACTCCCTGGGACAGACGCTGCCCATCAGCGACAAAGGCAACGAGATCATGGACAAGGTCAGACAGGCAATTGTAGCGCAGCGCCTGGCAGCTCCGTGTCAACCAGGAGGTCGAGGGTTCGATCCCGCCCGCCTCCAAAATCTGAAATGATAGAGCAAATGATCTTGAACCGGGCAAACTGCACACTACACATTGCAGCCGGTACCCGTGATGGCTTTCGATAAGATCTGATCAGAATTTTGGGGAAAAAAACTTTAAATCCGCCCTTTGCAAAATTTTAAAAAAAAGTGTAATTAATTTTTAATCTGTTTCAAATGCCTTAAATATGTTTCTGGTTATCATATTATTCAATTAGAATTAGACAAAAAGAAGTGCGCCGACCGGGATCGAACGTGGGTCGTGTGGTTGGTAATTTAGTGGACCAATTTGGGTTTCAAAATGTTTATTTTGAAATAAACTTTTTTTTCAATGATTTTTAGGCCGCTTTCCGCTTTTTCTGGTGACCTCAGGCCGCTTTCCGCTTTTTCTGCAATCTCAGGCCGCTTACCGCTTTTTCTGGCGACCTCAGGCCGCTTTCCGCTTTTTCTGGCAACCTCAGGCCGCTTTCCGCTTTTTCTGTTAACCTCGGGCCGTTTTAGCTTTAAAATAGTTAAAAAGTGGATTTTTCTTTCAAAATGTCAAATATTTAATGTAAAAACAAACTTCAACAACCTCATTCTGTCGATATATTTGTCCAACTTCATCGTATCTAAGGCAGTATTTTTTACCTCAATTACCAACATAAGCCACTGTTTGACAGGATCCAGTCTTAGTTTAAAATAGCACCCCAAATTAGCATATAGCACCCCAAAAATGTGCTTTTTAGTGCCATTTTGAGGCCAATAGTACCTCCAACGGCGGTTTCAAACCGTACCTGTCGAACATTGACATAAGCCCGCTTTTCTACTTTTTCGACCAACTTCTACAAAACTGGTTCGAAATAGTGGATTTTACAATACAAAATTTTAGTTTTTAAAATTTTAAACCTTTCATCATTTTTATCCTTCTTTTTCAGCCGACGCACAACCGAGAGGACACGGTGAAGCTGGTGCGAGCCATCATGTGCGGGGAGTCTCTGCGTGCGCAGTCGGTGACTCGTCCTCCGCAGGCCGCTTCCTCCGCCCCCGGAAGTGTTCCCCAACAGATGCCCCGCCCCTCCACCGCCATGCCCAACGTCCAATTCCAGCGTTGATCTCTCCTTCCCTTCTGTGATCTGTGACCTCAATTGTTTGTGGCCCACAAAAAAGTGGGCCAAAAATGAACTCTTTGTACAAATTATGCTATTTTTGTTGTAAAATTCCCCATTTAAATGGCTTGGTATCTTTGCTTTTAATAATTTAAAGGTAGTTTTGGTGGATTTATCTATTTTTTTTGCCTATAATGAGTGCAATATTCAAATCAGGATGAATGTGCCAGTGTGTCGGAGTAGGGCTGGATCGTCGCGGGCTGACTTCTGCGGCGTCGAACCGAGGGTCATCACTCCGGCGCCGGAGAGAAGGCCCAGCCAGCTGGCTGGCATCAACAGGACGCTCACCCAGATGCTGGAGGAGTACCTGCATTGTCCACAGTGAGTGGCAGAAAAGTAATTTTAAAAGAAAAAGGCGGCCTGAGCTTGCTAGAAAAAGCGGAAAGCGGCCTGAGGTCGCCAGAAAAAGCGAAAAGCGGCCTTAGGTCGCCAGAAAAAGCGGCCTGAGGTCGCCAGGAAAAGCGGAAAGCGGCCTAAGGTCTCCGGAAAAAGCGGAAAGCGGCCTGAGGTCGCCAGAAAAAGCGGAAAGCGGCCTGAGGTTGCCAGAAAAAGCGGAAGGCGGCCTGAGGTCTCCGGAAAAAGCGGAAAGCGGCCTGAGGTCGCCAGGAAAAGCACAAAACGGCCTTAGGTCGCCAGAAAAAGCGGAAAGCGGCCTAAGGTCTCCGGAAAAAAGCGGAAAGCGGCCTGAGGTTGCCAGAAAAAGCGGAAAGCGGCTTTAGGTCTCCAGAAAAAAGCGGAAAGCGGCCTGAGCTTGCTAGAAAAAGCGGAAAGTGGGCTGAGGTTGCCAGAAAAAGCGGAAAGCGGCCTGAGGATATCAGAAAAAGCTAAAGCGGCCTGAGATCGCCAGAAAAAAAAACGGAAGGCAGCCTGAGGTCGCCAGAAAAAGCGGCCTGAGGTCGCCAGAAAAAGCGGAAAGCGGCCTGAGGTCTCCGGAAAAAGCGGAAAGCGGCATGAGGTTGCCAGAAAAAGCGGAAAGCGGCCTGAGGTCGCCAGAAAAAGCAGAACATGTCAATATTCAAACCGTGGGAAATGCTATTGGGCTTAAAAAGGAGACGAAAATTGATTGTTGATGATGTTGTATGCAAATTAATCATGCTAATCGTTTCAACTAATCGTGAGAACCCGTCGCGTCAAACCGTGATTCCTCTTTAAAAAATTAGTAAAATAGTAAAATCTGGAATTAGTAAAATCTAGTTATAAAGGCAGTTCTACAGTGAGATAAAATAATGTGCACCGACTGGGACCGAACCCTCGACTATTCGTTTGTATTTTTTTAAAATTTGATTTTAAAAAATTTAATTTGTTATTTATTTCTTTATTTTTAAAAGACTTTTGCCGAATTTAAAAGAGTTTAAAATGGGTGAAATTCATTTTTAACACCGTAAACACCTTATAAGAAATAATATTTTTTTGTAAATAAACTACATTTAAAAAATTGATTTTTCAATTTTTTTCTTCAAACAAAGCCTGTGAGAACCATTTTTTCTATCCATTTTCTAATAAATCTACTATTTTTTAATTAGTAACGAGATCGTGAAATTGAGGGTTTTTAAATTATTGAAATGAACCCACCGGGATCGAACCCTGGTCGTTTGGATGGTATTTGACTGTAGCGTAGATAGGCGTACGTGAGAATTCTAATCATAGCGAAGGTTGCGGAACCAACGGAACGCCCAAAGGAAGAAAGAAACCGTGAATACGAATGAGAGTACGTGGGAAAACGCCCATCTCATATATTATTCACGACGGTTTGTGGCCAACATTGCCAAATAGCATCCATGTTTCGTCCTGATAGACCCGTATATTCCAGCTGGCTCCGATTTCTAAACGAAGAGGAAATGAAGAAAAAGTAGGATTTAAATCAACCCTTCGGCCTAAAGCAATCTAAGGCCGCTTTCCGCTTTTTCCGGTGACCTAAGGCCGCTTTCCGCTTTTTCCGGCGACCTCAGGCCGCCTTCCGCTTTTTCTGGCGACCTCAGGCCGCTTTCCGCTTTTTCTGGTGACCTCAGGCCGCTTTCCGCTTTTTCTGTAGACCTCAGGCCGCTTTTTTCCAAAAATCATCTTTTCAGCAACCCAAATTGGTTCCATAAATTACCAACCAAACGATCAAGGTTCGATCCCACTCGGCGCACTTCTTTTTGTCTAACTTTAATTGACTAATCTGATAATTAGGGACATATTTAAGACTTTAAATTTTTAAAAAAAAAAAAATTCAGTAATTTTTTAAAATCTTACATAGAGGGCCGGCTCAAAAATCCCTCATGACGGAAACTAAACATTAAAAAAAGTAAAGTTTCTAATTTAAAAAATAGTTTTAATTTAATTATATCTTTAAAAATCCCCTTTTTTTCAGTCCCTGTTTGATGGAGGAAGATGACCCACCCTCCCTTTTCGTCGAAGGCTCCTCCACCCCCGTGACCCACCTGGAGATCATGTCGAACAACCCTCCGGACAATTACTACGACATAATTACAGTGAATTTTTATTTTTTTTTCAAATAATAAAATTTAAATTTAAGGTCCTCTTCCCGTGGATGCAGGTGAACGTCAAAGTCACCCTCAACATCACCCTCGCCCACCTGAAATCGCAGGTTTTCGCGAAACTTCAGCCGTAAGAATTGAGAATTTTTGGAAAATTTGGGTTCTCACGGACCTAATTAGAATGTTGGACTGATCCGTTTCGGTAGCGCCAGCCGGCTGGCTCGAAACAGTCCGAGATACTGCCAGCTGGCTCGATATCCCTAGAAATTAGTGCCAGCCGGTTGGCTACATTCGTTTACTGACAGCCGAATGAACCTTAGAAATACAATAAGTTCCAGCCGGCTGTCTCAGAATAGCTGAAAATTAGCGCATTTTTGACATCTGGCTGCTTCGTTTTTCTAATTTCGATCTCTGACTAGTTGACTAATTTTTTAAGCAAAAACGCATTTAAACGGTTCTTAAATCGTTTGTTAATTATTTTAATGATTTTATTTTACCGATTTAAAAATTTTTGTAGCTGTAAGAGCCGCAGAACAAAGTGATTTCTCTCGTCGTCTGGGGTCTCTCCACATTGCGTGATCTCTTTACTCTCTCGGCGTCTCGTCTCTTAAAATCACATGCTCTCTCTTTAAAAAAGCAAATTTTCTCTTGTCGTCTACTTTCTCTGAAAAAAGATGCTTAAAGTTAAGAAAAAAACAGATCGAGCAGTCCTCTAATTTTATATTTTGCTCGAACCGGCCAAAAACTATGAACCACATGACCAAGGTTCGATCCCTCTCGGTGCCCTTAATTTTGCTTAACTTTAATTTAATAATCTGGTAATTAAAACACATTTAAGTTATTTTAAATTGTTTTAAAATGATTGTAAGAATTTCTACAAAAACCGGCTGGCCCAAAAAATCATCATTAAGAATTCTGCTGTAAATTACAAGATATTTTCAGAATGCGGGTGCCTGGCTACTCCATGGAGACTGCTGACTACCACTTCCGCATGATCAGTTGCATCTCGGGAGAAATGGAGTCTTTTTACCTGGAAGAGGTAGGTTATCTTCGGTTTTTGATGTTTCTGGACCAATATTTGACACATTCCAGTCTCAGTAGAAAATAGCACCCAAAATTTGCGTATAGCACATCATAAAGTGATTTTTAGGGTCATTTTGAGGCAAATAGCACCTCCAAGGGCGGTTTCAAACCGCTTTTGTCAAACATTGTTCTGGACTTTTTTAAAACACATTATTTTTTCAGTTGGAACTGTGTAAACTGCCGTGGTCCCGTCCTTATCCGATGATTTCACTGTTTCCACGAGAGGGCGTCCACGTGGAGAGAGAAATCGTCAAACAGATTGGTAGGTTTGAGGTCAAAAAGCGGCCTGAGGCTGGTAATTGTGGTCAAAAAGCGGCCTTAGGTTGGTAATTTAGGTCAAAAAGCGGCCTCATGCTGGTAATTGAGGTCAAAAAAGCGACCTTAGGCTTGTAATTGAGGGCAAAAAGCGGTCTCATTTGCATATTGCAGGTACAATCATCGGCCACTCCCTGGTCGAACTCGACGGAGAACTGTCGGATGAACTGAAGTCCTGCCGGGCTAGGCTGTGGTCCGTGACCTGTGAAGCCGTGGAAACTAGAGGTTTTTATTTATTTTATAATTTTATTACTTTTTTAAAAGAAATTAAATTAGAAAAACTGGATTTTAAATACTGTTTTTCCTTTTCAAGTTTTAGGCAGTGGCTATGAGCACTACGCCTTCCCGGAGGAGAGGATCCACCCGTCGGAGGATGATATTCCAATGAAGTTGATGGCCAAGATAGAGGGATCGAAGAGACACCAAGACGGATCGGAATTGTGCTACGAGGTCTTCTACAGAAGCAGAGGGAGGGAGGACGAGAACAGCGAGGAGACCTTCCTCCATGTGGCCGTCTCATTCGAAGTGGATCTGACTCCGGCCACGCTGATTGGCAAAGCGGTGGAGAAATTGAGGAGAGAGGGACATGTGGGTAGTATTCTAATGAAGAAAGCGGTCTGAGGTCACCAGAAAAAGCGGAAAGCGACCTGAGGTTGCCTGAAAAAGCGGAAGCAGCCTGAGGGCGCCAGAAAAAGCGGAAAGCGGCCTGAGGTTGTAGAAAAAGCGGCCTGAGGTCGCCAGAAAGCGGCCTTCCTATGATCTCACCTATTTTCTCTTCAGGAAATCGACGATGAGCCATTTCTTCTCCAATTAGCCGGCCAGAAGAGCTACCTCACCGGTAATAGCCGCAAACTCATCTCCTACAGCGTTAGTTTATTCCTTCTTGCCTTCTCAATATTCTAATTTCAGAGCATTCGGTCCCTATTCGGAAACTACAAAAGCCCGAAATTCGTCATGCGGCGGGAGAGTGTGGTCCTGGCTGATTTTCCTCAACCCAGGAAACTTATAAAGGTCTCTTTCTCTCTCTCTTTCTCTCTGTCTCTCTCTCTCTCTCTTCCACTTTATTCTAATCTCTTCAGCCCGCCTACGTCCTAGCCCACGAGAGTCGGACCCTCCTTGAAGCCCCCGAACCTGGTGTGAATCCAATCCCTTCGATTTGGTCCATTGACGAGAATCTGATGATTAGGCCGATGAGCTACAGTAATATGGGAGCCCACCACGAACACACCGCTACGGTAGGTCAAATTCATCATTTTGAAGCATTGATTATGGTAGAATTACTGTAACTTTAAGATGTTTTTTTAGATTGTCGCCACTTTCACCTTCTACGTGGGTTCTGTGGTTATACGACGGTTAGCTTCGAAAGAAATCTCTCCCAGGAATCCCAGATGGACCGATGTGAGTTACTTTCTACTTTTTTTGGGATATTTTTTAACTGTGTAAAGTTTATTGCAATCTTTTAATTACTTTGTAAGCTAACTAATTATATAAATTAAATTTTAAAAGAGTTTGTTTTAGCCAGCAATGTCTACTGGAATCTACATGAAGGACATCCCTGAATGCGCTATTCTTTGTGTTCAACTCTTCGAAGTTAGAAGGGAACGGATTAAGCAGAAGAGCTTCAGTAAGGAGAAGAAAGAGGAAGAGGCTGTGAAGAGGTTTGTCTTCTGAAGGAGTGGTTAGAGATCAGAGAAGCAGAGACCCACGTCATATAGTCAGAGACGCAGAGACATAGGGTTAGAGACGTAGAGAAATAGGGTTAGAGACGCAGAGGGACAGGGTTAGAGACGCAGAGGGACAGGGTTAGAGACGCAGAGGAACAGGGTTAGAAACGGAGAGAAACAGGGTTAGAGACGCAGAGGAACAGGGTTAGAGACGCAGAGGAACAGAGTTAGAGATGCAGAGAAACTGGGTTAGAGACGCAGAGAAATATGGTTAGAGACGCAGAGGAACAGGGTTAGAGACGCAGAGGAACAGGGTTAGAGACGCAGAGGAACAGGGTTAGAGACGCAGAGAAACAGGGTTAGAGACGCAGAGAAACAGGGTTAGAGACGCAGAGAAAGGTCAGAGACGCAGAATTTTTCAGAGAATCAGAGAGTGAGAAGGACGAATTCCGCGAGCGTTCCTACGGCTTCTCCGAGAAGGACAACGACATGTTCAAGGGCTGGCCCGAATTTCTGAAGATTCTCCAGGACAAGGAGGATGAACTGCCCAAGGGAGAGAAAAAGGTAATTTTAGTATCATTTTCTTTGTTTAAAAGCCTTAAACCCATTTAAATAAGGGCCGTTTATTTAATCTTCCTGAAAGAAGCGATTTAAGGAGGAGAGGATTGTGATTTCGTCGATCGGCTGGGTGAATATCTCCCTCTTCGATTGGAAACGGATCATGGTGCTGGGAACGCACAGCTATAATCTGTGGCCAGGGGATGCCGTTTTGCCGGCGGCCGATGGAAAGCTGGGGCAGATGGAGCTCAAGCCGGATGGGAGACAAGGTTTGTTGGCAGGGCCGTGGAAAGCCGCTTTTTGGGAGCCAAAGGCCGCTTGACCTACCTTTTTGCAATTAAAAGCCGCTTGACTTGATTTTGGCAATTAAAAACCTTTTTTGGTAACCAAAGGCCGCTTGACCTACTTTTTGGCTAATAAAAGCCGCTTTTGGCAACCAAAGGCCGCTTGACCTACTTTTTGGCTAATAAAAGCCGCTTTTGGCAACCAAAGGCCGCTTGACCTGCTTTTTGGCAATTAAAAGCCGCGTTTGGTAAACAAAGGCCGCCTGACCTACCGTTTTGCAATTAAAGCCGCTTTTTGGCAACCAAAGGCCGCTTGATCTGCTGTTTGCCTTCGACACCTCTTTTTTTAAAATTTGGACTCCCCCCACCCTATGGGACTCCTTATTTTTTAAACTGTTTAAGATACCTTAAATTTTATCGTTATCGTATTAATCAATAAGAGTTTGCCCAAAAAAATCACTATATTTATGCTACCGTAACCCAATTCACGAAACAATCGGAAAAATAGTTTTTTTCTTCTTTTAACAATTTCATTTTAACTATTATATCTGAAACGGTGAAATTGGTAAATGTTATTTGCACATAAAATTTGCATATTGCACCTCAAAAAGTTTTTTTTGTTTCTTCATTTTAGGCCCAATAACTTTCGAAATTTCGAAAGAAAGAAAGAAATTTGAAAGCCGCTTTCTGGCAACCAAAGGCCGTTTTTTGACAACCAAAGACCGCTCGCTTGACCTCTTTTTATGAGGAAATCGTAAAAATAGTTTTCTCTTTTCAAACACTTCATTTTAACTATTGTTTAACTGAAAAGTACAAAGTTTACACTGCAATTTTAAATTTTGTTCCAATTGTGGGTGCATTTTTTGTTCCAATATCGGGTGCATTCGATTTTTGTATTAAAAAAAACAAACCAGCTTCCCTTTTTAAATTATTTCCATTTCCGGCCTCCGGTGAATTTTTTTTTGTGCAAATAATTTTTTTTCAAATGTTTCGAAACTGTTCCAGTTTTTCACTATAATGTCAGTTTATTTCTTATTTTAATTGGAAAAGGTGGAAATATTGAGAAATTTTCCTACTTTTTAAATGTTTTTTTTTTGGCTCCAGTGGAAATTTTTTCAGAAAAAAAACTTAATTTTTTCAAATATTTCCAGCCGTTCAAAGAGTTCCAAGAGCTGTTTAGCCCATAACCAAGTTTTGAATTTGATTGAGTTCGAGGGAAGTTTCCGTAACCCTTTGTATGCAGAAAGCGGCCTGAGGTAGCCAGAAAAGGGGAAAGCAGCCTCAGGTTACCAGAAAAAGCGGAAGCGGCCTGAGGTCGTCAAAAAAGCGGAAAGCGGCCTGAGGTTGCCGGAAAAAGCAAGATAAGGCTCAAGATTTATTAAGTCTATCAATTTATACCTTTTTTCAGCGCACTGCCGCATAACCCTGGAAGTCTCCACCACCGTGAGCAACCGCCACGCCGACCCCATCCACTCCTGTCGCTGTGTGGACGATGACAAATGGAGCGAACTCTACGATGCTAATCAGGGCCAGCGGATGGCCCAGAATGCAAGAAACGCCTCTCTCGAAATGGCCGGTCTCCAACTGAACGACGTGGATCTGGCGGAATTCGTCAACAGTCTCCTCACGAAGCGATTCCTACAGGCGACTGTGGTCATTTCAGAAGCAGATCAGAGGAGACTGTGGAACTCGAGGTTTATTTTTAAATCGATTAAAAATAATTTTCAAAAACCAATTAATAATCGAATTTTAAAATAATAAAAACAATCAATAGTCGATTTTTAAATAGATTTTTCAAATAAAAAAAGTCATATTCTTTTTGTTAAAAAACCATTTAATAATCGACTTTTTAAATAATAAAACAATCAGTAGTCGATTTTCAAAATAGATTTTTTTAACAAAAAAAGTAATACTAAAAACTAATCAATAATCGATTTTTAATCAATGATCAATTTTTTTAAAAGTAAGTTGTAAAGCCAATCAATAACCGAATTTTAATAGATTTTTGTAATAAATAAGTATAATTCTTATTTTTTTAAAACAATCAATAATCGAATTTTAATAGATTTTTATAATAAAAAAGTAATTTTATTTTTTTAACCTGTTAATAATCGGTGTTAAACCATATTTTAAATAAATAGAAAAGGAATATTCCTTTTTTTTAAATAATCAGTTTTCGTATTTTTAATTGATTTTTTATAATAAAAAGTCATTTCTTTTTGTTAAAAAACAAATCAATAATTGAATTTGAAGTAGATTTTTTAATATAAAAAATGTAATATTCTTTTTTTCTTAAATAAAACCATACCCCGGGAGGGTTCGTCCGTGGACGGCCCCACCCTTAACTTTTAGGCCCAAAATCAACATTTCGTAAAAATAGAGCCTAACCCCCCTTAACTTATGAATTTTCTCGGCGTCTACCACCCTTAACTTGGGATAACCTGGATATACCCTCCCGAGGTATGAATAAAACCAATCAATAATCGATTTTTAGATAAATGTTTATTTTTTTATTTTAAAAAAATGGTTGATGATCGATGTTTCCATAGATTTTGTATTATAAAGACGTAATATTCCTTTTGTAACATCAATCAGTAATCGATTTTTAAATAGAAGTAATTTGAAAACAAACAATAAATTTTTATTTTAATAAAATACTATTCTTTTTGTTTAAAAATCTTATTTTAAGTAAATTTTTTATAATACAATCTGTAATATTATTTGTTTGGCAATCAATCAATAATCGATTTTTAGACACCACATCGCGCTGCACATCCCGGACGGGGTGATTCTTCTGATGGAGACGCAGGTCATGTGGGAGATGAGGGACAACTTTGGAGAAATCTACCATCTGATGATGTCTGGGGGATGGAGTCAGATCAGCGTCCCGGCGGCCATCACCATTTTGTCATCTTCGTAAGTTTTTTCAGCTTTTTTCGGCGACCTCATGCCGCTTTCCGCTTTTTTTTGTGACCTCAGGCCGCTTTCCGCTTTTTATGGCGACCTCAGGCCGCTTCATTTTTACAAAAAAAATACTTTTGTAATATAAAAATGACCACATCAATGCACTGTTTTCAGGAATACCGACCGTCTCATTCGCCAATTCGCCGCCAACTCTCTCGGCCACAAACTGGACGACCGCACTTTTCCTCTCTTCATCCTCCCCGTTATACAGGTTCTCTCTCTCTCTCTCTCTCTCTCTCTCTCTCTCTAATTCCCCTCTTTTCAGGCTCTTAAACGAGAAACCTGGGCTTTCTCCGACTTGACGGCTCTTCTGCTCAAACGCGCCCTCTCCGACTACCGTATAGGCCACAAGGTCTTCTGGCTCCTCAGAGCGGAATTGATCCTCGTCAAGTGGGTTTTTGGATTACTGTAGGGTTACGGTATTCGGTGGTTTTCAGGGATACGGTAGGGCCTGATAACGACCTCTTCCGGAGGATAGCTGTCCTGGTTGAGGCGTATTTGAGAGGGAATGAGGACTACATTCCGAGTATATGCAAACAGGTGGAATTTTTAAGGGAAAATAAGGAAAATTGGATTTTTAAGGTGTCGATGGTGGAGCGGATTTCGGACATGACGACCATGGTGAAGAATTACAATAAGGATGTGGCTACGCAGGTACATAGAGGGAGGGAGAGACATACAGACATAGAGAGAGACAGAGAGAGAGAGAGAGGTCATGTTAGAGACGTAGAAAGATTGAACAAAAGGTAATAAACGCAGAAGTGGTCTCTCTTTCGCTGCGTCTCCAACCATCAAATGGTTAGAGGTGCAGATAAAGAGCTACAAGTGATGGTTTGAGGTCTCAAACGAGAAACCTGGGCTTTTTTAAGGGATTGTTAGAGACAGAGAATTAGAACGGGTGATTAGAGAAGCAGAGAATGAAAGATAAATGGTATGATGAGGGACGCAGAGGAAGAGGGAGGGAGAGATAGAGATAGGTGAACTAGTTAGAGACGCATAGATATAGAGATAAAGTTAGAGACCCAGAAAGATGTAGAACCATTTGTTAGAAAGAGAAAGAGAGATAGGCGGATTGGTTAGAGACGCAGATAGAGAAACTAATTGCGCAGAGGATGGGAGAGATTGAACGAATCGTTAGAGAAGCAGAGACAATAGAGGGGAGGGACGGTTAGAGACGCAGATAAATAAGAATGGTTAGAGACGTAGAGTTAAATGGATGATAAGGGATTGTTAGAGACGTAGGGCAGAAAAAAAGACAGAGAGATAGGTTAATGATGCAGAGAGAAAGAATGAGAGATACGATGTGATAAGAGACGGAAAAACAGAATGGTTGAATTGTTAGAGACACTGTGAAAAGGAGAGAATTTGTGGAAATTACCTCTTTTTTTCCAGAAACTCCAAGAGGAACTGCGAGAGAAATGCACAGGAATGGAGAACATCGACTCCCCGCTGGATCCAACCGCTGTCCTGGGAGAATTAATGTACTTTTTCGCTTACGTTCCCTTTATTTTTAAATTTTTAAAACTACTTTTAATTAACTTTAAATTTTAGAATCGACAAGTGCAAGGTCCTCGGGAGTGCGAAGATGCCTCTGCGTCTCTGCTGGCGGAACGTCTCTCCCCTCTCGCAGCACCACCTCCCCACCTACGAAATCATCTTCAAAAATGGCGATGGTACCTTTTTTTGCCTTATAAAAAGCTAATAAAAGTGATTTAGATCTGCGACAGGACATGCTGGTTCTGCAGGTCCTAGAGGTGATGGACAATGTGTGGATGGTCAAGCAGATGGACTGCTGTCTCAGTCCGTATCCGGTGCTTCCAACTGGATACAAGGTAAAAACAACCTTCCTGAAGTTTTCTATAGTGGTTTCCAAGCGGCCTGAGGTTTCCAAAAGCGAATTCAGGCGGCGATCTGGTTATAAAAAATTGGTTCAGAGCGGCCTGAGGTTGAAAAAGTGGATCCATGCGGCTTTAGCCTGGGCAAAGGCTGTTCTAAGCGGCCTGAGGCTTATAAAAAACTAAGAGGCCTTATCTTACAAAAAAGCGGTTCCAAGCGGCCTTAGCCTACAAAAAGCGGTTTCAACCGCAATGCGGTTCCAAGCGGCCTGAGCCTGTCAAAAGCAGTTTCAAGCTGCCTTTAAACGTTAACACTGGTTTAGGCGGTCTGAGGTTACTAAAAGCGATTCCAGATGACATTGTGTTTCCGACAGTTGTTCCAAGCGGCCTCATCTTTTAAAAGTGGTTCCAAACTGCCTATCGTATAAAAAGCGAATCCAGGCGGGCGGTCTTAGCCTATGAAAAAGCGGATTCCAGCGCCCTGAGCCTAAAAAGCGGATCGAAGCGGTCAGGGGATGCACAAAGCGCTGCCAAGCCAATTGGGTTTTAAAAGTAGTTACAAGTGGCCTCTTTTTGAAGAAAGCGGCCTGAAGCTGATGGAAACATCTTGACCTTATGTTCTCTTAATCTGTTCCAAGCGACGTTGATCTACAGAAAGCGATCCAAGCGGCCTCAGAGGTCTCCAAAAGCGGTTGTTTCCAAAGCGACCTGAGGTTGCGAAAACGGAAATATAGTGTTAATCAAATCTAGTTTTCCGAAAAATGGGTATGACCTTATTTTGTGGAAATTTGAAAATAAAATATTTAAATATTGTATTATTTTCAACAACAAATACATTTTGGACAACTAAATGAGTATATCAATATTTCAGATCGGAATGATCGGCGTGGTTCCCAACAGCTGCACCATCTTTCAAATCCAGTCGGAGGGAGGGAAAGTTGGAACTGCCGTCAAGTCCCTGGAAACCACCTTTTTGAACAAGTTCCTCCGCAGCAACTCCAATGCCAGAGAGTGAGTTTCTGAGCTTCAGCCTTTGGTTGACAGAAAGCGGCCTTTTGCTGCCAGAAACAGTCAGATTCATTATATCTTCTCTTTTCAGATACCTGGAGAGCGTTGACCGATTCCTGATGTCCTGCGTCGGCTACTCTGTGGCCACTTTCATCATGGGCATTAAGGTAGTCCTCCCTGACTGTAACTCCCCTTTAATTCTTTCAGGACAGACACAACGACAACATCATGGTCTCTCGAGACGGTCGCCTTTTCCACATCGATTTCGGCCACATTCTCGGACACGGAAAGAAGAAATTAGGAATTCAGAGGGACCGCGTGCCATTCGTCCTCGTGGAGCACTTTTTGTGTGTGATTGGGAAGGGACGGCCCGTTTCCAAAGATTCCCACGATGTTTCCAAGTAGGTCAAAAGGCTCTATCCTGGATTAGCGGTCCTTAAAACCATATAGTGGTCCTTAAAAGAATTTTAAAAATTTTTTTTATTATATTTTATGTTTTCGTTCGTTTTCGTTTATATTTTCGACACTTTCAGTAGATTTTCTCTCTTTCTTGTCCTTTGATCTCTCTCTCTCTCTCTCTCTCTCTCTCTCTCTCTCTCTCAACAAAACATATATGGGAAGGATGTGTTTCATTTCTTGGATTAGAAAAGAAGACTAGGAGAAGATGGGTGAATAAACGAACGAAAACATTGCAAACATAAAATATATAAAAAATAATTTTTTTTAATTTTTTTAATTTTAAATTTTTTTTAATTTTAAATTTTTTTAAGGACCACTATAATTTAAGGACCGCTATGATCAAATTTTAAGAACCGCTATAATTTTTAAGGACCACTAATCCAGGATAGAGCCGGTCAAAAGATAGATCGATAGTAGATCAAAAGCCAATCAATGGTAGATCGATAATAGATCAAAAATTCAGGTTCCGACAGATGTGCATCGATGCTTACTGTATCCTGTGGGATTCGAGGCTTCTATTTCTCTCTCTCTTCACCGCCATGCAGTCTATGGAACTGCCGGAACTCTCCACGGATGAGGACCTGGACCATCTGAAGGTTGGAGAGAACTCAGGCCGCTTTCTGGCAGCCTCAGGCCGCTTGGAACCGGTTTTGGCGACCTCAGGCCGCTTGGAACCGCCTTTGGAGACCTCAGGCCGCTTGTGACCGCTTTTAAAGACCGCATGCCGCTTGAAACGCTTTTAGAGACCTCAGGCCGCTTGCGACCACTTTCGGAGACAGCATGCCGCTTAGAACCGCATTTGTAGACCTTAGGCCGCTTAGACCAGTTTTTGAAGACCTCAGGCCGCTTGCGACCGACTTTGGAGACCTCAGGCCGCTTATAACCGCCTTTGGCGACCTCAGGCCGCTTGGAACCGCTTTTATAGACCTCAGGCCGCTTGGAACCGCTTGCGGAGACCTCAGCCCGCTTTGACCAGTTTTTGAAGACCTCAGGCCGCTTGGAACCGCTTCTAGAGACCTTGGGCCGCTTGAAACCGCTTTTGGACCTCAATTACCAGCCTAAGGCCGCTTTTCGATCTCATTTACCAACCTAAGGCTGCTTTTGACCTCAGTTACTAGCCTAAGCCCGCTTTTTGCTTCAATTACCAGCCTGAGGCCGCTTTCCGCTTTTTTTCTGGCAACCTCAGGCCGCTTTCCGCTTTTTCCTGCTGACCTCAGGCCGATTTCCGCTTTTTCTGACGACCTCAGGCCGCTTTCCGCTTTTTCTGGTGACCTCAGGCCGCTTTCCTCTTTTTTCTGGCGACCTCAGGCCGCTTTCTTTTCCAGATAACCCTTTTTCTTTCAGAAAACGCTCCAAGTCTCCTTGGATACCCGCGAAGACGCCGCCAAGTACTTCTCCGACATCTTCGACGAGGCCTTCTCCGGCTCCTGGTCCACGAAGACCAACTGGTTCTTCCACACTGTGAAGCACATGTAACCCTTGGAATGCCCCGTTTCTTTATTTATTCTTCTTATTTTCTTATTCCCCGTTTATCCTTCTTTTCTCTTTGTAAATAGCGTTTTGAGAGGTAAGCCGTTGGGTATATTAACATATTGTGGTCCAACATGTCTTCTGACTTTAAACTAGGGTTAGCTGCGATCTCGAATAACCTCACTGATTCATGCTAGCCTGTGATTGCGATTACCATACTGCCTATGTTAGGTGAAAAATAAATGCTTCTTTCTTTTTTGTTTTATTTGGGGTGGTCTATCTGTCTCTCTCTCTCTCCTTTCTCTTTTTCTCTTTCTCTCTTTTAAGGTTTTCAAAACACTTTCAAAACAAATTTAATATGTATTTCTATAAAAACCAAAATTTAAAAAAGTGGTGCAACTAAACTGTTTAAAATGCCTTAAGTACGTTTCTAGTTATCATTTTAGTCAATTAGAGTTGGACAAAAAAAGCCCTTTGTTCGGAATCGAACCTTGGTCGTTTGTTTGGTAATTTATGGGACCAATTTGGATGTATGGATACGGACCGAAATTGTAGGATTGATGATGATTCATTAATGGGACGAACACTTAATTGTAAAAATTGAGGGCCAGGAAAGAATTGAAAAAAAAAACAATGAAGAAATTGGAAAATTTAGAATACAAAACTTTGAGCTACCGTAACCCGGACCACACAACCGCTATTGATCCGAAATTTCCAAAATTATTTTTTAAAATTATCGAATTGGAGGTTAGAAAATTATGGTTTAATCAGCTGGAACGCCCTCACTTTTCCTGAGGAAGTAAGGCGTGAATTTTAGAAAGAAGAGGTAGTTTTGGAAGTTTTAGAAAGACCTAGAAGATCTTGCAAAGCATCTAGTTTGTAATATTTCCTCCGCCTGGGCTCCGTCGACACGAAGACACGGGGTAGATGAGCCGCCCAGAACGGCCGGTCGGTGAGAATATCCGTATTTGTCTTTTTTAAACTTTTCGTTTCTGAAGGTCACGGGTTCTGAAGTTCAGTGTCGACCCGACCTCTTCTTTTTGTTTCCAATCTATTTGTAGTGGCAATATTAATTTTTAGTGGATATGTATTGTTGTTAGGTCAAACTCTCTCTCTCTCTCTCTCTCTCTCTTTCTCTTTCTCTCTCTCTCTCCATCTCTCCCTCTCTCTTCCCCTTTCTATTTACGTGACACTTAATCTCCACACGTGCTCGTCTGCAAATTTCCCTAGCGGCGCCTGTTCTTTTCATGTTTGCTCCAGTTTTCCCCGATCCGCAGCCAACCTAACTTCACCCAGGATGCAGTTACCATTCACTTTCCCTATATTTGACCTAACTTTCAAAACTAAAAACCTATCTAGCCCATACCCAAGTTTTGAATTAGGTTGAGTTTGAGGGAAGTTACCGTAACCCTAGGCAAGCAGAAAGCAGCCTGAGGTCCCCAGAAAAAGCGGAAAGCGGCCCTCTTCCTTTAAAAAAAACCTGCGTTTCAGCCACAATTGTTCTTTCCTCTCCAGCTATTCCTGTGATAAGACCAATCCACGTGAGATTCACAACAAAAAAACTGAAATTGCCGGCGGAGACTTGTCGGGCAATATGTCAAGTGAGCCTTCACGCGACTGCTGCCCATGACGCAAGATCTTGCAACAAACCCGGTCTGTCTTATCAGCTGGCTGCAGGCCAACCTGAGACTTTTATCTTGGCATTTTTTGGCTGCCGAATTGGTTGCAGAAGCGAAAGTTAACTGAACTTTGGTGGAAATATCAAATAACAGCCTAAGGCCGCTTTTTAACCGCAATTACCAGCCTCAGACCGCTTTGATACCTCAATTACCAGCCTCAGGCCGCTTTCTACCTAAATTCCCAGCCTAAGGCCGCTTTTCTATCCCAATTACCATCCTAAGGCCGCTTTTAGACCTCAATTACCTTCCTTAGGCCGCTTTTCGACCTCAATTACCAGACCAAGGCCGCTTTTCGACCCTAATGACCAGCCTCAGGCCGCTTTTCTACCTCAATTTCCAACCTAAGGCCGCTTTGAGACCTCAGTTACCAGTCTAAGGCCGCTTTTCGGCCTCAATTACCAGTCTCAGGCCGCTTTGAGACCTCAATTACCAGCCTAAGGCCACTTTTAGACCCCAATTACCAGCCTCAGGCCGCTTTGAGACCTCAATTACCAGCCTAAGGCCGCTTTGAGACCTCAATTAGCAGCCTAAGGCCGCTTTGAGACCTCAATTAGCAGCCTAAGGCCGCTTTGAGACCTCAATTAGCAGGCGAAGGCCACTTGTTGCCCTAAATTAGCAGTATTAGGCCGCTTTTCGGCCGCTTTTTTGCATAGTATAGTAGTAAACCTGTCTTCTGTTGCCGACCCGCTTATCGCGCAGTCATGCGCCTGATCCCCTATCGTTTTGGCTGTTCGCTGGAGTGGCTGTCAACCACGTGCCGGTTCGGTTTCTTCGCCTACAGCTGACTGCCTCCGATCGCCCGCGTGCCCAGGAAAAGTCAACACTCGCGGCACCCGTCTGCCGTTTGGCTGTCGACTTCTCTCTTCTCTCTTGTCCAATTCGCGCCGGGCTGAGTGGGGATTAGTGCCTCTTGTTTCATCTTTAACTGCAGTTAAGCTTTACTCTGAAATAATTCCATTCCCTATAAAAAAAATAAGAAACAGAGACGTCTTTCCATTAAAAAACTAATAAAAATGGAACGCAATTGACCCTAATAGTTGGGCTAATGTTTGCCGTTCGCGTAAATTCCCAGTGTGTCGGAGAGTATATCAAATTAGTTTGCTGCACACTGCAGCCGACTGTTAAATGAAAAACGACCAACAGTGGCTTCGGGCCTGTAGAATCTACGATGTTTCTAAGGTTCCTACTGCAAAAAGCGGCCTGAGGTTCCCATAAGCGGACAAAAGCGGCCGGAGGCTCCTAGGAGTGGCAGAAAGTGGTCTTGTTTTCTCAGCAGCGACAAAGAGCGGCCCGAGATTCATATGCACAGTAGAAAGCGGCGCAAAAAGCGGCCTGAGTTGTTTTAGAAGCGGAGAGCGGCCTGAGGTTTCCATGAACGGCAGAAAGCGGCCGGCCTGAGATTCCCCGGAGCGGAAAAAGCGACGTTGGGCTCCCACGAGCGGCAGAAAGCGGCCTGAGATTCCCAGAATCGGCAAGAAGCGGCCTGATGTTCCCAGGAGTGGCAAAAAAGCGGCCTGATGTTCCCAGGAGCGGCAAAAAGCGACCTGAGGTTCCCAGAAACGGCGAAAAGCGGCCTGATGTTCCCAGGAGCGGCAAAAAGCGACCTGAGGTTCCCAGAAACGGCGAAAAGCGGCCTGAGGTTCCCAAAAGCGGGAGAAAGCGGCCTGAGGTCCCCAAAAGCGGCCGAAAGCTGTCTGAGATTCCCAGGAGCGGCGATAAGCGGCCTGATGTTTCCCCGAGTGGCAGAAAGCGGCTTCATATCCTCAAGAAAGGCAGAAAGCGGGCTGAGGTTCCTAGGAGCGGCAGAAAGCGGTCTAAGGCTCCCAGGAGCGTCAGAAAGCGGCCTGAGGCTCCTATGAGCGACAAAAAGCGGCCTCCGGTTCCCTGGAGTGAAAGCGGCCAACGATTTTCAGGACCAGTTTGGCCCCGACCCGTTTTTGGCAATTTAAGCGTTTCAAAATTGAAAAAAAAAGTTTACAAGTTGCAAATTCCACATTTAATTTTAGATTATTTGTCCAATTCCCTTCATAACTTGGCCAATTCTGCTAAATATAGCCACCCAGGTGTCAATAAGACTTCCATGACGTCACTTTATGTCCAACTGCGATTAAAGTGTGAGATTTCAACACATCGCCCATGTGTACAATCGATTCTCCGGCCGTTCGTTTTCGTTCCATCGATGTTTCCAATCGGCATTCAGCCATATAAATTGTTATTTCATTATTTTTAAATTCATTTTTCTTTTTTAAAGTTATTGTTAATATTTAAATTCATTTTTCATATTTAAATTCATTTTGCAATTTTAAATGAATATTTCATTCGGAATTAGCCATCCCCAGCATTTTATAGAACTGTCCGTCAGACTGCGTTCCATTTCGAGACAAAAAATCGGCTTGAGGTTCCTAAAAGCTGTAGAAAGCGGCCTGAGGCTGCCAGGAGCGGCAGAAAGCGGCCTGAGGTTCCCATGCGCTCCAAAAAGCGGCCTGACGTTCCCAAGTGCGGCAGAAAGCGGCCTGAGGTCCCCAGGAGTAAACTTCCTTAACTTTCAGATTACAATAGTTAAAAAGTTAAAAAATAAAAAGTTCAAATTTTTGGTCCGCAAACTATTCTTTATTTAAATTAAAAATTCGGGTTTGTAAACTTTTTTTTTGGAATTCGCCCATATAAATTGCTATTTTTCATTTGTTTAAATTCATTTTTCATTATTAAAGACATTTTCATATTTAAACGCATTTTTCATTCCCAAAATCAGCAATCCCAGCCATTTCTAGAAGATTCCGGTAGATGTCCCATCTGGTTGCGTTCCATTTCGAAACGCCAGTGACCTTTTGTTGACCGCCGTCTCGTTTTTGCAGCCGCCGCACACTCGGACTCTGCAGCCCACGGCCGTCTGTGCTTTTTGCGCCCGCGTTATCTGCATTTCGCTTCTTTACGACAGCGCCCCATTTCAGTTAGATCACGACGTTCCTTTTCTATTCCTTAAATTCGTGTAAAATTAATATTTCCCACATTTAAATACTAAATTTACTATTAAAAAGGGTGATATATACTTTAGTTTATTTTTTAGTGTTAAAAATTGCTTAAAAATCAGTTAAATTGTTTTAAAACAGCTAATTTTTAATTTTTGGAGTTGAACTAGTTCTAAAGAATTCTGTAAAAATAAAAGGTCCTGCGTGGATTTTCACAAAACCTATCAAGAAACCCATAAAACCGTGCGGCAAATGGCCTTTTTCTCCGTCGTAAAAATTGCGTAGATCGTGGTGGGACCCACAATTGATCTGAATTGCTCTCCAATTTGAATTTTAGTTTTTGAAATTCTGTTTTCAATGCTTTTTTTCTAAAGTTCTTATAATTTTTTGTTTTATTTTTTAAAATAAAAATTTAAGAAAATTAGTCCCCGCCAGTTTCTGCTCCCGTTTGTGTAAAGTAAGCACGTGTCTCCCTCCATTTGCAGAGAAAAAGTGTTACACTCCCGTTCCGGAGCCCGAAATGTGAGCCAGAAACTATTCCCGGGTTGTTTTTCCAGTAGTTTCCAGGGATAATAAGCCTCATAGGAATACTGCAAAATAATCTACACGTGGGCGGATCCGCGGAAAAGCTGTCTAGACGGCTTTATTGATCCAGTCTATGGGAATGTACATATTGTGCGTTTTCAAGTGGGCTTTTCTGTGCTTTTTAGATAAAAAAAATAAAAATGCTTTAATTTTTATTTAAAATCTGATTTTAAAGCGTTATTTAGCTTTTTTATATACCTGCAATGTTGAAATTCGACGAATTTTCTATTTTCCCCATTTTCTTACCCAATTCCAGCTAAAAAGTTGATATTTTGTATATTGTCATTGCTTTATTAGCTATGGTTTCCAAAAGTTTGAATTTTAAGCATTTAATCTGAAGAAATGGCATCAAATTGGCGCCCAAACGACCAAAGTTCGATCCCTCTCGGCCCTTTCCGATTTTTCTGCGTTTTAAATTCATTTTTATATTAATTTTCAAGCAAAAATATGTTTATTATGTTTAAAACTGTTGTAAAACTAATTAATTGAAATTCAACTTATTGATTTCTATATTTTACAACTTTTTAATCCATTTATACGTTATTTTACTTTAATTTTACTTTTAATCGATTACTGCTCTTTAAATGGGGAACAAGCAGTCCTTTAAACGTGGGATAAACAGTTCTTTAAATAGGGGCAGTCCTTGAACCAGAGCATTTTTGATTTTTACTCGATTACAGTCCTTTAAATTGACCACCCAGTCCTTTAAATTGACCAGCCAGTCCTTTAAATTTGGGATAAACAGTCCTTTAAATTAGGTCAGCCCTTGACCCTAACTATTCAGACCTTTAAATCGATTACAATCCTTTAAACTGACCAAATAGTCCTTTAAATTGACGAGACTGTCCTTTAAGTACCCCATATGGTCCTTTAAATAGTCCATTAAATTCCCCTATCAAAGAGGAAGTAATGGGCGCAAACTTGAGGTCATGTGGGCTAAACAAATGACGATCGTCGTAGTTCTTTGGGGTTGTTTTGCCGAAATGTCGCAATCACGCGCCCACACGTTCTTCGCCCAGGACAGCCGGCTGGCGGCATTTTGGCCACATGAAAGTGATTGCATCACGTTTATTCCTCTCTCTCTCTCTCTCTCTCTCTCTCTCTCTCTCTCTCTCTCTTTCTCCCGCTCGCTCACTCAATGCGGCCTGAGGCTGGTAATTGAAGTCAAAAAGCGGCATTAGCCTGGTAATTGGGTCAAAAAGCGGCCTTAGCCTGGTAATTGAGGAGAAAAAGCGGCCTGATCATTTTAGCAATTTCGATTATTTAAAGGACCTAAATCCAGATTTTTTGGTATTTAAAGGACTGTTCACGAAATTTTTATAATTTTTATAATTACAATTTTCTCATTTTATGTTATTTCTCTGTTTTTTTTAATATTTTCAGTTTTAATTTTTAATTTTTATTTTCAGAATGCTGCGAGTTCTGTTGTCTGGCGCGGCCGGCAGTGGCAAAGGCACCGTGGCCCGCATGCTTCTGAAGGAATTCGACGGATTCACCTACTTCTCCGCCGGCGACCTCATCCGCGACCACGTTCATCGTGGAACAGGTTCGAAATCGCTTATTTTCTATGTTTTCGCCGTGATTTTTGGTTTTTAGCGTAGTTTTAGCCGCTTTTAATTGCCAAAAACCGGCTTTTTCGTGCCAAAAAGCAGGTCAAGCGGCCTTTTGTAGCTAAAAGCGATTTTAATCGCCAAAAGCAAGCCAAGCGGCCTTTGGTTGCCAAAAAGCGGCTTTTTCTTGCAAAAAAAAATACAGGATAATCGATTATTTTCCTTGTTTCCACTATGATTTCTGGTTTTCGCGTAGTTTTTCCGTGAAGTGACCAGGTGTGTTGATCGAGGTGTCGTTTGAAACCCACGTGTCTGTCGCAGAAATCAGGGACGCCGAAATTTACGGCAACCGGTTGATTTTCAAACTTTGGACGAAACAGTGTTCTACTTTTCCTAACAAGAAACCGGAATACGGTGGCCGCTTTCCGCTTTTTCTGACGACCTCAGGCCGCTTTCCGCTTTTTTTTGGCGACCTCAGGCCGCTTTCCGCTTTTTCTGGTGACCTCAGGCCGCTTTCCGCTTTTTCTGGTGACCTCAGGCCGCTTTCCGCTTTTTCTGGTGACCTCAGGCCGCTTCCTTTTTTCTTCCTTCCTTTTTTGGTGACCTCAGTGCTATATGAGGTGCGATATGCAAATGAGTGGTAATTCAAAGTGGTCGATGAAATTTACAAAAAGTTTTTTTTTAAATTTTTTAAATTAATCAAAATTTAATTTAATTATTAAATGTCATTTCCAGAGTTCGGCAAGAGAGTGGCCCCTTTCCTGAACAAGGGCGAGCACATCCCCGACAGTCTGCTCAACGGAATGCTCCTATCCGCCGTCGTCAACTCCGGCAACAAAGCCATCCTTGACGGTAATTTTTATTAATTTTTAACTTTTTAAATTTATTTTTAAAAAAATTATTTTAAATTATTTTTTAAAAGTTTTTTTTATCAATTTTACATTCCTTATTATTAAAATTCCCATTTCAGGATACCCCCGTTCGTTGCACCAGGTCAAACTCGTCGAAGAAGTAGCTCCCATTGACCTTTGCGTGGAGATTAGGGTTCGTTTTTTATTATTTTTATTTTTTTTATAATTTAAAAGTTTAATTTATTAATTTTTTTAAATTGAAACTTGAAATTTTTTTTTAATTTTTAAAAATTATTCGTAATTACTTAAATTCTTTAGGTGCCTAAGAAGGTTCTGATCGATAGGATGGGAAAGCAGTTGGTCCACGTTCCCTCGGGCAGGGAATATAACCTGGACTTTAACCCTCCGAAAGTCGAGGTTCGTTTCTCTGTCTTTTTGGGTGCTTTATGCTAATTTCTTTAGGGCAAGGACGACGTGACGGGAGAGGAGCTGATTCGCAGGGCCGACGACGCTTCTGAGGTCGTCAGGAGGAGGCTTGAAGTGCACGAGAAGACCGAGAGCAAAGTCATCGATTTCTACAGGTATCGTCCTTACACCAGAAAAAGCGGCCTGAGGTTGCCAGAAAAAGCGGAAGCGGAAAGCGGCCTGAGGTCGCCAAAAAAAGCAAAAGGCGGCCTTAGGTCACCGGAAAAAGCGGAAAGCGGCCTGAGGTCGCCAGAAAAAGCGGAAAGCGGCCTGAGGTCGCCAAAAAAAGCAAAAGGCGGCCTTAGGTCACCGGAAAAAGCGGAAAGCGGCCTGAGGTCGCCAGAAAAAGCGGAAAGCTGCCTGAGGTCGCCAGAAAAAGCGGAAAGCGGCCTGAGGTCGCCAGAAAAAGCAGAAAGCGGCCTGAGGTCGCCAAAAAAAATTAATTTTAGTGTAATTTGAAAAAAAACTGAAAAAGGTTAAAAACTGCTCTTTAAAGCTGTTTTATTGGTTTTTATCAAGTTATTTATTAATTTAAAAAAATTTTCAGGAACAAGGGCTTGTGAATTTTCAAGAAATAATAGGAAAATACTCGGTCAAAAATGAAAAATTTGAGAAAATTACACTATTTTGGGCGTGCTGTATGCAAATGAGGGATGCAAATTTCAGATGAGACGTTTAACCCCGCATTTGCATATAGCACCCCCCCCCCCCCCCCAATAAAGCTCAAAAAGAAGTTTCAGTCCAATTTAAAACCCTTTAAAATGATGAAATCGGTCAATTTTGAGAGATTTTGTGCCAAAATTTTTCGTTCGCTGTCGCTATTAGGCTTAAAATGACACTAAAATCTACTTTTGAGGGTGCTGTATGCAAATGAGGGGTGCAAAATTCAAATGACACCAGGTTGTGTAAAGACAAAAAAATAGAAAAAAATGACAAAAAATAAATTTTTTGATTTTAATTTATTAAAATATTTTATATTTATCACGTATTTTCAGAAACAAGGGCGTGTGTCTGGAGATCTCCGGCGCCGACTCGCAAGCCCTCTTCCAGCAGGTGTGCGATGCGATGAGCGGCGCCCTGAAGAACCGAAGGGCCGCCGCCTAATTCAGAATCCGTCTTCCCCCCCCCCCCCCGATCTGGTTACGAGTGGCCCTCCTCCTAGACTGGTATCCCCCGTGCTGTTGTAATTACTTCTCTTTGTTGACGTTTCTGATCGCTTTATGCTTTATGCATCCCCATTTAGCATCAATCTTTCTCCTAGTGCAGATGGGTATCTACGCATTGTACGCTGTCACACACACATGACTCAAATGAATGCTCTTTTTCTGTCCCCGTGGAAATAAACTTCTATGAAGAAAAGTGTAGTTTGGAGAGGGGGTTAAGGATTTATAGGCCCTTTTGGCAACCGTAGGCCGCTTGACGCTCTTTGACAGTCAAAAGCCGCTTTTTGCAACCAGAGGCCGCTGTCTAAGAAAATTCTGCGCGGCAGACAGCGGCCTGAGGTTCCAAGGACGGCAGATAGCGTCAGAAATCGGCCTAAGGGTACCAAATGCGATAAAGCGGCCTGATGTTACCAAAGGAGGCATGAGGTCTGAGGCTTTCAAAAGCGTCAGAAAGCGGCCTGATGCTACCAAATGCGACTGAAAGCGGCCTGAGGTTCTCAGGAGCTATCGAAATGTGTTTGTGAGGGACTTGAGGATTTTACAGATCACAGGCAAACACAACGAATGTGTGTGGCCACCTGGCCAGCTGCAGCGCCGAATTCCGCCTGGACGCCTGTAATTACAACACTCATCTGCAATATAATTTTTTACATTATTTCGGTTACATCTTGTTGAAAACTATACTTGAAATCTTCGGATTCGTCCTGAGTTATTTTTTATGGTTCCTGGGCAGTGAGAGAAAGCGGCCTGCGGTTACCAAAAGCGGTATGTGGTTTCCAGAGCCGCCTTTGGTTATTAAGCTCGGCTAAAAGCGCAAGCGGCCTAAGATTCCCAAGATCGACAGAAGCGGTCAGATTCCAACGCGCTGCAGAAAGCGGCCTGAGGGTGACAGGAGCAGATCTACGGTTCCCACTCATAGAAAAAAGCGGACAGAGGTTCACAGGTGCTGCAGAAAGCGGCAGAAGTTATCAAAAGCGGGTGGGCGTTTCTGTGGTGTTTCCTAGGTAAATCTGAGTTGGCCTGAGTTTTCCAAGCACTGAACAAAGCGGCCTGAGGTTCCCAGGTGTCGCTGAAAGCGGTGTCAAATTCGAAGGAGCTAAAGACAGCGGCTTGGTGTAACCAAAAGTTTCACCTGAGGAGTTTCAAAAAGACAGTTCCAAAAACTTCTGGAAATTACGAAAATGTAATGATTCGGAATTTTAACTTGCATCTCTTGTAAGATAAAGAAGCCTGTGAAAGACATAAAACCTACTTTAGACATCTCTTTTGTCTATGTTTCTCTCTCTCTCTCTCTCTCTCTCTCTCTCTCTCTCTCTCTCTCTCTTTCTCTGTCTCTTTCTCTCTCTCTCTCTTGCTATGAATTATTTTCAAACTTCCTACCTGATTATCGTTCCTCCATCACTTTTAAAATCACGTGTCTGGCGGTAAAGTTGTTGTGGACAAGGGTTGCGAAGACTTTCGAAACGCCGACAAGGCTGGTCGCTACCGTATCCCTCTTTCCCCAGTTATGCCCGACCTCATCGAGGAAACCACCTGCTTTTTCAGTTCAGGTTGGTTCAAATTTAGAATATGTGACTTGAATAGGAGTTCAGCTGCAAAGTTATGGAAACGAAATGATATCCAGTAAAAAATATTTTGGCGGTTTTAACACCTAAGAAAAATGTTATATTTTTAATTTGGCACTTGGAAAATGTGCAGATTTTGCTTAGATTTCAATTACAAAGTTGCTTTTATTATAATTACCTAGCTTTTTAATTGACTGTTTTTAAATTGGCTGTCATTTACGACATTGCTATAATGGGTTACAGTAATCTAACCGGCCATAAACGAGTTTAATCAAGTTTTCTTTTTGAGAATGATACTCAGGCAAGTAATTGATAAGAAGGCAAGAGAGAGAGAGAGAGAGAAAGAGAGGCTAAAATTTTTAAATTTTTAAAAATGTGTTTTTAAACTTTAAACTGGATTTAAGTTTATACAATTTTTCGTAAATAAAATAGTTCTTAAAATTTAATTTCACATCGATTGCTTTTTGGAAAATTTAATTTGGTCAAGGTTGAGCCAAGATATAGATGAACGCGTCGCGCTACCGTAACCCGGGTGAACCAAATACCATTTTTATTGATAAAGTATGTTATTAAGCTACTATATATTGAATATAATGTCATAATTAGCAAACTATGTCCCAGTCAGGTCTCTCTCGGTATCTCTCTCACGGCTACCGTAATAAAAAAAGGGGGCGTGGGACTAAAAACTTTCGAAATGGCTAGCCTGATAAACAATCAAAAGGCCCGCAAATTTATACCAATCGATATGGCTAAAATTGCGTACTGTAGTAACCCCAGTTATAAACAAGAGAATGTTATTTCTTTATTCCAAAACGCTGAAGAATCACGGTAAAAATCCACGTATATAAAACGAAACTCCATGATTTCGCTGTCACCAGCCAATCAGATCAGATGACCCGGCTTGGTGTTCGTCGCAGGAACCATGTACTCCAGAAGGGCCCTTCGGTGGCGGATGCTGCAAGCCAGGAAGATGGAGTCATTGATCACCACGAAGTTATGCGACATCCTGAAGATACCCAGTAAAATGGGAAGAAAGAAGAAGGCATACTCGACAGCCTTTCTGACGATCTCTGCAGAAGAGCGGGGGAAGGAGGGGCCGAGGGTGGAGGCCAGGATGCGAAGGGCCAGGCTCATCTCCACGTGTTGGGGGCCGAACTGGCGGAGGAGGGCGATGAGGTAGTCGGAGAATTGGACGTCGGAGCGGATGTCCTGAGGGGCCATGGGCTCCCAGTCCTCGGTGGCCACGCGGGGGAGCCTCTCGGCCACGGCGATGCGCATCAGATGGGAGAGGTTCGTCTGTTCAGGGAGACTCAGGTAACGACCGATCATTCGGACCTGAAGAAGGGGAGTTAGAAAGCAGAAAAGCGGCCTAAGGTTGTCATAAGCGGATGTTGAAGGCGGCCTAAGATTGCTATAAGCAGATGTTAGCGCGGCCTAAGTTTGCCAAAAGCAGCCTAAGGTTACCCAAAACGGCCTACGGTTTCCAAAAGCAGGTGTTAAAAGCGGCCTAAGGTTACCTAAAGCGGCCTAAGTTTGCCTAAAGTAGCCTAAGGTTATTAAAGCGGCCGAAGGTTTTCAAAAGCAAATGCAAAAAGCGGCCTAAGGTCAGAAGTGGCTATTAAATCCGGTCTAAGGTTGCCAAAAGCGGCAGTTAAAAGCGGCCTCAGGTTGCCAAAAGCAGATGTTAAAAGCAAGAACTCAGGAAGACTCAGGTAACGACCGACCATGCGGACCTGAAGAAGAGGATTTAGAAGAAATGAACTTTCAAAAACGAAGAAGCTGGAGGTGATGAAAGAGAGAGAGAGAGAGAGAGAGAGAGAGAGAGAGAGAGAGAGAGAGAGAGAGAGAGAGAAAGAAAGAGACAGAAGCGGCTTTTTAAGATGTCTAAAGTTGTCAAAATATGTTGTTCAAAGCGGCCTAAGTTTACCAAAAGCGGCTGCTAACAGCGGCCTAAGGTTACCAAAAGCAGATGTTCAAAGCGGCCTAAGGTTGCCCAAAGCGGCATTAGGTTACCAAAGCGGCCTAAGATTGCCAAAATCGGATGTTCAAAGCGGCTTTATGTTGACAAAAATAGATGTTAAAAGCGGCCTTAGGTTTCCAAAGGCGGGTGGGAAAGCGGCCTAAGGTTAACAAGAGCGGCATTTAAAGCGCCCTAAAGTTACCAAAAGCGGCTGTTAAAAGGGGCCGACGGTTGCCAAAAGCGGCATTGTGTTACCAAAATCAGATGTCAAATGCGGTCTAAGGTTTCCGAAAGCAGGTAATAGAAGCGGCCTAAGGTTGACGAAAGCGGCTGTTCAAGGCGGCCCAAGTATGACGAAGACATGTTAAAAGCGGCCTAAGCTTGTCAAAAGCAAATGCTAAGAGCGGCCTAAGGTTGCTAAAAACAGATGTTAAAAACGGCATGAGGTTGTCAAAGCGCCCGTTGCCAAACACGGAGGTTTAATGCGGTCTAAGATGCTAGAAGCGGCCTAACGTTGTCGAAAGCGGCATACCATCAAACAAAGCGGCCTAATGTTGCCAAAAGCGGTTGCGGCCTAAGGTTGTCATTAGTGGCTGTTGGCCTAGGGTTGCCAAAAGCTAATGTCAAAAGCGGCCTGTGGTTGTCAAAAGCGGCCTGAGGTTGTCAAAATCAGATTTTAAAAGCGTCCTAAGGTTGTCAAAAGCGGCTGCTAAAAGCGGCCTAAGGTTGCCAAAAGCGGTCTAAGGTTGACAAATTCGGTGGTTAGAAGCGGCCTAACGTTGCCAAAAGCATTTCTTACTGAGGTTGTCAAAAGCGGCCGAATGTTTCTAAAAGAAGATGTCAAATTCACCCAATGCCAAAAAAGCGGCCTATGGTTGCCTGAAGCGGCTTAAGGTTGCCAAAAGCGGCCAAAGATTTCCAAGAGCGGCTAGTAAAAGCGTTTGTTAAAAGCCTGCCTTAGGTTACCAAAAGCGGCCTAAGGTTGCCAAAAGCGGCTGAGATAGAGAGATACCTGAGGAGCCAGGATTCTGAAGAGTCCCAGGGGCCAGAATCCAAGAGAACAGGAGATGACTCCCCGCCGGCGCATGACTCCCAGCAAGCACACGGCGTCCTCCATCGGCAGTCCATCCACATGTTTCTTCAGAAGACCGATCAATTCACTAAAGACATCAGATTACAGTAGGCTACTGTAGCTCGAACCGTCGGAAGTTGATGATCTCGTTCCATTCGACAGGCATCCAATTGGGGTTTCTCTCCTCTTCCTCCTGCACCACCTCATCAGCCACATTGGCTCCAACATCAACCACCTAGACGGTACCATGAGATTACGGTATTTGATCTACCGTGTTGATCTCTTTGAGAGTTACGTGGAGGACCCTTCCCTTGTACTCGTGGTTGGAAAGAACTCGCAGAACTTTGGAGGCGTCCTCCCTCCGGTAGAAACGGAGGAGCCACTTCCGATTGGAGATTTCCACGTTGAGGATGGGCACATCCATCTGGAGGTCTCTGCGGACGAGGTCGCGGACGGCCTTCTCTTGAGATGGAGCGAGGCGGGGGACATTGAGGACTTGGAGCTCGGCCCTGGCGAGGGAGGAGCAGCGGAGGAGCTGAGACATGGTGACGTCATTCGACTGATGGGCACGTTCGTCCATCTGCTGGCGGAGCTCGCGGTTGGTGTAGACTTTGTCCCAGAAGTCCCAATTGTTCTGGAGAGAGGGATTGAGAGGGAGAGGGAGAGAGAGAGAGAGAGAGAGAGAGAGAGAGAGAGAGAGAGAGAGGGAGAGAGAGGGAGAGAGGGAGAGAGAGAGAGAGAGAGAGAGAGAGAGAGAGAGAGAGAGAGGGAGGGAGGGAGGGAGGGAGAGAGAGAGAGAGAGAGAGAGAGAGGGAGGGAGGGAGGGAGGGAGAGAGAGAGAGAGAGAGAGAGAGAGAGAGAGAGATTACCTCTCCGTCAGCCATTTGAAGAGAAAGGAAAGGGAGCAACCGCTCAGGAGGAAGACAGCCGACGAACTGACCGGAGAGGTGGCGGTGGGCGACGGGGTAATTCTAATTTCTAGGCTAATTGCCCTCCCCAGGGATTAAAATTAGTTAGAATAAGGTATTCTAAGTAGAGTTCCGGTCATGAAAGGTTCTCGAGGACCATTTGAATATCTCGTTTTTAGGGGTGGATTTGTATATTTCAGGCGAGGATAATTGAAATCTCTCTCTCTCTCTCTCTCTCTCTCTCTCACGTAACCCTGTCTGCACTCTCTTGTTTCTGGACGCTCTCTCGCTAAACATTAAAAGCGGCTTTTGGCAACCATAGGCCGCCTGACAAATTTTTAGCAATTTAAAGCCGCTTTTGGCAACCAACGGCCGCTTGGCCGGCTTGTTAAAATGAAAAGCCGCTTTATTGGCAACCATAGGCTGCTTTTTGACAACCATAGGCCGCTTTTTGACAATCAAAGGCCGCTTTTTGGCAATCAAAGTCCGCTTTTTGGTAATCTTTTTTTTCGCAGTCTCTCTCTCCCTCTCTTATGTAACGTGGGTCTCCACAATCAGTACACTCTCTCACCTTGAGAAACCATCTGCGCTCTCTTATTTCTGCACTCTCTCTCTCTCGTTACTACATCTGCGTCTCTGCCCTCACTGCAATCTCTCGCCTTGTTATACTGTCTACACCCTCCTCTTTTTATGCACTATCTCTGTGTTTTCTGTCTCTGCCCTCTCACCTTTCTGCACTCTCTAGTGTCACGTGACCTGGGTCTCCAGAGTCGACCCACTCTCTCCCTTCGAAACTGTCTGTATCTCTCTTTCCCGCACACTCTCTCGCCGTTTCAGCCTGCTCTCTCTCTCCTACCAATACAGTCTCTAGTCTCTCCCACTGCCTTCGTCTCACCAGAAAGCATACTATCTCCCACATAGACAAGTTAATGTCTGGGCACTCCTCTTATTCAATACTCTCTCTCTTCTCGTCTATCTCTGCGATCTCCACCGATGGAACAGTCTCTAGTTTGTCACATAGTCTAGGGTCTCTTCAACAATCACAGTATTTCGTAATAAGCTAAATGAATCGTCTGCTGTCTCCTATTCTTGAATGATCTCTCGTTGTGGAATGTCTGAACTCTCCACTGCTGGTGTAGTCTCTCTCTCTCTCTCTCTCTCTCTCTCCCTCTCCCTCTCTTTCTCTCTCTCTCTCTCTCTCTCCCTCTCCCTCTCTCTCTCTCCCTCTCTCTCTCTCTCCCTCTCCCTCTCTCTCTCTCTCTCTCTCTCTCTCTCTCTCTCTCTCTCTCTCTCTCTCTCTCCCTCTCCCTCTCTCTCTCTCTCTCCCTCTCTCTCTCTCCCTCTCCCTCTCCCTCTCTCTCCCTCTCCCTCTCTCTCTCTCTCTCTCTCTCTCTCTCTCTCTCTCTCCCTCTCCCTCTCTCTCCCTCTCTCTCTCCCTCTCTCTCTCTCCCTCTCCCTCTCTCTCTCTCTCTCTCTCTCTCTCTCCCTCTCTCTCTCTCTCTCTCTCTCTCTCTCTCCCCCTCTCTCCCTCTCTCTCTCTCTCCCTCTCGCTCTCTCCCTCTCCCTCTCCCTCTCCCTCTCTCTCTCTCTCTCTCTCTCTCTCTCTCTCTCCCCCTCTCTCCCTCTCTCTCCCTCTCCCTCTCCCTCTCCCTCTCCCTCTCCCTCTCCCTCTCCCTCTCCCTCTCTCTCTCTCTCTCCCCCCCTCTCTCCCTCTCTCTCTCTCTCTTGACCCCTCCCTATTTAGTCTGTCCAGGTGCGACCAATCTCGGTTTGTTGACGATGAGTCTCCTATTCCGGTTGCTATGGAAATCATCCGACTCACTTTATCCCCTGGAAAATGCATAATTGGGTTTGGTGAGCGCTATTCTCACCCCGACCTCTGTCACGCGAACACTTTTACACAGGGGGGGGGGGGGGGGTACCTCAGCCGCGGAAGAAACTATGGGTGGTCTTTGATCGCTTAAGTGACCGGAGCAGCTGTTATGGACCCTTTATTCCGGAGCATAAGCCACTTGGGGTTGTAAATCTGTGCGGAGTTGATTTACTGTCTCAGGCAGCTTTTTTTGGCAACCTTAGGCCGCTTTTAACAACCGCTTTTGGAAACCTACGGCCGCTTTTAATATCTGCTTTTGGCAACCTTAGACCGTTTTTGTGAACCTTAGGCCGCTCTTAAATTCTGATATTGGCAACCTAAGGTCGCTTTTAACAACCGCTTTTGGCAACCTTATGCTGTTTTTAACAGCCGACTTTGGCATCCTTAGTCCGCTTCTAACAGCTTTTTTTAGCATTAGGCCACTTTTGGCAACCTTAGGCCGCTTTTAACAGCCGCGTTTGGCATCCTTAGGCCGCTTTTGACACTCTCTGAATCTATCTCTATCTATCTGTTTCTGTCTGTCAGTCTCTGTCTGTCTATCTCTGCCTTTCTCTCTCTCTCTCTCTCTCTCTCTCTCTCTCTCTCTCTAACTTTGTCTCCCTCTCTAAAACTTTCTTCCTCCCTCTTCCCTTTCTCTCTCTTTTCCCCTTTCTCTCTCTCTTTCTATCTTTCTCTTTCTCTCTCTCTCTTATTCTCTACCTCTTCTTCTCTCTCTTTCTGTCCCTCTCTATTTACGACCATCTGACTCAATCCTCATATTGAAGGTCGTTTTGAGTGAATGTGTAACGCCGACTGACCGCCGCCTCTTCCCCGTTCGGCGCCCCCCTCCTCTCTTTTGAACCAGCTGTCAACAAAAAACTTTTCTCTTTTTTTGAAAACTTCCTCAAAGTTCAATTTTCCATGAGAAATTCTCAATTTATCATCAAATCCCAAGAATAACCAGTTTTCCTTGCTATTTGTTCCTATTTCTAACCTGACTCACCACTTTTGAGTCATGGTGCCAGGCCGTGCCAGGCGGCCTCGCGCCACAGCTGTTCGCCCTGTTTATTTATAACCCGTTTCGCCCTTTGCCGTTTTTTTCGCCGACAATCTCCCGCACTCTCAATTGAGAGAGAGAGGGTTGCACTATGACAGGGCGGGTTGCTATGGTTTCGGCCCTGATTGAGGTATAATTCATCATTCATTGGAAAGAATTGGGAAAAACAACAGGTGAAGTCGTCAAGGGCGCGCAAAAACACGTACACACATACACACATTCACACATTTACACGTTCAAATATATAAACAAGCACACATTCAAACATGCACACTTTCACACATTCATACAATCACGCGCGTACACACCCACACATACACACTCACGTTCATGTTTACGTTCACATTCACAAACTGGGACACACTTGCACACGTGTACACATACACAACACATACACACATAGTCACATTCATACAAACACACAAACATACACACATAAACACACTAACATTCACGTTCTCATTCATAGTACACACACGCAAACACATACACACACTCACGTTCATGTTCATGTTCACATCCACACACATACACGTATTCACCCATATACACATACACACATTCAAACGTTTACATATACACACGTTTACACATACACACATTCACACATATACATATACATACA
>JAJQXH010000020.1:2597500-2612500 GCA_022343465.1 Oscheius sp. G VE-2021
CAAAAACACCTTCCTGCCCACACCAATTTCACGGCCTTCTCTCTTTCTCTCGCACAAGAATTTATGTCATCTCCGCACACCGAACCGGTAATTACCATCATCTCTCTATCACGCCCACAATCTCTCTTTCGGGGTTTGCCATCCCCGTGCTATCTCTGTGCCCGCGAGACAGGCGCCGGCTGATATCTTCCGTCGCCTTCGGTGGGGGCGGTCCCCCCCCCCCCCCACACAAACACAGAATTTGGCCCCGAGAGAGGCCTTGTAACCGACGAAATCGCTCTTTTCCTGTTGAAAACCTTCACATTCCGTTCCTTTTTGCTAAAAAAACTATTTAAAAAGTATTGATTTTTTAAATTTTTTTTTAAATTGAAAAAAAAGAATCATCTTCTTCCGCTCTTTCTGCCGAAAATCCAACGGAAAAGCCACAGACAGTGAGCAAATAGAAGATTTTTTTCAGCGTTCCAGCCGGCCACTTTTAATGTTTATCTATTTGCGTTCCTTTTTTCGAGCCCAAAACGCGTTCTTTGGAACTTTTGGATTTTTCTAATCTCTCGAAACGGAAATAGCACTTCGGCCTTGTTGCTCCAGCAACAGCTTCCCGTGGGAAAAACAAGCCGAGTGCCAAATTTCGTAGTTTTTAGTCGAAATCGCGGCAGAAATTTTATTTTTAAATAAATTTTTGATTTTTTTTTGTAATTAATCGATATCTAACTTTTGAAAAAGCGAGTTTCGGGCTCATGATTTTTTTCTATTTTCAGCTTTTTTCCGCTTTTTCACATTCAAAATCGAAATATTAACGTTTAAAAATAGGAGAGAAAAAAACTTTGTTTAAAAAAATCGATAAACTTAGCCCCCAATGTAAAAAAATCTATTTTTAACGAAATTAATTTTTTTTAAATAGATTTTTTTGACCCAACTTCCCACAATTTGCTTTTAATTCATTTTAGTTGTATTGTTTTTGTTTATTTTTCTGTTTTAACTGTTAAAATTACAAAATAGTCGTCGCCAATTCTAGTCCCAGCGATTCGTAAATGTAACCTGACGCAGTATTGCGTAAGGATGCTTAAACCCATTTTGTACGCAATTTTGCGTCTGGTGTCATTTTTTAAATGGAAGGAACTAGAATTGGCTTCGACTATAAAATTAATAGTTTTACAAAAATTTACTTAAATTACTCAAAAAGGACTGGTTGTCCGCTGTTTACAGCCCTGAGTTTTTTTTTTTTTTAAATCATCAATTTGAAATTTCTCGCTTTTCCCATTTTCTCTTTCGTGGAAATGGCGTGAAACCAACCGGAAGTTCAAGTTTAACCCTAATATTTATCGAGTTGGCGGAGATAACATCGCATTCAAGGTTGCCTGGGTTTGTAACGGGTGTATTTTCTTCAACTTCTACCTATTTTCTTAATTTCAAAGCTTTTTTTATTTTAAAAGTCTATTTATTTAATAAAATCAGTCAGATGATTCTAATCCCATGGGGAAACCCCTCGGAATCGCTGGCGTAGATGAAATCTGTGGCATTGTCTTGATAAGGAGCCTGTTTTTGAGAAAGTGCAAGGAGCAGAGGGCGTTCTAGGGCTATAAATCGAAAGATATTGGTTTTTTCTTATATTTTTATGGAAAAATTGAAGAAAAACAGGTCTTAAATCGATTGGCGCGACTAAATGCGTAAAAAATTGCGCGCCCGCGACGCGTTTGAAGGAAAATCGAAATTATCGAAAAGCACTGTTTTTGCACAAAAAATCTCTAAAATTGATCGATTTACGGATGCAGACCTTTAAATTTTGAGCGGAACAGTAACAATAGTCCTTTAAATCGTAATTTTTGTTCCTGGCAACTAGTTCTTTAAAAATCGCACAAACAACTAGAAACCAGACCTTTAAAAATCATTTTGGTCCTTTAAAAACTTAAAAAAAAGGAAAACGATCACAGTCCTTTAAATTTTTGAAATAACGCTTGTATTTTTGTATTAAAAAATAGGAAAGTTAAGATTATCTATCACTTTTCGCGATTTAATGTCAAAAATTGCACGGCGCGCCGCGTTCCTGGCAGTCAGACCTTTAAAAAAGAGCGCCAGAAGCAAGAATACAGACCTTTAAGAAAACGTTTAGTCCTTTAATTTTGGCAAATAACTCGCTTTTTCAATTGAAAAAAAAAAAACGAAACTGCCAAAGGGACCTTAAAATTGACGAAAAATTAATCAATATTGTGGCTGGCGCGCCGCGACGCGTAGAATCTGCTCCACCTCGATATTCCATTGCTTTTCTTGCAATTTAACGCGATTTAATACTAAAAGTTGCACGGCGCGGCGCGTCAGAAGCGGAAACAATTCGCAATTTTTGCTTAAAATCGCAATTTTTGGCCTTAAATCTCATAAAATCGACCAAATTCGATCCCCCGGCGTTCAATTACCGCCGTCTTCCCCGTTCCGCGGGGCTGCTTTTGCAGCGGAATCAGTTTTCTGATCGCCAGCCGGCGCGTTACCCCAGTTCCGTCGCGCCGAAAATCTCTCATTGTGTCAGTGGCTCTGTTCTAATTTCATCCGCAATTCCACGGCCACGCCGTGTGCAAAAAAGGCCTGAACTTCGCCCCGTCCCTGCCAGCCGGCTGGTTCCGCATCGATTTTTTTACGGCTGTCTGTCGCACCCAGCTGTCCGTCTGGCTTTCACGTGGCCCTTTTTCGCGCGCTTTTTCCCCTTGTCCTCTTCCCGCGCTGACGGGGATTTGTAAAACACGTAATGGCTGTACCCAAAAGGGCCGGAGTACGGTAGATGGCCTTGGAATACTGCCAAGAGGACCGTATTTTCCCAGTTTAAATATATATTTAACCTTAAAATGCTTTATTAAACAGAAAAAGTCTTCATAACAAAGAAAATATGAATAAGGTCCCACAATTAAATTTGAAAATGTCGTTTGCCGCATAGTTTTTGCTTGCATCCCCGCGGGACCATTTATTCACACACAGTCCTTTAATCTTTTTTATTGAATTTGTCTCTAAATTTTACTTTTTTTTTGTTCTAAAAAACGGGAATATTTTGAATAATTCTTATTCAAATGCGAAATAGAGTTTAATTTAAATGTTTAATATTAAAATATAGTTTATTATCAACTTTTTAGGGAAAAACGGCTATTTTTGCCCTCTTTTAGTCTAATTTCCTGTCCTCGCTACGCGTCTTCCCCTTTCTCTCGCCTATTTAATTGTTTTCGATCGGATTGAGATAGCTGCCGTTTTGCTTGCCTTTTCGCCCAAACTACCTCATTTTGCCACTTTTTGGCGTTTTTTACCGATAAAATTATAAATTTTTGTAATTCTCACATTTTTGGCTGGAAACTCCCATGTTTGGCCTGAAAATTGCCCAAAGTTGGAGTGACAGCGCTTGAAATGCTGAAAAGATAGCTTATCTGGCGTCATTACGTGTCTTTAGTCCAAGTAAACGGCATTCCAGCAACTGTCAACTCGTAATCATTCAATTTTGATCAAGTTAGGCTACTTGTCAGTGGTCCCGCAACGATTTATTTAAAAATTAATGGATTTATTGCCAATACCAATAAATTATTGGCAAAAAATGTCAAGAATTTATTTAAATTAGTTTTTAAAATGCGCATTTCACTTGAATTTTGCGCAGACATCGCGATTCCCCATTTCTTGGCCGAGAATTGGCCAAACCTATCGGAAAAAGGACCCTGGTTCGGTCCCAGCCGTTGTCTTTCTTGTCCTGTGTTTAGCAGGAGACATACCTTTAAAATCATCTAAACTCGCTTTTGCCCGGCGTTTAGCAAGAATTAGTCCTTTAAATACGTTAAAATTATCAAATCTTAGTTTTGTCCGGTGTTTAGCAAGAATTAGTCCTTTAAATACGTTAAAATTATCAAATCTCAGCTTTGCCCGGTGTTTAGCAAGACACAGTCCTTTAAATACGTTAAAATCACCAAATCTGAGTATTGTCCGATGTTTAACTGGAAACAGTCCTTTAAATACCATAAATATCAGTTTTGCCCGATGTTTAACAGCAGTCCTTTAAACTATGCATTTACCCGATGTTTTTAACAGTAAACAGTCCTTTAAAAAACTTCAAAAATAGTTCTTTTTAGTTCTAAAAGATCGCGAAAGGGATCGAACCCTGGTCGTTTTTCTGCCAATATTCCGATCTGTCATCTCATCCGACCTTTCCTTTTGATTTCTTTTTGCTCCTGTGTCCCTTTCCCGTTTTTTCCGTCGTCCAAGGTCGCCTGCGGACGGTCGCCCTTCGCCCACCCGACTGCGCCGCCTTCCCCAATCCTTTAATATACCGACAGTCCTTTAAAATAAAGACGGTCCTTTAAAATCCCAGGAAATTGTGGATTTCAGTCCTTAAAATGGATCAAAACTGCAGAAATCAACGTCATTTTGGAGCAGTCCTTTAAAAAATATCGTGGATAGTCATTTAAACTCGATTTTTTGTCAATTTCCGAGTGGTGACAGTCCTTTAAAATGCATTAATAGTCCTTTAAATTCAGGAATACGATTCACAGTCCTTTATAATATCGAAAATACTGGATTTCGATCCTTTAAATGTTCAAAATTGCAGAAATTGGCATTTTAAATTGTCCAGTCCTTTAAAAATATCGTTATTAGTCCTTTAAACTCGATTTTTTGTTAATTTTCTATCATATACAGTCCTTTAAACCCAGACTCTTTAGTCCTTTAAACCTTAAAAATTCTATAAAAATGCCCGCCGTCGTCTGCTCCTGTAGCTTTCAGCCACGTCGGCCAATCTATCGATTCTGATCGGACACGCCGTATTCACATGGGGGAATCCATTTATCGCCGCTGTAGACGGCCCCCGCTGGCGTTTCGCCGCTTTGTTTTGGCTCTGAGTCAGCGGGAGGCCGTCTGGCGGGGATTCCCTATTCTTCCTGGGAGGTCGTTTGTTTTGCCCAGGTTTAAAGGACTAAAACGGCTAAATAGTCCTTTAAAATCTTGTATTACGGTGGTTCCCCATAGTCCTTTAAATTCAGACTTTCCAGAAGAAATTAGTCCTTTAAACCAGAAATCGTCACTCTTATTGATCGATTATGGAAGATTATTCTTTATGGGAGGTCGTTTTGCCCAAGTTTAAAGGACTGTCAGGGCCAAATATTCCTTTAAAAGCCTTATGTTCACTGATTACTGTAGATTAGCGCCATTGAAAGTACTACGGTATCATTTGTCTTTAAAATTCGACGAATTTCTTTATCAAACAGTCCTTTAAACAAGAAATCTCCATTTTTGTGGGCTAGACAGTCCTTTAAATTCCATTTTTTGACTGGTTCCCTTTGTTTCATTGCGTACCCTATTTTTAGGTATACGCACAGTATTCCTTCATTTATTTTATTCGATTTGTGTTTATGTTTCCTTCATTTCATATAAAATCCAGATTAAAAACACTAATACAATCATTTTAAGTTAAAGAATTTCTAGAAAAATTTAAATCTGCCTACAGTAATCCACAACCCGCGTGTTCCAAAAAACATCGTTCCTTGCGTACCAGATTTTCTCGCACACGCATTTATTACGGTAGATTCTAGCAGTTCGATTTTTCGCTTTTTTATTAGCTTTTTTGGAGATCAATTCTGCTGTTTTCCTGATTTTAACTAGTTTAAATAAAAGAAAATATTATTCCTGAAAAATGGATTCAAAAAATAGTGGAAAATGAGGCTACCGTAAGCTAAAATAAGGGTTTTTAGGGGAATTTTTGTAAGTAAACGTTTCACTTGGATTGTAAGACTGTAGTGGACTTTTTGAGGGTACGGTAGTCTCTTAAATGACTAGATGGTCCTTTAAATGCGGAATTTACGGCCCTAGATGGAGCCAGTGAGTCCTTTAAATGTGGAATTTACCTTTACGGCTAGGCTTAGACCTTTAACCTGTCTCGATTGGCGGGTACTCCTAATGATAGATGATCACCGCCCAGTGTCCCTGGCCGTATCGCCGTGATCGACATCGATCGGGTGCCCTTACACACTCTTTCCCGCACCCGCCCGATTTTCAAAAGATGTTCCTTCCTCTCTCTCTCTCTCTCTCTCTCTCTCTCTCTCTCTCTCTCTCTCTCTCTCTCTCTCTCCCTCTCTCTCTCTCCTCTTTACAAAGCAAACAAGGAATTTCAGGTTTTTGTTGTATGTATCGTACATAGTTCCCCTATTGCCGTTCAACATGGAAGTCTCTACTCAACAAACCGGTTTTGGCAGCTGCTACTATGGCAGTTATGATAGCAGGCCCTCGTTTTCTAAGGATCCCTTCTCTGCGGGTTGCTTTGATGAGCAGCAGTTCCAGTGCGATGACCATGAGATGTGCTACGGTGGGTAACGGTCCTTGAGGCTGAACCAGTCCTTTAAATGACCGAGACAGTCCTTTAACACCCAGAAACAGATAGATTTTAGTCCTTTAAATAGTCCAAAGTAGCGTAAATCTAAGTGATTCTGAATTAGTCCTTTAAAAATCTCGTGAACAGTCCTTTAAAATCGTTTTTTGTAAGCTTCCAGGTAACACAGTCCTTTAAATTGTGTTAATAGTCCTTTAAAGCCAAGACTACGATTTACAGTCCTTTAAAATATCGAGAAAATTCTGGACTTTGGTCCTTTAAATAACCTGAACCTGCATAAATTGAAGCCATTCTGGATCAGTCCTTTAAAAAGCTCGTAAACAGTCCTTTGAAAGCTTTTTGTAACAGTCTAAAAAAACTGTATTTGTAATCCTTTAAAGCCGAGACTTTGATTAACAGTCCTTTAAAATATCGAGAAAATTCTAGGTTTTGTTCTTCAAAATGTCCAGTCCTTTAAAAATCTTGGCGAACTATGTTACCCGGAAGTTTTCAAGAACCGCATCTTCATCTTGCCCACCAAAATATACCTTTAAAATGTTCAAAAACTGAATATCTGCGAAGGCTTAGATTAAATGACAGGCCTGTACCTGGCAAATAGACCTTTAAAAAGTCCACTAGAAAATCCTTCAATTTCTTTTACCGGTACTCTAACAAAATCATCTTCTAACTTCTGATCTATAAATTTTTACAACTTCGTTCACATTCTTCTCGGTTGAGCAGACGGCCATTTTAAACTCCAGACCAGACGGCCAGACAGCCGTGGCCACTTTTTCTGCCATCGCGGGGATTCCCATTGTCGCCGCGGCAGCTGGAGCGGTGTCGATAAAAGTAGACAGATTGCCTGTGTGCCGTGTACTTTTTTGGACTGCGGAGTACACTTTGAAGACTAAGAATCGATCGAAAGACGCAACATTTTTACACAAGATAACGAACGTAGTTTAGAAAGGTCACAGGGTCAGGGTTCGATTTGCTTTGATTTGAACTTTGCGTTCATTTCCGTCTTCAGTAGAATATCATCTATAGATTGTTTTCTGAATCTGAAACTCCAACATCACAATATTGGTATACTGTTGACGTTGAGTAAACAAAGATGGGTCCGTAAACAGGCGCCGGAACATGGAAAACAACAGTTTTTGGTTGCTCTTGTGAAATAAGCCGCAATGTGGCGCCACATTGATTTGTGGACAAACCTGTCAACTTTTTAAATCATCATTTTTTTGCTAGGAAATTAGAATTTGATCAGTAAAATACGCGTTTTTAATTGAAAATTGGGTGCTAAAAGCGGCAAAATCGCTCTTTTGTTGCCAAAAAGCGGTCCAAGCGGCCTTTGGTTGCCACAAAGCGGCCCTAGCGGTCTTCGTTTGCCAAAGAGGTCCAAGCGGCCTATGGTTACCTGAAGCGGTCCAGCGGCCTGCTGTTACCAGAAACCGGGCAAAACAGTTTTTGCTGCCAAAAATCATACTAAAAATCGTTAACTTTTTCTGTAGAAAATAGAGAATTGCAAATTTTTCACCTATAAAATCACAATTTTTTGTTAGAAAATGGCGATTTTACGGTAAAATAAGCATTTTTTTAATTGAAAACTACCTATAAAAATGTAGAAAAATAATTTTTTAAATGTATTTTTTAATAAAAATTCAATTTCAGAGGAGTGCTCGTCGACGGGTTCGGCTTCTGACGACTGCCAGTCGTCTGGTCCTTCGATCAGCGAGAGCGAGTATTCCGACGACGATGAGCCCATGGAGGAGGACGCGGCCTTCGACGAGGAAAAGGAAGCTGAGGTGAAAATTCACCCTCATTTGCATATTGTACTCGAAAACGTGCCTTTTGGTGTCGTTTTTAGCTGTTTTCAACCTTTTTGTCTCCTATTTCGAACCCTACGCATCAAAATTGCTTCTGAATCTTGCCAATTGAAAAAAGGAAGAAAAATTACCCCCTCATTAGCATATTGCACCCAAAAACATTTTTTTTTGTTTTCTTTTTGAGCTATTTGAGCCCCAGATATCAAAATAGCTTCAGAATCTTGCAAATTTAAGAAAAATTGAAGAAGAAAAAAATAAAAATACAAAAAAATGTTAAAGATCACAAAAAATTGATCTCTCGGGCCGGCCCGCAACATTTTATCTTGACAGCTGTCTGGCGACTGTCTGCCACAAATTGTGGCCCACAATCATCAACTAATCACCCTTTTTGTTGCATTTAGCTGACAGCCGCTGGTGATAAGGGCGGTGGCGCATTCTGGCAGACGGCTGGTTGTAGCCACGTGGCAGCTTCCTTTTGGGGGACTAAAAATAATGAAAATTTGAATTTTTATTAAATTAAATTAAATTTTAAATAAATACGATATTAATTAAGTTTGTAAAATACAAAAATAAATTAATATGTAAAATTAATTTAAGAATTAAATTTGGAAAATTCAATAAGAATTAAGTTTTTAAAGTTAATAAATAAATTAAATGAATTTTAATGAATTTAGTTTGTAAATTTAAATAAAGTATGTTTTAAATAGGCTATTACATGTGGCAGATGTTTTTTTGGTGGTATCGTAAAGAAAAATTGAAAAATTAATTTTTGGTAAATAAAATTTAATTTTAAATAAATTCAATAATAATTAAGTTTTTAAAGTTAATAAATAAGTTAAAAAATAAATTAAATAACTAAATTAATTGAATATTGCAGGGAGATGTCTACGAGTTGTCTGCCTCCACGGAGATGTTGCGAATCCGCTTCCCGTTTCAGTCGATCTCTATCCGCCTCTCCGATTTCTGTTGTCTCCAGGAGGAGGTAATTTTGAAGAAAAAAAAATCAATCAATCGATTTTCGATCGATAGAAATCGACAGTTTATCGATCCAAACAACCAGGGTTCGATCCCCGTCGGTGCATTTATTTTTCTCTTGCACCACTGATTTTTTTAAAATTTTAATTTTGTACTCATTTATTATATATAGAATTTTAAAATTTAAACTCATTATAACAATTTTATATGATTTTTGGCCACGGAAATCGAGAACCACCGTTTTGTTTTTCCATTTCCCATTGGTGCAATCCGGTCCCTGCTCTGTTTATTTGTACTCTGGAGGACTGAAGGGTGTTGTTATCAAGGAATCGACCCCAGGAAAAGGGTTATTATTAGAAAAAATGGAAGTGCAACGATAGGGATCGAACCCTGGTTGTTAGATTCGCAAAAGTTTAAAAAATTATGTTTGTTTTTTTTATTATAACGGTCCTCATGAAATTTTTATTTTCATATTTTTTCAGTAAAATTTGGCATTTTTTTTCATCTTCAAACTAGAAATTGGTTTTTTTTCCTGGAAAATTGGTTGAAATTGTATTTTTTTTAATTTAAAAAAAATTACGTTTTTAATACGATTTTAATGTAATTTTTATTCTTCCTTTTTCAATTTAAAATCCTACTTTTTAAAAAGTTAGAAAATTTTTTTGAAATTTGTTTGAATTCGTAATTTGAAAACCTAAAAAATTAAGATTTTAAAAAAATTGTAAACAACGGGTAGGGTGTAAACAGCGTACAGACCAGTCGTTCGTTTTCCCAGTCTAAATAAAGCAAAAAAAAATGATTGAAAATTAACAAAAACAAATCAAAAAATTACTTGTTTTTTTAAAATTTAAATTGTAATTTTAAATTATTCGTTTTTTTTTCAGGCTCAGCATTTGAAATTTGCACCACTCATTGCACTCAAAAAGAGCCTTTTAGTGGCATTTCAAGCCAAAAACAAGGCTTTTTCGAACATATGGGTAAAAAATATTTTAAAAAATAAAATTTTTTAAATAAATTTCTAAATAAAAAAATAAAAGTTATAAAATTGCAAAAATTTAAATTAACAATTAAAAATTTAAAAGTTTAAATAATTTTTTTCTTTTCAGGATCTGTTGAACGACACGATCGTGGACTTCTGTCTGAACCACATAGTGGAGCACGTGTTGCCCGACGACCCTTCGAGGCGGGTTACCGTCCTTCCGGCGCTCTTCTGGCACAACCTCTCCCTGCTGCAGGCGGCCAGCAAGGACCCCGAGATGCAGAGCATGAGCCCCGAACAGCTGGTGTGTTGGCGGTAGAGTGTGGTGATGCGGAGGGTTCCTTTTGCAGTTGGACGCCCGCTTCGGCGACGTTTTGGACTTTGTCGAGGGATTCGATCTGCAGGACGTCGACTACATCGTCATTCCCGTCAACGAGTGGGAGCATTGGTAGGTTTCAGCTATGCAATATGCTAATTTTTCGCTTTTAAAAGCTTAAAAAAGACCTTTGGATGCCAAAAAGCAAATCGTGCGGCCTTTGGTTGCCAAAAGCGGCTTTAATTTCGCAAAAAGCAGGTGAAGCGGCCTTTGGTTGCCAAAAGTGGCTTTAAATTCACAAAGAGCAGGTGAAGCGGCCTTTGGTTGCCAAAAAGCGGCTTTTATTTTTTTAAGCTGGTCTTTTTGTTGCCAAAAAGCGGCTTTGATAAAAAAAGCAGATCAAGCAAATCCTGTTTTGCATTTTTGAAAAATACCGACTCATTTGCATATAGCACCTACAAAATCACTATTAGCATAATTTTAAAGCCCATTACGGGAAAAATCAGTTTAAACAATTTCCCAGAAATGTTTTAAATAAATTTTTTTATTCATATTTCAAACTTTTCTGAGGAAATTCTACTTTAAAAATAAAGTCGCCTTGAAATTTAAATTGTGATTTTAAAAAAATTATTTTTAAATCACATTTTTGTTTAACATCTGATTTGATATGAAAATGAATAATTCGCATTTTATAACTATTTTACTATTTAAATTATGGTTTCTAGGGTTTTTTTTATTATTTAAAATCGATTCCACTGAGTGTTTTGTACGAGCTGGTTCTATAAGAAATTAGCACCTCTCATTTGAATATAGCACCCCAAAAAACTTAGTTGTGTCATTTTAAACCCTGCCCTCCCACTATGACTTTCAACCGGTTTCACGTTATTATATTTTTAAACTGAAAATTGACTTTTTCGGACCTCGTTGGTTGTAAACGCCGGGCAGATTGTAAACATCAGGCGGGCTAGTTGTATTTTTTTATGAAATTAGATCCAAAATTCTCTTGTTTACATGAAAAAATGTGATGGCCGAGAATCGGCGAGAACTTTCTCCCCTTTGCACCTGTTTTCCCCCTGCAACTGCCTGTAAACACCATTCCGACCACGTGCGTATCGCTCTCTCCCTGCCAAACACAACATGTTTTCCTGGGGAAGACGGTTGGAAGTGGAATGCAACAATCACGGGGGCAGAAAAACGGACAAACACTTAAAATAAGGGAATTAGACCTTTAAAATAAGGGAAATAAACCTTTAAAATAAGAGAAACAGTCCTTTAAAATAAGGGAAATAGGCCTTTAAAATAAGGAAAATAGTCCTTTAAAATAAGGGAAATAGTCCTTTAAAATTAGGGAAATAGACCTTTAAAAGAAGGGAAATAGTCCTTTAAAATTAGGGAAATAGACCTTTAAAAAAAGAGAAATAGACCTTTAAAATAAGGGAAATAGTCCTTTAAATAAGGGAAATAGTCCTTTAAATAAGGGAAATAGACCTTTAAAATAAGGGAATTAGACTTTTAAAATAATGGAAATAGACCTTTAAAAATTTAATATATTTTTTATTTATATTTTTTAAATATTTTTTTTCTATTTCCAGGTCTCTGGCCGTGGTTTGCCACCCCTTCACCGCCCATGGCCGCATAGTCTGCTTCGACTCGCAGCTGACCGAGGACCTCAACAACGTCCAGAATATTGCCACCCTCATCGACGACTTCCTGAAGTACGCCATGCTGCGTTGGCGTGGTCGCGAGTGTCCCTCGACGCTGCCCTGCATCATCCCCGTCAATTTGGCCCAGCAGACCAACAACTTTGACTGCGGCGTCTACATCCTCGAGTTCGCCAGGCGCTTCCTCCTCGCACCGCCCGAGAATGTAAGTTTTGGTGGCTTTTTGGCAGAAAATAGCTTTTTTCCGCAATTTAATTCTTTTAAAGACTAAAACAACTAGTCTGCCCGTTGTTTACAACTTACGAGTTATCGGGAATTTGAATTTTGCACTTGTCTTGTCAAAAAATTGGAAGAAGTCCAAGTTTCAGCCAGTTTTCTACGAAAATTCCAATTTAGACATATTTTTAAAATCACTTTTTTAGATATTAATAATAACATTATTTTTGCATAAAAATAATATTAAATTAGCATTTTAAAAGTAAACTTTACATAAAACTATTTCAAAATTGTAAGTCCTTTTAAAAAATTTAAATCTTCAATGTTATGTTTTCTTAATTTAAAAAAAAATAAATCTATTTAAAATGCGATTTGTAAAAAATTCTAAATTTTTTTTAAAATTAAGATTTTTTAAACATTTTTTACAATTTTAAAATGAATTAAAATGCATTTTAACATTAAAAATATTAATAGAAAAAAGAAATAGGGTAATAAATAAAATGACATTAATTTTGTTAAATTTCAAACTATAAATGCAGTAGTAACATCTATTTTTAAAATGTTTTTTTTTAAATTTGAATTTTTCCATGTATAAAATAAATTTAAAAAGTTAAAGTTTTATACAAAAATTGATAAAACAAAATTTAAATTTAAAACATTTGAGAAATTAAATGTAACAAATTAAATCTTCTTAAATATTCTGTTTGTACACTTAATTTTCGTTTTAAATTTTATGAAAAGCCATTTTCATTATAAAATTGGCTGAAACATTAAATAATAATAGTATTTTGATACAAAAATAAATTTTACAACTTTTTAAATATTTTTATTCTCATTTTTAAAAAAAACTAATTCCCTCCTTTTCCAGCTGGACCACTTCGACTTCTCGGAGCAGTACACGGACTTCACGATCGCCTCCTCCCGCCAGGAGATGCAGCGTGCCGTCCTGGCGATGTGCTCCAACCGCTCTCTCTGGGAACCCCTGTTGGACCTGTTGAAGCGGAAATAGGCCTCGGACCAGTGCCTTGCTAACTACCGCTCTCTCCTAGGAACCCTTGTTTTGCTCCAATTTGTCCACCTTGTTCACTTTGTTTTTTCACTTTTCTCCACCTTTAAAAATTCACCTTTTCTCCCAAAAAAAAAAACACCCGAAAACCCTTCACAAACGAATTGTTGCCTTGTTAACCCCCGTTGTTACTGTTTTCCCCTTTCTCCCACTCCTTACCCGGGCGACCCAGCGCGCACCGTGACCCTATATGCAAATTACTGGTTGGCGAATAGCCGTATAGTTATCAAATTTCTATTTGTTTTTTGCCTCCCTCTCTCTCACCCAGGAGGGATCCTCCTCTCTCACTGCCTATGGGTAGGGTTTTTCTGCCGCGGCGACCGAGACTACCTCAAAAATCTCAAACTTGACCTCCCGGTCCCGTCGCCGTGGCGAGACCATCGCCGCAATTCATTGCTCCGGTTGACGCGGTGCCTGTAGTCTAATCCCACACGTGCTATTGTTGTTTCCGGTGTGTGTGGGGTGGGCGAACGGCCCGCGTTTTTTGTTGAATCGGTCTTTCCTCCCATATTCTTTTTCGGTTTAATGTTGTGTTGAGTTCCGTGTTGCGAGGCAATAGGCTTACGGGCCGTGCTGAATAAACGTGTTAACCCTATTCACTTGTTTTTTGTGGACGTGGGTTCTTCAGGGTTCTGAAATCACGGACCGAGAGATTTTCTAAACCATAAAAACCGAATTTAAAAAAAAAATGGTGCCATTAAATTTTAATCTGTTTAAAATGGCTTAAATATGTTTCTAGTTTTTATATTACTCAATTATAGAATTAGAAAAAAGAAGTGCGCCGACGAGGATCGAACCTTGGTCGTGTGGATGGTAATTTATAGAGCCACAGTATGGGTTGACGGACAGACTAGGGCCGACCAAAATTTCCCAGAAAGCGCGGCCCGTGAGAACCCCGGGTTTACAAAATAAATGCGAATTTTAAATACATGATTTGAATAAAGGGTGGCTCTAGCCGGCCCAGACCCTCTTATCAGACAAACATCCAGGGTTCGGATCCGCTCCAAGTAATTTTTTTTTGATCGCGCTAAAACACTTGAAAAACAAAATAATAATAGAAATACCGTTTTAGATATTAATAAATACTTTAAATTTGCATATAACACACCCAAAAAGTACTTTTAGAGCCATTTTAAGCCATATAACATATAAAGGTTTCGAACCGTTGGTGTTATTGAGAAAATCCGGGCTGTCTGAAACCTAATTTAAACTTTTTTTAAATTGTGCAGTTAATTCTTTAAATTGTTTGCCTTAAATATGTTTTAAGTTATCAGTCAATTAGAGGTAGACAAAAAAGAAGTGCACCGACAGGGATAGAACCTTGGTCGTGTGGTTGGTAATTTATAGAAGCAATATGGGTTGACGGAGAGACACGGCCAGGCCGACAAAAATTTCTCAGAAGGCGCGGCCCGTAAGAACCCTGTTTTCAATATTGGCCATTTTCATTTCTCTAGTCTTCCCTGAACTGTCTTCATTTTTATTTCCAATAGAGCATTTCCTATCATTTTCTGGATTCAGTCGTGAAAATAATCAATATGCCCAGGATGTTTTTGAAACTAGTGTAATGGGCTAACCTGATCATCGATTTGAAGGGAGTTCTACATCGACTTAACCCCATTTACAAAAAAATATTTTTTTGGTTCTT
>JAJQXH010000020.1:2617500-2622500 GCA_022343465.1 Oscheius sp. G VE-2021
TTGCATTAATTTTTCTCCCCCGATTTGATTTCAACCCGGAAAAGTGAAAGTGTTCATTGCCCCCTCAATTGCAGTAAATTGAAAGGTAAAGATCAATTTCCAAGGTAAATTACATGTCTGCAAAGTGCGATTTCCGTGCTCAGCCCCCGAAGTCATAAAGGAATTGCAGATCTCACGTTTTATATTCGGATGTACGTAATTAGATTTTAAAAAACTAGATTAATGGGTTCAATTGAGTTTAAAAACGAAAGAATTAAACTTTTTTCCAAGTACGAAAGCAAACTAATGAGGTCAATTGAAGTTGAGGCAAAGATTGTGGTGTAGGCGTCATAGTAAGTGATACGCAGGAGGATATGAGGGAAGTGCGTCACACGATTTCCTCTGGTAATCAGACTTATCGACTCTTTATCCCTCTTTTGCTCTCTTTTCACACACATACACACATGTATACAGACACACAGACACGCACGCGCACACGTGCACACATACACACTGATACACACACGTGCACGTACACATACACACATACACACATATACTCCTACACACACTCACATTCTCACACTCACACACGTAAACATACACATATGCACTTACACATGACATACATGCGCACATACAAGCACATACATACATACACTAACACACATGCACATATACAGTCACACACACACACACACACACACACACTTATTCTCACACACATACGTAGACATGCACATATACTTACACACATACACAAACACACAAACAAACTCACGCACGTTCACACACACAAACACATAAACACACACACACGCAAACACCCACACATTCACACACATGTGCACACATATGCATACATACACTCACGTACACACACATACACATTCATACACACATACGAACACACATTTTCAGACCCACACAGATACACACACATTAACACAACAGGCACACTCTCTCTCTTTCTCTCTCTTACCCATACACACAGGCACACAGACACGAACGCATACGCACGCGCGCACACACACACATTCACACACACACACATACTGTTTTACACACTCACGTACTCACACTCATACACGCACATACACATTAACACAACACGCACTCACACTCACACACACATTCATAAAGACATGTACCCGTACACACGCAGATATATACACATTCACACACATATACACACACGTGTATGTACACACGTACACGTTCACACATACACACACATACTCCTACACACACTCACGTACTCACGTACTCACACACACGCATGCATACACACACACGTACACACGTACACAAACACGCACATACACATTAACACAACACACATACACACACTCACACACAAATACACGCTAGCACACAAAAACTACACACAAACTACGCACATTCATACACGCACACGTACACATATACACACACGTAGACATTCACATATACACATACATACATTCTATGTTTCTGTCTCTCACTGTCTCTCTCTCTCTCCCTCTCTCTCTCTCTCGTTCTCTTTCTCTCTCTCTTTCTCTCTCTCTCTCTCTCTCTCTATCTTTTTCTTTTTTTTCCATTTACCCCTTTACCCTTAATTTCTATGTTTTTTCTTTCATTTCGCTTTTCTTTCCATTGTTTATTCTGATTTTACCAACAAAAACCCATATTTTCAGAAATGGCGGATGACCTATCGGAGAGGGGCCCCATCCTCCCCAGCGGAATGAGCTTCTTTTCCGGAGACGGGCTGGAAAAGGTTGGTTTTCTTAAATTTTCATTAATTTTAAAAATAAAAGTGCAAAACTTTTTTTTCCTTCTAATCCAAAGGTACACAATTCCATACGTGAGAAATCCAGCTTTCTCAGGAAAGTCCTCCCAGACAGGCTTGCCCTCAGTTTTTAGTCGATTCTGTCCTCCAAATATAAGATTCTCCCGTGACCTTTTAAAATTAAAAGTTGTAAATTCAATTTTGTAGAAGATTCATCAATAAAACGAATTCCCTGCAAGGTGCAAATGACTAAAAAAACCGAAAAAGCGAAATTGTCATGAATTGCGTGCGCAATTGAACGATTGGTGTGGGGACCGCCCACACAATTGCACACTACTACGTTTTAGGACAGCGACAGGCTACTGAATATGTACACGGTATTTTAATTTTAATTTTTAAAATTGTATTTAATTATAAAAAAGGGAAAGCAAAAAGAGTTGTTGTAAAAGTGAATTTGCGTTGATGTTTCGTGCATTCTCGATGGAAGAGTCATCATTGCGTGGGGTTGGATATAAACACGAACATCCGCTCAAAGTTTAAACTTTTAGATGGGAATCTCGCTCTCGCTCTCGCTCTCTCTCTCTCTCTCTCTCTCTCTCTCTATTTCTCTCTCTCTCTCTCTCTCTCTCTCTATTTCTCTCTCTTTCTCTCTTTATTTCTCTTTCTCTCTCTATTTCTCTCACTTCTCTCTCTCTCTATCTCTCTCTCTGTCTCTTGGTCTCTTTCTCTCTCTTCCGCGTTATGCTTCCATCACGCGGTTTGCGAAACTGTTGATGACTCTGCATTACCTTGTCTCACAGTGACTGTCAGCACCACTTACCGATTCTTTTGGCATTAAACTTCTCTCCCAATTTCTCTCTCTCTCTCTCTCTCTCTCTCTCTCTCTTTCTCCACATTCTATTCAAAGAGCATCAAAACTCCAACGAAATCCACTCGTCATATCCACAAATCATCCCCAGATAACAACCCTTGATTTTACTCTGAGCCGGATTTCCAACCACTTATTTTTGCATGATGACGCCCACACAAGACCCGATGTTTGGAATTCTCGTTTTCCAATCTTTGCAAATAAAAATCTTGTAGAAACCGTCCTACTTGCCAACGACCTACTAAAGCACCATTTAATGCGTGCGACTCATTTATGGAAAAAGTAATTTGGGTACAAGTTTTGGGGAAATGATTTCATGACACGCAAAGTGCGCTTTTTTGCTTATCGTTGCTCCGTTTTACTTCAGGAATTACCATTTAATGTGTGCGACTCATTTTTTTAGAACTGGACGCGTAAACACAGTGCATGCCAAGCGCAAAACTGGACCCGTAAACAAAGTGCAGACAAAGCGTAAAAATGGATCCGTAAACACAGTGCAGACTAGGCGTAAAAATGGATCCGTAAACACAGTTCAGACCTTGGGTAAAAATGAACCCGTAAACACAGTGCAGACCATGCATAAAAATGAACCCGTAAACACAGTGCAGACAATGCATAAAAATGAACCCGTAAACACAGTGCAGACCATGCATAAAAATGAACCCGTAAACACAGTGCAGACCATGCATAAAAATGAACCCGTAAACACAGTGCAGACCATGCATAAAAATGAACCCGTAAACACAGTGCAGACCATGCATAAAAATGAACCCGTAAACACAGTGCAGACAATGCATAAAAATGAACCCGTAAACACAGTGCAGACAATGCATAAATATTGCCGCGTAAACACAGTGCAAACCATGCGTAAACATTGCCGCGTAAACACAGTGCAGACCATGCGTGAAAAGGACCCGTAAACACAGTGCATGCCAAGCGTAAAAATGCATCTAAACGCAGGATAGACTATGATTGACATGGTTCCGTAAACACAGTGCAGCCTATGCGTAAAAATGGTCCCGTAAACACAGTGCATCCACGCATATAAATGAACCCGTAAACAAAGGACATACCTTCTTGCTTTAAAATGGTTCCGTAAACAAAGTGCATGCCAAAAGTAAAAATTGATCCTTAAGCGCAGTGTAGGTAATGCGTAGATATTGCCTTGTAAACACAGTGCAGACCATGTGTAAAAATGAATCCGTAAACACAGTGCAGACCATGCGTAAAAATGAACCCGTAAATACAGTGAAGACCATGCGTAAAATTGGTTCCGTAAACACAGTGCAGAGCATGCGTAAAAACGAATGTCCACTTGATAATTCCATTAAATCCAAAAAACACTGATTCATAACCATTATCCAGATTCCCTCCCACTCAGATCTCTTTTCCCGCCCTTTTCGAATCCTCCCCGTCTGCTGCCCTTTCCCACCCGCCGCCCTTTTCAAAACTCTCGTACGTCTCTCTCTTTCTTTCTTTTTGCGCACAAAAGTGACTAAGCGAAGGAATCGATCCCCGCCGTTTTCTGAAAGTTTCCCGGTTCCCTTCCCAGCCGTCATCGATTCCTTCCTCCATGTACTCACAACTACAAGATCCCTTTCGCTACGGGACCTGGGAGCTACGCGAAGAGGCGCGAATCGATATGAGTCCGCTCAGACGGGTGGGTTGCAGTGTAAAGTTGGTAGATTTCTAAAAAATATAGAGAAAATTATTTTTTCATTGTAAAAGTTTAATTGAACATTTTTTAAACTATCCGAAAATTATAGAAAATAATTTTAAATATTTTTTTTGTAAAAATTATACCTGTTAAAACACCATTTTGATCCCTATCACGACAAATTTCTAAAAATGTTCCCTGTTAAACAGCGTGCATTCACTAAACATAAGTCGCGTTAGCTGTTAAACATCGGACATGCAACCCGCTAAACGACAGACACATTTAATTCGTTAAACATCGGTCATTTTACCTTGTAAACACCGGACATTGCTAAAAACAGGCAAAAAAGGTTTCCGTTAAACTACAGACAATAGGTTAAACATCGGACATCTTGCTTGACAAAGCCTAGCGTCTGTAAACGTCAGGCAACCAGTTCGTTAAACAACGGGCTTTTGGCGTCGTTAAACATCGGACATCTATCTTGGTAAACAGCATTCATGACAGATAGAGAAGTCGCTAAACGTCGGACATCTTTTCCGGTAAACACCTGGCGCCTGTAAACGTCAGGCATGTGATCCATTAAACGTCAGGCATACAGCTCGTTAAACGTCGGGCGTGTGGGTAAACATCTATCATATTGATCGTTAAACGTCGGACATCTTTGGTAAACATAGGGTATTAGTCCCACTAAACATCGGACATGAAATTTGTTAAACATCGGGTGTTTC
>JAJQXH010000020.1:2627500-2672500 GCA_022343465.1 Oscheius sp. G VE-2021
CCCTCCTGCCGAATACAGTCGTCCTCCCTCCTCCCCTCGTCTCTCCCCCGCTCCCTCTTGCTAGTCTCCGCCACTCAACGGGAACGAATTCACTTGAGCATTATTTGTGTGATCTCACTGTACATGACATCCCTTCGAACACATAAACTCAGAGTTTGTTGGGAAAATTAGTCACCTAATCGACATTTGGGCTGATTAGAGATAAAGAAGATGCTATACAAAGAGACAAGCCACATATTTTCAGAGCCCCTTTGAATTTCGCTCCCCCCCCTCTCTCTCTCTCTCACTCTCTCTCTCTCTTTCTTTCTCTCTCTCTCTCTCTTTCTCTATCTCTCTCTCTCTCTCTCTCTCTCTCTCTCTCTCTCTCTATCTCTCTCGTAGGGAGCCGGGAAGCGAAAGGAGGCCTGCACTCGGCGATTCTCTCTGAAAAATTATTGATTCCTTATTATTTTAGAATTTTGGGTATGTTTATTTAGAAAGTAGCTTTTTCAGAAACAGTAAAAGTCGAGCGGGGCCCTAAAGGCCAGTGACATAGGATTTTTTCTTAGTCTTCGAGTTTAGCCAAATTTTGTCAAAAGCCATTAAATGACCTAAATATGACATTCTGAACCTTTTGGGTCAATATCGATTTTTGATCCCGGGTTACGGTAAGTGACCCTGGCTTACTGTAACTTTGTTCAAAATCAATCAAAATTCAAAAAATAAAATATAGATCGATAGCTCTTCATGTACTGAAAAACGTTGCAATTAACTTCAGAATAAGTTTTTCCTGAAATTCGAACGCATTTTGCGTCATGATGTCTTTTTTTTTTTTCAAAATACGCAGAAAATGCGTAGAATCTTTCTAATATGGTGAATATTCCCGCATTTTTGATACATTTTTCAGAAAACGCAAAAAATATTTTTTTCCATTTTTTTCGAGTTTTTGGGCTCTAGTGAAAAATTTATTTTTGAAGTTAATTACAAAGTTTTTCATTACATGTAGAGCTATCGATTTATTTTCATTTTTAAATTTTGGTTGAGTTTGAAGAAAGTTACAGTAACCCGGGGTCACCTACCGTAACCCGGTATTTCTCTGCGGCTTTAACCCTGTTCCTCTGCGTCTCTAACCCTGTTCCTCTGCGTCTTTAACCCTGTTCTTCTGCGTCTTTAACCCTGTTCCTCTGCGTCTCTAACCCTGTTCCTCTGCGTCTTTAACCCTGTTCCTCTGCGTCTCTAACCCTGTTCCTCTGCGTCTTTAACCCTGTTCCTCTGCGTCTCTAACCCTGTTCCTCTGCGTCTTTAACCCTGTTCCTCTGCGTCTCTAACCCTGTTCCTCTGCGTCTTTAACCCTGTTCCTCTGCGTCTCTAACCCTGTTCTTCTGCGTCTTTAACCCTGTTTCTCTGCGTCTCTAACCCTGCGGCGGAAATTAGTAGACGAATGAATATTATACACTACTTTTATAGCTTAAAATCCCACCTCGTGCAGCGGCAGAATCATCTGCAGCCTTTTGGGCATCTGCCAAGGACGGCGCCCACTCACTCCACCGATTGGCTCGACCGAATGAGAATGCCCGGAGTGGAAGGGCTCATCATAGCCAGCAGCGTCTCCATCGTTTCGAGGAGCCACACCGCCGTCGCTGGGACCTTCGGGCTCCATGGCCACTGCGCTATCCGTCGATTCCACCGAATTCCTGAAAATGGCGATAAATCAATGAAAACCAGAACTTACGTTGTCTGAAGAGGAGTTCTTCCTCGAGCGGGCCGGAGCTTCGCCTGTCGTAGTGTCCTTGTACTTGTCTCCGACTCGTGGGGATTCTGTCGCTCGGCCATTTCCTAAAATAAAATATACTTAAAATAAAAATAAAAATATTAATAAAAAACTGAGACAGCGGGGGAAACGTTCAATTCAAAGATTGACGGCTTAGCAGTGATGCTACGGCCGAACGGCCTGGTTCAATGGATGCCCTAATTTAAAGGACTGCTGCTCCCATATTTAAAGGACTGTCGAGCCAGTTTAAAGGATTGGGTGGTCAATTTAAAGGACTGGTAGTTCCACATTTAAAGGACTGTGTGGTTAATTTAAAGGAGTGCTTGTTCCACATTTAAAGGATTGTTCTGTCTTGTCAATTTAAAGGACTACTTGGTTAATTTAAAGGACTGATTCATATAAATGACTGTATTTTGAATTCAATTGTCATTCAATTGTTCGGCTGTGGCCATGTATTGTTTGGCTGTGGCCATGTCTTGTTCGGCTGTGGCCATGGATTACTCCGCTGTGGCCATGGATTACTCCGCTGTGGCCATGACTTGTTCGGCTGTGGCCATGTCTTGTTCAGCTGTGGCCATGTCTTGTTCGGATGTGGCCATGGATTGCTCCGCTGTGATAGTCCGGTGGTAGAATTAGAAATTCAACTTAAAAGGGCTAATTGGTAGATTTAAAGGACTAGTTGGCCAACTTAAAGGTACTTGATCAATAAGAACTGTCTGATCAAGTTAATGACCTATTTCGTCAATTTAAAGGACTGCTTGTCAATTTAAAGGACTGTCTGGCCAATTTAAAGGACTGCATGGTCAATTTAAAGTGCTGTTTGTCCCGCATTTAAAGGACTGTCTGGCCAATTTAAAGAAAGGGCTCGTAGTTCCACATTTAAAGGACTAAATGGTCAATTTAAAGGACGCTTGTTCCACATTTAAAGGACTGTCTGGTAAATTTAAAGGACTGTATTGTCAATTTAAAGGACTATATGGTGAATTCAGTAAACCACATTCACGTACTGGGTTCCCAGAGGCGATAAAATGGGAAAGCGCGTATTGGCAGGTCCCGTCACGAAAAGCGACCACTCGCCTGTAAATTTAAACATTAAATTTCGCTGTGAAATACAAAAAAAGTACTTTATGTATTGATTTATTAGTAATATGCTTCTTTTTTAATTGCTTTATTATCGTTCAAGACGCTGTTTGTTGATAGGTACTCTTTGGTCAGATATCTCATGTTTTCAGTCATTCAGACCATTGATTGATTGTTTTAAATATAATTAATTAACTAAATAAGGCGGAAAAGTGGAATCATCGATATTTTGAATAAGCCAGATGACTGGCTTACCTCATTTTACATATTTTTGTCGTATTTTCCGTGGATTTTCTGGTTTATTCCAGTTCTTATCTCATACGATGATCTCCTTTTATCCGTCCCTTTTGAGTATTTTATCAATTCAATATTAGTAATTAACTAAATAAGGCGGAAAAGTGGAATTATCGATATTTTGAATAAGCCAGATGACTGGCTTCATTTCGGTTCAAATTTCAAGCTTCGACGTGGATTTTCGCTTTAAAGCTGAATTCTGCTTGAACTTTCCTGCTGAAACCGCCATTTTAAGTATTTTATTAATTTAATTATTAGTAATTGTCTTATTTTAATCGCTTTATTCTTATTCAAGTCGCTGTTTGTTGGTCAGATTTGATAGCCGCTTTATGATCAGGTATTTAATGTTTATAGTCTTTCAGGCCATTGATTGAATGTTTCAAATTAAATTTATTGTATAAAATATAATTATATTAAGCTAAAATTAATTATCCATTCAGTCACCGATGGTTCGATTCAACAACATTCCCCAGAAACCTTGAATTTAACACAAAATCGGCCGTAAAATCACTACTAAGCCGTCAATCTTTGAATTGAACATTTCCCCCGCTTCCTCTTTTCAGTCCTTTAAATTGGTAGATCTTTAAACCCTTGTTTTTCCTACAGTCCTTTAAAATCCTTGTTCTATCGACAGTCCTTTAAATTGTTAGTCCTTTAAAATCCTAGTTTTGTCGATAGTCCTTTGAATTGACAGTTCTTTTAAGTCCTTTTTTGTCATATCGATTTTCATTGATAGTCCTTTAAATTCTAATTAATTTTCAAAATTGCCTTTGAAAACATGAAAATTCGTTTTTTTTCAGGATTCGACTCCCTCAAGGACCACGATAAGAAGATGACCAAGAAGCAGAATGGAATCCGGGCACAGGCGAGGAGCGCCAAGGCCGCCAACGCTGCCAGAGGGGAGTCGGCGCCCAAACGAGCGAAGGAGCAGACGAAGAAGAGGAGGAGGACGGACGAGGAGGGAGAGATGCAGCAGGTCAAGGCAGAGAAGAACGATCAAAAGAAGAAGGAAGCCGTGAAGGTACTGTCGCAGAAAAAGCGATAAATTTGGGGGGAGGGACCATTGGGCCCTGGAGTTTTGTTGCGGAAATTTGGACTAATTAGCAACTTTTTATGAACAAAAAGGAAAAGTTATCAGCGGAAAATATCAACTTCTAAACACAGAAAATGGCATTGTCGTATGTAAATTTTCACTTAAAAAGTTTGTATGACTTTAATATTCTACGCTTTCTCACGTCCTAAAAATTGTAATTTTTATCAGAATTTATTGTTCGTTCAAAATATAATTTATCCTTTGGTTGCGAAAAAGCGGTCCGAGCGGCCAGTGGTTGCCAAAAGCGGTGGAAAGCGGCCTTTGGTTGCAAATATTAATTAATTATTTGATTTTATTGGTTATTCGAACAATTTATCATGTGATTTTTGTAAAAGTCGTAATAGAAACACTAAAAAATTTAAAAAATTCACGGGTTCCATAGCGGTTTTCTTCCGTTTACGTCATATAATACTTAAAATAATATTTTATTCTATTTTTTGTGTTGAACTATGTGGAAGTCTTGTAATTCGCATTTAAAAAGCGGAATTATAAAAAATGCTATTTAATATATTTTAATTATTATATATTAATTATTATATTTAGTGTATTTTTATTATTTATTTTTATATTAATGTACAGATATTTTTTTAAATAATTAAAATTAGTCATCCAGGGCATGTCCTGAAATTTTGCCACGCTTGGTTCGCTTAATTAAACTAATAAAAACTGCTTAATTTAACTTAAATATGCTTATTGATTTTATTAATTAATTTGAATGAAAACAAGAAGTGCACCAATGGGGATCGAACCTTGGTCGTGTGGCTGGTAATTTATGGGACCAATTTGGGTTTTCGAAGAGACCTTTGGTTGTAAAAAGTGGCTTTTTATTGGCAAAAAGTAGAACCGGCACTTTTTTGACTGCAATAACATAGAAAATTCGCTAAATTCAAATTGCTAAAATCCTTAAAAAATCGATTTCTGGGCCAAAAATATTTAAAATGACCAAAATTATAATTACAGTAATGTTTAAAGGACACTCTGCTTTTTTGAAATCGGTCTTTTCAGAAGCTGGCAGAGAAGATGAAGCATCGCCTGGAGAACCCCGACCACCTGGCCCCAACAATCAACGCAGCGTCTCCCCGAAAATCGCAGTTTCAGACCTTTAATCTGATTATTTAGATCAGATCTTCCAGAAATTCCCCGTGAAAAGGGGACAGAATTCAACAAAAACATTTTTCTCGTAATTTCCAATTATCGATCGATTTTTTAAAAAACTTAATTTACTTCGTTTTTCAAATATATTGGTTAAAACAAGCGCGATTTTGGGCTACCATCACCCTCATTTCATCAAATATCGTGCCAGACACCTCCGATATTGAACGTTTCTGGAAATTCTATCAGTTTCAGTTTTTAAATTCGGATTTTTGTAATTTTTCACCTGATTATTAGAAAAAAGCCCTCAAATTGTTCTGAGCCAACAATAACAAATTCGATTTGAAATTGCTGTGATTGAAGTTTTTTTTCTAAAAAAAATGTTTGGGCCATAATGGTTTCACCTTAGTTTTTTCATAGGTCGTAGGTCTCAGGATGTGATGGGTTTTATTGCCATAAACGGTCTTTGGTTGCCAAAAGCGGCTTTTTATTGGCAAAAAGTAGAGCCGCCGCCGTTTTGACTGCAATACCATAGAAAATTAGCTAAATTCAAATCGCTAAAATCCTTTAAAATCGATTTCTGGGCCAAAAATGATTTAAAATGACCAAAATCGTAATTTAAAAAATTTTTTATTTTTCAAACCGGTTTTTTTCAGACGCCCGTCCGTTCCCTGCACTTCATGGAGCCGCGATTGGAATGCAGCGAGTGTGCGTTGAGACGCGCGGAAAAGAGGCTCTATGGGAGAGGAGACGGCGATGAGGCGTCCTTTTACGCGGTTAGTTCCCAGTTTCAGACCTTTAATCTGATTATTTAAATCAAATCTCTCTGAATTTACCCGTGATAAGGGGACCAAATTGAACAAAAACATTTTCCTTTATATTTCATTAAATATCGATCGATTTTTGCCTTAATTTACCCGTTTTTCAACATTAATTGGGTATGAAAGCGCCATTTGGGTCAAAGTACCCAATTTTTATAAGAAACGGAAATTGACATTGCTGGAAAATTACGTGGAAAAATGTTGGCCTCAAGCTTTCTGCAGCAACCTTAGGCCGCTTTCTGCTTTTTCTGGCGACCTCAGGCCCCTTTATGCTTCATATTTTTTGTTTTTCTTCATACTTTTGGTTATTTTCAAGCAAAAATTGATAAATAGGGCGCCGCTTTTGACATTAAATGGGTGCCACCCGGTTGCCAGTAAATTGAGCCACCCGGCTATCAGAATGGCCCTCCCCTTATGAAAAAAGTTGGATAATTTCATATATACTCGCCTTGAAATGGTCGCTTATTTCGCTTTTGTGATGGGAGCCAGTCGGTTGTCAGAACGGATAAAAGTTTTATTACATCCAGTAAAATAAGAATAATTTACATTTACATTTACATTTATTCAACGGAATCGAGACATTAGATCTGCTGGTATATCTGGCGTCTCGCCGCGATCATCATGTGCTGCCATTCTCTTCTGTTTGCCCGTGCCACCGTCGCCCACATCTGCCTTGCCAAGTCGTTATCCACCATCACATCCTCCACATCATCTTCCCAGTGAGAGTACGGCCGTCCTCTGTTTCTCTTCTTTCCTCTCGGGTATCACTCAGTCACTTTCTTCGGCCATCTGTTGTTGTCCATCGTCGCCACCTTGTATGCCCATCTCATCTTTCGATTCCATGCCATCTCCAACACATCCGGTAGTCCCGTCCGTCTCCTGATCTCATCGTTCGGCACCCGATCCAGCACATTCACTCCCAACATCGTTCCATCCTTCTGTGCACAACTGCCACCTTCCTCCTCTCCTCTACAGTCAGGCTCCATGTTTCACTTCCGTACAGCATCGATGAAATGACACATCTCACGAACACACGCCTCATCTCCATGGGCACGCTCCTCTTCGTCAGGAATGTGGTGGTTGAAGGCGCCCTTTGGTTGCCAAAAATGCCAGTCGGTTTTCAGTACATTGAGCCAACCGGCTGTCAGGATGGAGAAAAGTTATCACGTAAAAATGGGAAAACTTTTATCACACCCTCCCCTTTGGCAAACATTGGAAAATTCCTCAAATTTTCTTTTCTTGACTTTTTTGTTTGTTTTGAATGAAGAATTTCAGCATCCGGAAACCCTGGCTGTCCATCTTCATCAGGAGAAGTTCGCATCAGATTTGGATTCTGAACTTCCGGACGACGTCGTTGGTTATTTAGAATGCCATTGGAAATGAGGCTTTCAGCTTCTGAGCAACGCGCACGCACTCCCACATTATCTACGAGGACATGGAGGCGGAGGCCGTCTCTCAACACGTGGCCGTTTCCTCTTTCTCCTCAACGCCCAGGCCCTTGGTAGATTTCAAATTAGCCACTTTTCCGGACCTCATTTGATCCGTTAAACTGAATAATTTTCCCCTCGAGACCCCACATGGGCAGCACCAAAAAGTCGTATTTAAGGGTTAGGCTCTCGCCGCGAACCGGATTACGGTATCTTACCCCCGTCAGCTTGAGCCTCGAGGCTGTTTCCCGACATTTTACCCCTAATTTGTTCGAAGATGTTGACATTTCAAAGTTCTGCGGCCTTATGCTGGAAAAAGCGGCCTTCTGTTGCAGAAAGCGGCCTTACGTTGTAAAAAGCGGTCTAACGTTGTAAAAAGCGGCCTTACGTTGTAAAAAGCGGCTTTCTGTTGCAGAAAGCGGCCTTACGTTGTAAAAAAGCGCCCTTACGTTGTAAAAAGCGGTCTTATGCAGCCTTAGCTGGTACAAAGCGACTTTATGTTGCAGAAAGCGGCCTTACGTTGTAAAAAGCGGTCTAACGTTGTAAAAAGCGGCCTTACGTTGTAAAAAGCGGCCTTACGTTGCAGAAAGCGGCTGTATGTTGTAAATAGCGGCTTTAGCTGGTTCAAAGCGGCCCATGTTGCAAAAAGCGGCCTTGTGTTGTAAAAACCGGCCTTAGCCGGCACAAAGCGGTCTTTTGTTGCCTTATGCCGCTCCCCGTTAGAGAAAACGGATGTGAAATGGGTGGCTTCAATTGCCAACTGACTGTCATTAGGGACAAAAATACTCTCGTTCTGAACTCCTTTATGATAAAATTGGAAACTCATACTTTTCCACCTTCTTAATTGGGAATTTCAGCTGGTCTCCAGACCTCGTCTGGTCTATGATTTCCCGCGCCACAACACCGGCAACGAATTGGACGAAGTGGGCGAAGGAGGTCGGCATCGTGAAATTCCATCGGTAAGCGACGGAGCCCATGCGATTTCTAAATTGGCAATTTCAGGGCCGCCGTCGCAGAGCCACCAGAAACGGACCCGACGCGCGACGCGAGGTGGAGGGACAGAATGGAGGAGAGGAGGGAGATAAGCAGAAGGAGGTCTACCACACCGCCAACACGGTAAGTGATGGAGCCCTGGCGGAGGAAGAGGACAAATTATATGCTTTGCAAGACCTTCTAGGTCTTTCTGAAACTTCCGAAACTACCTCTTCCGTCTAAAATGTAAGCCTCATTTCCTCAGGAAAAAGGAGGGCATTCCGTCTGCCTCAAAAGCCCCTGCTAACCTCCCTTTTGAGAATTGAAACACAATTTTGGAAATTTCAGCTCAATAGCGGTTGTTTGGCCCGGGTTACGGTAGCTAAGGGTTCTCACGGGCCGTCTTTTCTGGAAAGTGTTAGTCCTACCAATGAATCCTCGAAGAATCCTCCAATTTTGGCCCGTTTCTGTCCTTATAAAACCCCAAATTGGCCCATAAATTACAAACCACACGACCAAGGTTCGATCCTGCTCGGTGCACTTTTTTGGATTAACTTTAATTGACTACTATGATAACTAAAAATCAGAAATTCTGAAAATAACCAAATTTTGTATTAATATTTGGGGGGGGGGGGGGGGATTTTTTAGAATTGTTAAATGGTTTATTCACGATTTTTGGCAGCCAGAGCCGCTTTTTTCAGTCAAAGGCTGCTCGGCCTGATTTTTGATAATTAAAAGCCGCTTTTGGTAGCTAAAGGCTGCTTTTTGGCAACGAAAAGCCGATTTTTCTGATTTTTGACTTTTAAAAGCCGCTTTTTGGCAACGAAAGGCCGCTCAACAAAATGATTAAATCCAATAATTATTAATTAAAATATTTATTATTATTTTTTTCTCTAAAATATAATAATTATTTATTATAATTTAAATTATAATTTAAACTAATTTTATTTTCGACCAAGGTTCGATCCCGGTCGGTGCACTTCTTTTGAATTGACTCTAGTTGAGTTATATTGTAACTAGAAACATATTTTAAAGCATTTTTTAAACATTTTTAAACAATTTAATAATGAGACGTTTCAGGAGGACGGGAATGAGGGATTTACTTCCTTTAAGCCATTGAAATTAGTGCTTTTAGGCAGGTGACTTCTTCTCTGATGAAGACTTCGAAGATGCTGAGCCCCCTGCAATCCGCGATGACCCCCGAAAGCACGAGATCTACACCAACATTCTTTCAACACGCGTGGAGCGTGCCGCATTCCACTTTGGGATCAAAGTCGCCGAAAGCATGTTGGCCGCAGAGGGTCGCCTCCGAGCCGAGCAAGTAGGTTATTTTATCCATTATAACCTTTTTTTCTATATTGACAAAATACGTTAAATCATTAAAGAATCCCACATAGCAATTGAAAGTGTTTAGACATTTTCAGATCAAGTTTCATTTGCGGTGGAAACTTTAATTTTATTCACAATTAAAAGCCGCTTTTGGCAACCAAAGGCCGCTCGACCTGATTTTTGGCTATTAAAAGCCGCTTTGGGCAACCAATGACCGCTTCACCTGATTTGTGGCGGTTAAAAGCCGCTTTTTGAAAATTATGAACCGCTTTTTGGCAACCAAAGGCCGCTCGGCCTGATTTTTGGCTATTAAAAGCCGCTTTGGGCAACCAATGACCGCTTTACCTGATTTGCGGCGATTAAAAACCGCTTTTTGGCAACCAAAGGCCGCTCGACCTGTAACCAATCATTCCCAAGGTATGGTTACGGTAGCTCAAGATCTCTTTCTCCGGATTAAAAAAAACTTGTACTGCTCTATTTTCCCCCATATTTTGAATTTAAAACAATTAAAATTATTCCGATTACCCCTTTTTTTGCCATGTTTCCGCTTTTTCAAGAAAATTATTGTGATTTAAAGTGTTTTAAAAGAATAATTGATTGATTTTTAAGTCGAAAAATCAATTACTTATTGAGAACATCAGGTTTTCTTTGTCTCGTCTTACTCACGACTGGAAGCCGCTCGCTACCTCAACAGCGAAGGCCTCGCGGCCGGTTCGTGTATGCCTCGATTCCCAGGCCGCTTTCTTCTGATTCTGGCGACCTCAGGCCGCTTTCTTGAACATTTAGCGACGATTCCATTGAAAATTGGAAGCTGAAAAACTGAGACAGTCATTTAACCAAATTTAAAATTTCAAAGCAGAAGATTTCGAGAAAACAACGATTTTTCTGTTTAAAATCCACATTTAGCCCTTTAAATTGACGGTTTTTTTTAAAACTGCAACTTGGACAGTGGCCAACGCTCTTCAGTCGGCCCGGCCCGTGATAAACCTGGGCTTTATTCCTTAATTACAGGGCATAGGACCTTAATTAGGAAGACATAATAGGGAGGAAATCAATGTTTGACAAGTACGGTTCGAAACCGCCGTGGGAGGTGCTGTTAGGCCTAAAATGGCACTAAAAAGCACTTTTTGGTGTGATGTATGCTAATTTTGGGTGCTATTTTCAAATGAGACCGGATCGTGTCAAACAGTGGAGGAAATACAAAAAAGCCCCGAAAGGAGGTCCATTTTCAGAGAAACAAGATATTTTGCCAAAAAGCGGCTTTTAACTCTCAAAAACACGGTCAAGCGGCCTTTGTTTGCCAAAAGCGGCCTTTGGTTGCGGATTTTATTTTTTTAAAGTCAAGCCTTTGGTTGCCAAAATGCGGCTTTTATTTGTTAAAAATCGGCTTTTAATAGCCAAAACCGGCCTTTTGTTGCAAAAATAAAAAAGTCAAGCGGTCTAAGGTTGCCCAAAAGCGGTTTTTAATTGCCAAAACAGGTGAGGAGGCCTTTTTATAAAAAAGAAAGAAAGAGAAACGTAACCCTGATTATATGATCACGGCCTATCAAGCATCGGAACCTCCATCGTTTGTTTATCACTTCTTTTCAGAGAGATGCTCGCCCTCGTCACCGTCGTTCTTCGTCGAAGAACCTTCGGGATCGATCTTCATCGGCCTCATCGGCTGCTCGCCCGTCGAAGAAGTCCAGGCGTTCGGACTCTGCCTCCTCTAAGGTTTGTTTATGTCTCGAATTCCTGTCCGTTTTCTTCGCATTCTGGCGACCTCAAACCGTGTTCTTAAAACATTTCAGCCTTTTTTTTGTTAAACGGAAGTTGAGAAATTGAGGCAGTCCTTGAACCTGCGAAAAATCCTAACGTTGGAAGATGCATTGGATTTGGAGAAGGTCAGGCGGCCTTTGGTTGCCAAAAAAAGCAGATCAGGAAAGGACTGGTTGGATGTTGTTTTCTGCTTAAAACCCACGTTTGGACCTTTAAATTGACTGTTTGCTCCCAAGAATACAATACACCCTTTTTGCTTTAACTTGGAAACCTGTGCAAAATTAGAAAAGTACGGCATTTTAGTTGAAATTAGCCATTTACATAAAGAAATAAATTTCCTCTTTTTATGGTTACGGTAGCTCAATATCTCTTTCTCCAGATTAAAAAAACCTGAAATATTCTATTTCCCCCTATATTTTGCATTAAAAACAATTGAAATTATTCCGATTTGCCCTTTTTGCCATTTTCCGCTTTTTCAAGAAAATTATAGTAATTTAAAATATATTTAAATTTATAATTGACTGATTTGTCGACTTACAAATCACAGTTAGACCCAACTGTGGGCCACAATAAAATTTTTTATTTTGGAACAAATTACGAAGTAGCATTCTTGAAAAATACGATTTTCTTTGCTTTTTTGACTTTGATAATGATAATTTTGCAGAAAATTTCAGTTTATAAATAAAAGGTCGCAATTTTCCACAAATTCTATAACAAAAATTTACTTTTTATTAAATTACTGGCTAATTGAGACTTTTAAATTGACATTTAGTATAATCATCGGAAATGGGGACAGGCAGGCCAAAAATTTCAACATGCGGCCTTTGGTTGCCATAAAGCGGCTTTTAATTGCCAAAAGCGGCGAAAAATCCAAACTTTGGAAGATACAGATTTGGAGAAGCTACCGTATTTTCAGGTGCTGAACGAGACCATCCGGAGCCAAGCCTCCTCGGGATCTGCGCCATCGGGTTCTGACGCTGCCTCTGCTTCCGCGGGCGAGAACACCACCACTGCTTCCGCTCAGGTTCGTTGTTCCTCTGATTTCAGGATGACTTCAGCCCGCTGTATTCGGATTCTGGCGACCTCAGGCCGCTTTCTACAAAATTTCGGCTTTATTGAAAAGCTGAAAAAGTTTAAAATTTCCTTTAACCAAGTTTTAAATTTCAACGGCATTTGGATCGATTTGGAGAAAACGACGGGCTACAGTAATCCTATTTAAAGGACTGATTGACTGTTTTTTTGTTTGTTTAAAACTCACGTTTAGACATTTAAATTGACTGTTTTCTCCCAAGAATACAATACATCTTTTTTGTTTTAACTTGGAAACTTTGCAAAATTAGAAAAGTACGGCATTTTAGTTAAAATTAGCCATTTACACGAAGAAATAACTTTTCCTCTTTTTATGGTTACGGTAGCCCAATATCTCTTTCTCCAGATTAAAAAAACACTTGAAATATTCTATTTTCCCCTATTTGTGCATTTAAACCAACTAATATCAATTAGCCCTTTTTGCTATGTTTCCGCTTTTTCAAGAAAATTATAGTAATTTAAAATATATTTAAAATAATAATTGGTTGATTTTACGACTTAAAAATCACAGTTAGGCCCAACTGTGGGCCACAATAAAAAAAATCATTTTGGAGCTAATTACGAAGTCGCAATCTTGAAAAACTATGATTTTTATTGCTTTTTTGACTTTTAAATTGATAATTTCGCAGAAAATTTCAGTTTTTGAAGGGTTTAAAAATATAAGGTCGCCATTTTCCAAAAATTCTATAACAACAATTTAATTTAAATCACTTAATCGCACAATCATGTTACCCTTTTTTGAAGCATGGCTAATTTAGACCTTTAAATTTACATTTATTATAGTCATCGGAAATCGAGACAGACGGACCAAAATTTTCCAATCGACCCTGGCAATGGACATATTTGGGAGGAGGTGCCAAAAAGAAAGTCCCAAAGGGGTCCAATTCCAGAGAAACAAGGCCTCGCAGAGGTTCAAGCGGCCTTTGGTTGCCAAAAAGCGGATTTCGATAGGCAAAAAGCGGCTTTTATTGGCCAAAAAAACAGGTCAGGCGGCCTTTGGTTGCCAAGAAGCGCATTTTAATAGCCAAAAGCGGCCTTTTGTTGCAAAAAAGCGGCTTTTCATTGCCAAAACACAAGTCAGGCGGCTTTTAATAGCTAAAAAAGCAGGTCAAACCGCTTTCTTCGGATTCTGGTGATCTCAGGCCGCTTCTTAAATCTTTTCAGCCATCTTATTATATCAGATCGAATCTAAGAAACTGAGGGAGTCCTTTAACCTGCGAAAAATCCAAACTTTGGAAGATGCATTGGATTTGGAGAAAACAACGGGTTGCGATATTTTCGGAAGATCGTTTATTGAGCTACTTCAATTTCAAAAAAGCAGGTCAACCGGCCTTTGGTTGCCAAAAGCGGCTTTTAATTGCCAAAAAAACAGGTCAGGCGGCCTTTGGTTGCCAAGAAGCGCATTTTAATAGCCAAAATCGGCCTTTTGTTGCAAAAAAAAGCGGCTTTTCATTGCCAAAACACAAGTCAGGCGGGTTTTTATAGCTATTAGCTAAAAAAACAGGTCAGGCGTCATTTGGTTACCAAAAGCGGATTTTAATTGCCAAAAACAGGTCAGAGGTCTTTGGTTGCCAAAAGCGGCCTTTAAATGCCAAAAAAGCAAATCAACCGGCCTTTGATTGCCAATAGCGGCGTCACAGGACAATTGTATAAGCGGGGGTCCCAGTTCCAGGGAAACCAAAGCCTAACTCTGTTGATATGACCATGTTATATCAACCATGAGACTTCATTTGTTTCTTACTTATTTTCAGGGATCCGGGCCTTTGGTTGCCAAAAGCGGTCAAAAAACGCCCATTAATTGCCAAAAAAAGCAGCCTTTGGTTGCCTAAAAGCGGCTTTTAATTGCCAAAAAGCAGGTCAAGCGGCTTTTAATCCCTCCCTAGTTAAAGCTGAACGATTCCGTAAATCTCGGCGTCTTGAAGCATTTCCCATTCAAATCATGACTTTCAGATGACGGGAGTGCTCCTGCAATTCCGCTGCTCGTACCTGCCTTGTGTGTACGAATCGAATCGCCACTACAACGTCAGAAGACACGAGTCTGCTCATATCGGCGTGGGGACGCCTTCTCCTCTCTGAGTCGGCACCAAAAGAAACAGTCGCATTAGGCCTCTTTCCTGTCTAGTTTGATACGTTGTCTAGTTGTTTCCTGTCATTAGCCTTCCCTGTTGTTCCATGACCATTTTTTTTAGTCTACAGTCTACAGCCGGGTTCATGACCCCTTTTGAGTACCCACGGAGAGTGAAGGCCTACGATGTCCATATTTTACAATTGAGAGTTGATACGGATTCCTGTAATTGTGTTTTTCACGTTAATAGTTGTGTATCAGTTTTTTTTTAAATTTAATAAATTGTCTTCTAAAGTTATTCTTTTCTCCCAACTTGTGGTGATTTCTCCACTTCTCTACCCTTTTCTTTTATATTTTCTTTGAGCGCAACGAATATTGTCTGTAAAGGAGTAAATGCCAGTTTAAACGGGTGTTTCTACCCAAATCACCCAGCCAAACGGTCACTAAAGCGACCAGGGTTCGATCCCGGCCGACGCATTTTATTTTCATGGCGAGTTTCGACAATCAAAAACCGCTTTTTGCAACCAAAGGCCGCTTAACCTGCTTTTTGGTAATAAAAAGTCGCTTTTTGGCAACCAAAGGCCGCTTTTTCTAATTTTTAACAATTGACAAAGCGTCCTTAGGTTACCAAAGCGGCTTCTAAGCGGCCTTTGGTTAATAAAGCGGTATTTAAGACGGTGTCTCAGTAAGGTTCGACATGGCTTTTAAGAAATAGGGACATTCGCCGAGGAGTGTTTAGATGAGCTCAAACATACTTTTTGAACATCAAGTGGTTTATAGAAATGGGTTTGAGACACTTTGAAGAAAATCGTAATTTCAAAGTTTAAAATTTCAACGGCTTTTGGATCGATTTGGAGAAAACAACGGGCTACAGTAATCCTATTTAAAGGACTGATTGACTGTTTTTTTTCTGTTTAAAACCCACGTTTAGACCTTTAAATTGACTGTTTTCTCTCAAGAATGCAATACACTGCGTTGCAAAAGTATAGGTTCACCCCAATTTTTCCAGAATTTGTTAAAACGGCAAGAGTTTTTCGTTTGAGGGAAAAAGTAGTCATATTGTTGTCAAAATGGACGACCCTTGACATCCTGGTTGATTGGTTTCATCTGCATGCGCTCAAGTTATTCAAACTTTGCAAAAAAAGGGTGTTGCAAAAGTTTAGGTTCACTCATGAAAAACGTTTGTTTCTAAGGAGACAGATACAGATTAAGCGGAATTTGGCATTCAAATAATTGGAAGGGGTCGCCATGCAAGAATTGCGCACCTATCGGCTCATCTGTTCAAGCTATCAACGGCTGAAGGCGCGTTTCTGTTTTTATCCAAATCATGATTTTAAATAGGCAAAAAACTCAAAGTCTGTTCGATAACGTTTCCAAGGATCTTTCTAAACTTTAGAAAAAACCGTGATTCCGAAAAAATGTGTTTTATCTGTTTTTATTCAGCAAAAACGACCTCCCCTTACAACAAAGAGCATCATTTTCTGTGTTCAGGAGCTTCCCGTAGGAACAGATTCAGCAAATTAGCGTTGAAAAGTTTTCGTTGTATACACAAAATTACGCTGAACACCTTTGCTTCGTTTTTAATATCACCAGACAGAAACACAATCTAAGAACATTTGAGTTAGCCAAAAAGAGCCATTTTATGCATGTTTTCAAACGATTTTCAATCTTCGCAACTGAACGGTGTCTGCATCGAAGTGTACTTTATCTACAGCATACCTGCACTTTACATTGATGTTTCAGAAAAGATCTAAACGAAAAAAATCATATTGGGACAAAATCTGTTCCTACGGGAAGCTCCTGAACACAGAAAATGATGCTCTTTGTTGTAAGGGGAGGTCGTTTTTGCTGAATAAAAACAGATAAAACACATTTTTTCGGAATCACGGTTTTTTCTAAAGTTTAGAAAGATCCTTGGAAACGTTATCGAACAGACTTTGAGTTTTTTGCCTATTTAAAATCATGATTTGGATAAAAACAGAAACGCGCCTTCAGCCGTTGATAGCTTGAACAGATGAGCCGATAGGTGCGCAATTCTTGCATGGCGACCCCTTCCAATTATTTGAATGCCAAATTCCGCTTAATCTGTATTTGTCTCCTTAGAAACAAACGTTTTTCATGAGTGAACCTAAACTTTTGCAACACCCTTTTTTTGCAAAGTTTGAATAACTTGAGCGCATGCAGATGAAACCAATCAACCAGGATGTCAAGGGTCGTCCATTTTGACAACAATATGACTACTTTTTCCCTCAAACGAAAAACTCTTGCCGTTTTAACAAATTCTGGAAAAATTGGGGTGAACCTATACTTTTGCAACGCAGTGTACATCCTTTTTGTTTTAACTTGGAAACTGTGTAAAATTAGAAAAGTACGGCATTTTAGTTGAAATTAACCATTTACATAAAGAAGTAACTTTTCCTATCTAACCAGTCATTCAAAAAGTATGGTTACGGTAGCCCAATATCTCTTTCTCCAGATTAAAAAAAATACTTGGAATATTCTATTTCCCCCTATATTTTGCATTAAAAACAATTGAAATTATTCCGATCAGCGCTTTTTTGCCATCTTTCAGCTTTTTCAAGAAAATTTAAAATATATTTAAAAGAATAAGTGATTGATTTTGCTACTTAAAAATCACAGTTAGGCCCAGATGTGGGCCACAATAAAAAAAAATATTTTGGATCAAATTACGAAGTCGCAATCTTGAAAAAACTATTATTTTCATTGCTTTTTGACTTTGAAAAAATCCGGGCCTTTGGTTGCCAAAAGCGGTCAAAAAACGCCCATTAATTGCCAAAAAAGCAGCCTTTGGTTGCCTAAAAGCGGCTTTTAATTGCCAAAAAGCGGCCTTTGGTTGCCAAAAAGCGGCCTCAAAATTATTTTTTAAAAATAGGTAGAGCAGCCTTTGGTTGCCTAAAAGCGGCTTTTAATTGCCAAAAAGCGGCTTTTGGTTGCCTAAAAGCGGCTTTTAATTGCCAAATAGCGGCCTTTGGTTGCCAAAAAGCGGCCTTTGATTGTCAAAAGCGGCCTTACAATTGTTTAAAAAAATAGGTAGAGCGGCCTTTGATTGCCTAAAAGCGGCTTTTAATTGCCAAAAAGTAGGTCAAGCGGCTTTTAATCCCTAACTAGTTAAAGCTGGAAGATTCCGTAAATCTCGGCGTCTTGAAGCATTTCCCATTCAAATCATGACTTTCAGATGACGGGAGTGCTCCTGCAATTCCGCTGCTCGTACCTGCCTTGTGTGTACGAATCGAATCGCCACTACAACGTCAGAAGACACGAGTCTGCTCATATCGGCGTGGGGACGCCTTTTCCTCTCTGAGTCGGCACCAGAAGAACCAGTCGTATTAGGCCTATTTCCTGTCTAGTTTGATACGTTGTCATGTTGTTTCCTGTCATTAGCCTCCCCTGTTGTTCCATGACCATTTTTTTTAGTCTACAGTCTACAGCCGGGTTCATGACCCCTTTTGAGTACCCACGGAGAGTGAAGGCCTACGATGTCCATATTTTACAATTGAGAGTTGATACGGATTCCTGTAATTGTGTTTTTCACGTTAATAGTTGAGTATCAGTTTTATTTAAATTTAATAAAGTATCTTCTAAAGTTGTTCTTTTCTCCCAACTTGTGGTGATTTCTCCACTTTTCTACCCTTTTTTTATATTTTCTTTGAGCGCAACGAATATTGTCTGTAAAGGAGTAAATGCCAGTTTAAACGGGTGTTTCTACCCAAATCACCCAGTCAAACGGTCATTTCTCTCTCTCTCTATTTCTCTCTCTCTTTCTCTATTTCTCTTTCTCTCTCTCTCTCTCTCTCTATTTCTCTCTCTATTTCTCTCTCTATCTTTCTATTTCTTTCTCTCACTCTCTCTCTATTTTTCTCTCTATTTCTCTCTCTATTTTTCTCTCTCTCTATTTCTCTCTCTCTCTATTTCTCTCTCTTTTTCTCTATTTCTCTCTCTCTCTCTCTCACTCTCTATTTCTCTGTATTTCTCTCTCTATTTCTCTCTCTCTATTTCTCTTTCTCTCTCTATTTCTCTATTTCTCTCTCTCTCTTTCTCTTTCTCTCTCTATTTCTCTCTCTATTTTTCTCTCTCTCTATTTCTCTCTCTCTCTCTCTCTCTATCTCTCTCTCTATTTCTCTGTATTTCTCTCTCTTTTTCTCTCTCTCTATTTCTCTTTCTCTCTCTACTTCTTTCTCTATTTTTTTTCTCTCTCTCTCTCTCTCTATTTCTATTTCTCTCTCTCTCTCTCTCTCTCTCTCTCTCTCTCTCTATTTCTCTCTCTATTTTTCTCTCTCTCTATTTCTCTCTCTCTCTTTCTCTCTCTCTATTTCTATCTCTATTTTTCTCTCTCTCTATTTCTCTCTCTCTATTTCTCTTTCTGTTTCTCTCTCTCTCTCTCTCTCTCATTCTTTCTCTCTCTATTTCTATTTCTCTTTCTCTCTATTTCTCTCTCTATTTTTCTCTCTCTCTCTGATTCTCTCTCTCTATTTCTATTTCTCTCTCTTTCTCTTACTCTATTTCTCTCTCTCTCTCTCTCTCTCTATTTCTCTCTCTCTATTTCTCTATTTCTCTCTCTCTCTCTCTATTTCTCTGTATTTCTCTCCCTTTTTTTCTCTCTCTATTTCTATTTCTCTTTCTCTCTCTATTTCTCTCTCTATTTTTCTCTCTCTCTATTTCTCTTTCTCTTTTTCTCTCTCTTCCTCTCTCTCTTTCTCTTTCTCTCTCTCTATTTCTATCTCTGTTTTTCTCTCTCTCTATTTCTATTTCTCTTTCTCTCTCTCTCTCTCTCTCTTTCTCTCTCTCTATTTCTCTTTCTCTCTCTCTCTTTATTTCTCTAACCTCAGGCCGCTCTTGAAACCACCTACCGCTATTGGTAACCTCAGGCCGCTTTGAAACCAGATTCCGCTTTTGGTATCCTCAGGCCGCTTTAAAAACCAGTTTTGATAACCGTAGGCCGCTTGCTATCGCTCTTGGGAACTTAAGGTCGCTTTTGAAACCCCATGCCGCTTGTGGTAACCTCAGGCCGCGCAGATCGCCTTAAATTTTCAGAAAGCCCTCTTCGAACGAGCAGCTGGAGTCTTCAGACGACGACGTGCACAACCAGCTGCGTCAGCTGCGACTCGACTACGAGTCCTCGGTGCCTTACGGATAACGAGTCCCTTCCATCCAATCCACCAAAACACCCCCTGACCCCCCATATCTCATCTCTGAAATGAACTCTCTTCTTCAACAAAAACAAACAAAACTACAAACAATCGATAGTCTACGATCAGATCTTGGCGAGGGGACGGGTGCCGGCCTTTCCCAGCTCTGCGTTGCCCAGCAGACGATTGAACCGCATAATCACATCCGTCGCCGGCATGTTGTTCGTGTTGAAGTGCAGCTTCTGGCCGTTCTCTGGAAATGAGGCTGGATGCTAATTAGGGAAAGGGAGGGGCTAATTTGGTAAAGGCACCATCTACCGAATGTCTTTGTATATCTCCTGGGAATGCCAATGAGAGCGTCGGGGTATAAGCAAGTTTGGGAGAGACCAAACACCAAGAAATTAGGGAGAGAGAGAGAGAGAGAGAGAGAGAGAGAGAGAGAGAGAGAGAGAGAGAGAAAGAGTCACCTAGAGTGGCGATGAAGAAGGGGTCCTTCCTGTCGTTGCGGATATTCGCCTTCACTCTCACCGCCGGGTTCGTCATCCTCACTTTCGGCGACATCACACTGTGCCAGAACACTCTGGAATGGAAGGAGTTGGTCTGCGTCTCTAACCCTGTTTCTCTGCGCGTCTAACCCGGTTTCTCTGCGTCTCTAACCCTGTTTTTCTCTGCGTCTCTAACCCACTTCCTCTGCGTCTCTAACCCTGTTTTCCTCTGCGTCTCTAACCTGTGCCTCTGCGTCTCTAACCCTGTTTCTATGCTTCTCTAACCCTGTTTCTATGCGTCTCTAACCCTATTTCTCTGCGTCTCTAACCCTATTTCTCTGCGCGTCTAACCCGGTTTCTCTGCGTCTCTAACCCTGTTTTTCTCTGCGTCTCTAACCCACTTCCTCTGCGTCTCTAACCCTGTGCCTCTGCGTCTCTAATCTGTTTCTGTGCTTCTCTAACATGTTTTTCTGCATATTTAACCCTGTTTCTCTGCGTCTCTACCCCTCTCTCTGCTTCTCTGCTCTACCAACCTGAGGGAGTGATTTCCCGCATGCAGGGGATCCATAGAAACGTCGATGGCCTTGACCGTCTTCAGATCGAGGGCCCTGGTGGCCAGAGCCAGCCTCTCGGCCGGGTTCCACCTCACTCCGTAGCGGATCTTCTGCCACATCTGACACATCCTCCTTCCCTAAATTCAAATTTATTCGCTTAAATTACCATTTAAGGGCTAAATTCCAATTAAAACTGTGAAAAAGAGGTAGGAATCCCGACCGAACGGGGAAAATCTCAAAATCTCACAAGAAAAACCAACAAAAAGCTGTAATCTCTTGAAATCAACAATATGCGTAAGAATGAGGGAGAGAGGAGGGAGTTATTGTCTCCAGGAGGCCACCAGCTGGCTGATCTTCTCCAAGTTCTCGTGCATTTCGTCCACCGACTGGGAGGGCAGTTCGAACACTCGCTCCGCCGGATAGGCGTCGCGGGCCTCCTCTCCGATCGAGCCGAAGATCTCCGATTCCACGTTCTCCTTGATCTGAAATTAGCATAGTGTACTGCTTTTTCTAGCGACCTCAGGCCACTTTCTACTTTTTCTGACGACCTCAGGCCGCTTTCCCCTTTTTCCGGCGACCTCAGGCCGCTTTCCGCTTTTTCAGGTGACCTCAGGCCGCTTTCCGCATTTTCTGGGGACCTCAAGCCGCTTTCCGCTTTTTCTGCCATTTTTACAAACACCCAGATTACGGTAGTCTTAGACCTTTAAAATGTCATTTTTTGGTTACGGTATACCTTTAAATACTTAAATAGACCTTTAAATTATAGGTTACGGTAACCATTCTTGAGGTGATTTAGTCCTTTAATTTTTAGACGCCAAATTTATTGTAATAAAGTAGACAGAAAGATTTTTTTTCGTCAAAAGCGACTCGAAGATGCCATCTTTCAAAAGAAAGCAAATAGCCTCCGGCCGCTTTTAAATGAAAGCAGGCAGTTTCAGGCCGCTTTAGCATAGAATTAGCATAAAAAATTTGCCATTTTTGGTAGAAATTGTGGCTCTATCCTTGATAGCGGTCCTTAAAAAATTCAGCGGTCCATTAAAAAGTTAAAAAATATCTATATTGTTAAAAAACCAAATTTTTAAAATTTTTGAAAAATATAAAAAATAATTAAAAATTGTATTTTAGTATATTAAATATTTTTAATGTTTTGGTATTTATAACATTTAAAAAAAATTTCGGCAAAGAGAGAGAAAATACAGGGCAAAAAAAGAGAGAAAATCTACTGAAAGTTTCGAAAATTTAAAAAAAAAACCAAAACATAATTATTGGTCCATTAAAACGTTTAAAAAAATATTTTTACAATATTGTTAAAAAAACAAATTTTTTAAATTATAAAAAAAATAAAAATTGTATTTTTAGTATATTAAATGTTTTGGTTGATTTTTAAAAAAAATTCGACAAAAAGAGAGAAAATACAGGGCAAAAAAAAGAGTGAAAATCTACGTGTCGAAAGTTTTAACAAAATTACACAAAATTTAATATAATAAAAATGCAATTTTTTTTAAAATTTGCAATATTTTTTTTAAATTTAAATTAAATTTTATAGACCGCTATAATATTTAAGGATTCCGATTTAAAAAGTCATTCTTTTAAAAACAAAAGATGCGGAAATATCTCTAGCCGCTTTTTGACAGAAAGAAGGCAGCCTCAGGCCGCTTTTTGACAGAAAGCAGGCAGCCTCAGGCCGCTTTTGACCGCTTTAGCTCACCTTGAAATCGGTGTATCCTCTGGCGGCCAGTCGGTCGTAGAGCACTTCCGTCGGGCACCTCAGAACGATGACAAAGTCGAACCAGCGCTCCGGGAAGAAGTCCGCCCCGTGGTAGTCGACCACCGCCCCTCCCTCGTCACTGTCCATACGCTCCTGCAAAATAACGTTAGAATATAGCCATCTATAGCCGCTTTTTGGCAACCATAGGCCGCTTCGACCGCTTTTCGACAACCACAGGCCGCTTGGACCGCATTCGACAACCACAGGCCGCTTGGACCGCTTCTGACAACCAAAGGCCGCTTCGACCGATTTTGACAACCAAAGGCCGCTTCGACCGCTTTTGACAACCAAAGGCCGCTTCGACCGTTTTTTTGGGGTTTTTTTGAGGAAACTGACACTAACCTCGATAAAGTCGAGCAGTTTGTCCTCGTCCAGGACATGGGAATTGTACTCAGGGTCGAATTCGCTGACGAGGTTGTTCTCCCGCACGATTTTTCCAATCTGAAGAGGATTTTATATTTTTTTAAAATTTAAAAATGATTTAAAGGGTAAATTTTAAGTTAAAATATTGTTTTAAAAAGAATAAAAAATATTTTAATGGAAACAAAATAGACCTCCAGGTAGTCGAATCCCAGTTTGGTGGCCACCTCCTGCGAAAGGGTGCTTTTCCCGGTACCCGGGGTGCCAGTAATCAGAATATTGGGTCGAGTTCTCGTCTCCGGAGTGGCCATATCTAAGAAATTAGAATAAAGAAACAATAACTGACACAATGAACAGGTAGAAATCGTTGCAAATACATCAGAAACAATAAGAAATAAATAAAATCCCGTAAAATTTATAGCAATGACCTGTAAAAGCGTGGAGAAATGACAAAAAAATCGAAGATAAATCTACACGGATTTCGAATCGGCGATGTTCTGGATGGCGATCAGGGTCTCGTTGACCTGGAAATGGGGTTATTCTCTGTCAAACTCTCTGAAGCGGCCTTTGGTTGCCAAAAGCGGCTTTAAATTCCCAAAAAGCTGCTTCAAGCGGTCTTTTGTTGCCGAAAGCGGCTTTAAATTGCCAAAAGGCAGGCCAAGCGGCCTCTCTCTCTCTCCCTACCGCAGTCTGGGTGTCCCTCATCGCCTCAATATTCAAAAGCCTCAGAATCCTCGCCGCCACATTCACAATCCCGTCCTTAAAGTCCGGCAATCCGACAGGGAACGACTTGAACTCCAATAACTTCTGAAATGTACTTTTAACTATTATAATTTTTTTTTTTAAACGTTTTAGTTTAAATTTTAAATTAAAATAGTAATATTTAAAATTAAAAATCAATTCAAATACCTTGGAAACGCCCTCCTTCGCCTCCGCATTGTGTCGATTGATGAACTCCGCATTCAGGTACTTGTTGATGTAGATGCAGGCGGCCTAAATGTTAAGAAAATTAGAATATTGAGAAGAAAAAACATCTAGGGAAACGGCTGGGTCTGGGTGGGGAGCGATTCCCAGCGTTAGGCAGAGCTTAGAAGCCACTTCTTTGATATCTGAAAAAAGAGAATAATAAAAAAACTAACTACTAGGATACGAGGTTACTAGGATCTGGAGCCTGAGTTCACCAGAAAAAAACGGAAAGCGGCCTGAGGTCGCCAGAAAAAAGCGGAAAGCGGCCTGAGGTCGCCAGAAAAAGCGTACAGCGGCCTGAGGTCGCCAGAAAAGCGGAAAGCGGCCAGAAGTTTCCAGAAAAAGGCAGAAAGCGGCCTTACCGACAGAATCATCGGTTTTTTCCGGCGCCATCCTCTCCCTGTACCCGGCAGCAGTCAAATTGCGCGCTTCTTCTGAAAATAAAGAAATTATCAATCAAACCAACTAAAAAACAAAGAAAATAGCAAATAAATTGGAATATATCCCACCATTCTCGTCGAACATCTTCTCAATGACGCAGTTCAGAAGGTAGTCGGCGCAGACGGCCCGCGAATTGGAGGGCGTGAAGCCGCAGTCCGTGAAATACTGAAAAGATGTCTTTTACTCCCAATATGCTAATGAGGACCTACCGTACGCAGCTGTTCCTGCCAGTCTCCTGTGTTCTCCTTGGCGACGACTTGCCTCCTCCAGTCGTCGTCCCTCTTGTTCAGGTAGCGACGGTCGATGTCACAGACGAAGTGGCGGTAGGTGGAGTCATCTGGAAACACGTTTTTAAAGAAATTTTAAAATTAAAGGCCGCCTTTTGGCAAAAGAGGCCGCTTGACCTGATTTTTTCGCAATTAAAAGCCGCTTTTTGGCAACCAAGGGCCGCTTGACCTGCTTTTTGACAAACAGAAGGCCGCTTTTTGGCAACCACAGGCCGCTGGACCTGCTTTTTCGCAATAAAGCCGCTTTTGGCAGCCAAAGGCCGCTTCAGCCGTTATTGTGTGATTTAAGAGCCGCTTTTTTGGCAACAAAAGGCCGCTTGACCTGCTTTTTTTTTTTAAAAATTTTACCTTCGAAATCGACGAAATCCTTCTCATAGCCGATCGCCTTGAGCTTTCTTCGCGACATCTCCTGAAACTCACTTTTAAATCTAAAAACTAAAACCAATAAAAAATGCAATATTCAATGGAAATCCAAACAAAAAAAAACCAAGACATTAGAATTTAACCGTATTATTAGAAACAAAAACGATAACAACGTGGAATAACAACCAGATTTATCACAACTGTCCATTTTCCTCCAATTTCTTCTTCATTTTCTCGCGTTTCTCCTCCAGACTGGAGCAGACGCGTCTCTCGCAGAAGGGAATGTACGTGGCCGGCATTTTGCGATCCTGAAATTCAAATTTGAATTGGTTTAAAGGTCTATTTACTTATTTTTAAGGGTTATTTCCCTTATTTTAAAGGTCTATTTCCTATATTTTAAGGTCTATTTCCCTTATTTTAAAGGCATATTTCCCATATTTTAAAGGCCTACCAAGGTAAATTCTGCCAGGCCCTTCGTCGTCTCCAAGTTATTCGCCTCCTCCAGCTCTGAGATCATGTTTTTGAGCAATTGAGCCCTAAAAATTAGAATATTGAGACTAAAAATGTTAAAAATTACTTGGTGGTATGTTCAGCCCAGGCGGCCTGAAGCAGCTCCACGGTCCGAGCCGTCGCCGATTCGTCCTTCTGCCATTTCAGGTTGTGGGAGTCGAATCTGAAGAAGTAGACTTAGCACATTGCGTAATCTGCGTCTCTAACCCTGTTTCTCTGCGTCTCTAACCCAATTTCTCTGCGTTTCTAACCTGTTTCTCTGCGTCTCTAACCTGTTTCTCTGCGTCTCTAACCCAATTTCTCTGCGTCTCTAACCTTGTTCCTGTGCGTCTCTAACCCTGTTTCTCTGCGTCTCTAACCTGTTTCTCTGCGTCTCTAACCCTATTTCTCTGTTTCTAGCCCTGTCTCTCTGTGTCTCTAACCCGATTTCTCTAAGTCCCTAGCCCTGTTCCTCTGCGTCTCTAACCCTGTTTCTCTGCGTCTCTAACCCTGTGTATATGCGCCTGGACCCTCCTCTCTCTACCCACTCTCTCGTCGTATGCTGGTCTGCATCTCTCCAGTTGGCACACCATCTCCGTCTGTCTAGACACTCCTCGATCTGTACACTATCTCGTCACCCACTCTGCGTCTCTCGTTTCCACGTCTCTGTGCTCTCCTCATCATATGTACTATCTCATCCTCTCATCGTCTGGTCCCTCTTCTCTGTACCTACTCTCTCGCCCTCTAGTTATCTGTCCTCTCCACCAAATGTACACTATTTCTCCTTTTCTCGTCTACAAACCTGCAGTCAAACAGACACAACGGGGTGTCCACTCCCAGGCCATACTGCGGTCGACACGGCGTCTTCGAGATGTCGAGCATGGTGGAAACCAACTTTAAACACCTTCGTTATCTCTCTCTCTCTCTCTAACCTCCGGGGTCTCATTCCCTCTCCCTATTTCGTAGAGAACCGTCACTATAAAGCGGATCATGTGCCAGAGGAAGCCGGATCCCCTCACCGTCAATTCCACCAGGTCGTACGGGCTGTCAACTCCCTCGTTCCTGCAAATTTTGTAATTTTTAAAATAATTTTTTTTAAAACTTTTAAAATTAAATAATTTTTATATTAAAATCATATTTTAAATTAAAAATCATATTTTAATCATATTTAAAAATACGGGCTGTCAACTCCCTCTTTCCTGAAAATTTTGTAATTTTTAAAATTATTTTTTTAAAAAATTTTAAAATTAAATCATTTTTATATTAAAATCATATTTTACATTAAAAATCCCATTTTAAATTTAAAAATTTGTTTCAAATTGAATTTAAAAGTTTTTTTAATTATTTAAAAACACACTTTTAAAATTAAGTCATGTTTATAATAAAATAAGTTTTTATTTGAAAAAATAAAAATATTTTTTAAGTAAAATTATTTTTATATTAAAAATCATATTTTAAATTAAACATCATTTTTAAAAATTAAAAATCTGTTTCAAATAGAATATAAAAGTTTTTTTTTAAATTATTTTAAAAAAAAACACTTTTAAAATAAAAAGTCATTTTTATATAAAAAATTTTTTATATTAAACATTAAATTAATTAAACATCATTTTTTAAATTAAAAATCATATTTTAAATTAATAATATGTTTTAAATTGATATTTTAATTAAAAATTAGTTTTAATTTTAAAAAAAAAGAAACCTTTTAATCAGTTCGACCGTCGCCTCGAAAATACTGCGTACGTAGCACGCATTCAGCCGCGTCTCGTTCGAATCAATCTGAAAAATTCTGGATAAAAATTAAGAAAAAGGGGGCAAACCTGGCAGAAATTGCGAAAATCGTGCTCTCCGACGAGATTGTCGCAGGCTTTTTGCATGGCCTCCAGGTTTAGGCCACCTCTCGGCATACTGTACTTGTAGATTCGCATGTTGCAGCCGTGACGGGCGGAGAAATCGCGAGGAACAGGGGCCCAGCTGAAAAAAATAAAATTAGAATTAAACGATTGGATCAATTAGTCTCTTTTTGGCAACTATAGGCCGCTTCATTTGCTTTAAAAATTAAAGCCGCTTTATGGCAAACAAAGACGAAGGACCGTTTTTTGTCAAGTTAAAGGACTGTTTGGTCAATTTAAAGGACTGTTTGGTCAATTTAAAGGACTGTTTGGTCAATTTAAAGGACTATTTGGTGAATTTAAAGGACTATTTGGTCAATTTAAAAGACTGTTTCGTCAATTTAAAGGACTATTTGGTCAATTTAAAGGACTGGCTGGTCAATTTAAAGGACTGTTGGGTCAATTTAAAGGACTGGCTGGTCAATTTAAAGGACTGTTTTTTGTCAAGTTAAAGGACTGTTTGGTCAATTTAAAGGACTGTTTGGTCAATTTAAAGGACTATTTTTAACAATTAAAAGACTAACTCACGCCGTAACTCGAATATTCTTCGGCAGAACTCCGTTGAGCATCTTAACGTAGTCCAATTCTCCCTGAGACATGTAGGTCGAGGCCGCCTCTGGATCGGCTCCCTCATCCCAGAAGGCGAAATCTCCGGTCGGATCGGCGCATCTACAAATTTTTTGTATTTTTATTATCAAATTAGTTAAAAATATAATAAAAATAGTTAAAAATAGCTAAAATTAACCTGACAACGAGGGCTGCCACCTGTTTAAAGGCGGAGACTCCTTTGTCCGTGCGGCCGCAGCGCGAGAGGTCGCACTCCTTCCACCCCGTGATCAGTTTGGTCTTCATCAAGGCGTCCATTAGGTGCTAAATGCATTAATAAATATTAAAATACATTAAAATATTTAAAATAAATGAAAAATAAGTAAATAAAAACCTTTTCCACGGTCCGTTCGGTGTCCATCTGCTGAACCAGGCCGTCGTACTCCCAGCCACAGTAGAGGAACTGCAGGGCGATTTTCCGCTTCGGGTGGAGGGAAAAGTTGAATTCCCTCACTTTTTTCTTCTTCGCCGCCGGCTGACCTTCTGGAACTGAAGATAAATATTTTTTTTGCCAAAAAATGGAGAGAAAAAAATAGAAGAAAAACGGGGGAAAAGCACCTACCCACAGTTATTTCAGTTGGTGGCTCGTCGGCCGGCCTTTTCTCGACCGACTTCTTTGGAAACATGGTACCCGCTCTGGAAAATATCGATTTTTTAAATTAAAAGAAAATAAAAATTAACAAACTAGCATTTAAAAAGATTTTCAAAGTTCACAAAAAGAATAGGCAATTTGCAACGGGGTCGCGGTTTGTGCAAGAATTTCGTGGCAGGACCCGGTCTTTGCAATGAGTGCGCACTTCTAATCGTACAATCGCTGCGAGGCCTTTTGCGTATTGCAAGTGAGATTATTTTAATTTTTAAATAAAATATTTTAAAAATTAACAATTTTAAATAGGTTTAATTACTTTATTCTAATTAATATATTTATTTTAGTCACACGCCGTGCCCGGCGTATGTTCTCCTCCATTGCGCGTCGCGTTCTGATCAGAGGACCCGACGGAAACACGATTTGGAGAGAGACCAGCCAGCTGACGCTGCCTAAAGGAGGAAAGAAGCTCACCTTCCTCTCGGGGAGTTATTTTAATTGAAAAAATCGATCGATAATGAGAAATCGATAGTTTTTCTTGCTTATCAATTGATTTTTTAGAGTTCCCTGCTCGTGTTCGCCGCGGGACTGGGATTGTTCGTCTACGGTCAACTGCAGGCCGAAATCAACCCGGATTCCAAGTGGGGATGTAAGTTTTTAAGGAGTTTAGTCCTTTAAATCGACTAAATAGTCCTTTAAATTGACCAATTAGTCCTTTAAATTGGTCGTCAGATAGTCCTTTAATTAAGAAAAATAGTCCTTTAAAGCTTTAACTTAGGTAGACAACCCTTTAAAATTAAGAGGTCCTTTAAATTCTTTCATAGTAAAAGATAGAGTCCTTTAATTCCACTAGACAGTCCTTTAATTAAAGAACATCCTGTCCTTTAATTACATCAGGTAGTCCTTTAAATTATACCCAGACCTTTAATTGCCTAGACAGTCCTTTAATTCCACTAGAAGGTCATTTTTCCTGGATCACGCAGTCCTTTAAATTAACTAGGCAGTGGAGAAGACAGTCCTTTAACTTGAATATATAGCCCTTTAGTTCCACGAGACAGTCCTTTAATTGGTTCACAATTCTTTACTGGACAGTCTTTTAAATGATCTAGGCAGTCCTTTAATTGAAAACATTTAAATTGAATAAACAGTCCTTTAAATTGACCAAATAGTCCTTTAAATTGACCAGCCAGCCTATTAAATTGACCAAACAGTCCTTTAAATTGACCAGCCAGTCCTTTAAATTGACCAGATAGTCCTTTAAATTGACCAGATAGTCCTTTAAATTGACAAGACAGCCCTTTAAATTTCCTAGGCAGTCCTTTAATAAGAAAATATGATCCTTTTGATCAATTTTTCGTATATTTGTTGTTGATCTACAGTCCTTTAAAATACTTTTGTACCCTGTTTGATTTCTTTAATTGTAGCTGATCTCTAAAATCACCCCTCCAAACGTCACCAAATTTCAATCTCTAAGTTCATCTATTCGCCCATTTGTTGTCCTCTCCCGCCGTGTTTTGGTGTGCTGATCAATAAACTCCCCTGTTTTGATGCCATTCTCGCCGCTGATCTATGGAGAAACACCCTGCTTTCACTATTTATACTCCAATTTCTTGCTTTTGTCATCAAAAACCCTATTTTTTTCTATAAATTACACCATTATTGTTCAATTTTACCTATATTCTCCCTATTTTTTATTAAAGAAGTTCATTTTTTATAAAGAAATTAGCATATTTCAGCTACCTACCGTCAACTGACCACTGAACCGTTGCGATGGCTGGGAGCGGACAAGTCGGAGGAGCAACCGAGCCCCAGCCACTCCTCTCATCTGAGGTAAAGCGGCCTCTGGTTGCCAGAAAGCGGCCTATGGTTGCCAAAAAGCGGCCTCTGGTGACTAAAAAGCGGCCTATGGTTGCTTAAAAAAAGCGGCCTTTGGTTAAAAAAATATTTTTTTTTAATGAATAAATATGACATTTCCAGGTAGCTGCCCTGATTGGGGAGCCGGCGCCGGAGACCAATGGATTCTACTTCCAGCAGACCATGTACCGCATCAAGGACCCCAGGAAGTCACTTCCCTTCTACACCAAGGTTCTTGGAATGAGGTGGGTAAAAAAGCGGCCTTAGGTTACCAAAAGCGGCTTTTAAGCGGCCTAAGGTTGCCAAAAGCGGATGTTAAAAGCGGCCTTAGGTTGCCAAAGACGGATGTTAGAAGCGGCAGAAGGTTGCCAAATGCAGATATAAAAGCGGCCTATGGTTGCCAAAAAGCAGATTTTAAAAGCGGCCTTAGGTTGCCAAAATCAGATGCTAAAAGCGGCCTTAGGTTGCCAAAACCAGCTCTTAAAAGCGGCCTAAGGTTACCAAAAGCGGCTTTTTGAAGCGGCCTTAGGTTTCCCAATGTTCCATTTCAGGCTCCTGAAGCAGTTGGATTTCCCTGCCGGCAAGTTCTCCCTCTTCTTCATGGGCTATAAGGACGCCTCCGAGATCCCCGCAGACGACTCGGAACGGGCCCGTTTCGCCCTCTCCACCCTCGCCACCATCGAACTTACCCAGTAAGTTTTCCTATTTTAAGCCCATTTTTGGGGTGCAATATGCAAAAAAAAAGCCCTTTTTTGGGGTGCAATATGCAAAAAAAGCCCTTTTTGTGGTGCAATATGCAAAAATATCAATTAAACTCCAATTTTCAGCAACTGGGGCACGGAGAATGACGCCGACTTCTCCTACCACAACGGGAACAAGGACCCTCGTGGATACGGTATTTTTACCAAGAAAGAGAAAAAATTAGAATATTGAGGTCACATCGGGATCGTGGTTCCGGACGTGTACAAGGCCTGCGAGCGCTTCGAGGAGATGGGCGTGGCTTTTGTGAAGAAGCCGGATGCCGGTTCGATGAAGGGACTGGCCTTCATCCAGGACCCCGACGGCTACTGGATCGAGATCTTCAACCCGGGAAATATCAACAAGCACTAGGCTTCGTTTCCATCCTTTTTCTGTTGTGTACCGTTACGTTTGTAGTTTGTGCCGAATGAATGTTTGTCAATAAAGTTTAATGAAGCGGGTCCTGGAACGAAGGAGGGAAACGGGAGCTTTGAAAGATAGAAAGAGGACGGTTAGAGACGCAGAGGGAAGTTCAATAAAATTGACTCGATTGGGTGAATGGTCCTGGAACGAAGGAGGGAAACTGTATTAAAAAGCTACTCAGTCCTTTAATACGGCCTTTGGTTGGAAAATGCTGCCTTGGTTGGAAAAAGCGGCTTTTTGCTTGAAAAAAGCGGCATTTAATTGAAAAAGAGGCCTGTGATTGGCAAAAAAGCGGCCTTTTGTTGGGAAAAGCAGCCTTTGGTTGCCAAAAAGCGGCCTTTGGTTAAAAAGAAGCGGTCTTAGGTTGCAAAAAAGTCGCTTTTGGTTTGGAAAAAGCGGCCTTTAATTGAAAAATAGGGCTATGGTTGGAAAAAAGCGGCTTGGGTTTGAAAAAAATGGCTTTTGGTTGGAAAAAGCGGCCTTTGGTTTGGAAAAAAGCGGCTTTTGGTTTGAAAAAAGCGGCCTTTGGTTTGAAAAAAGAGGCCTTTGGTTTGAAAAAGCGGCTTTTGTTGGAAAAAGCGGCTTTTTGGCTGCTAAAAAGCGGTCAAGCCGTGGCTTTCAAAAGTGGGCGTGGCCTCCTTCAGCTTTCCACACCCATTTTGGCGAGAGAGTGTGGTGGTAGAGGAAGCGTAGACTGAAGAGACGCAAACTTAGAGAGATTAGAGAGTACTCAACACTCGGATGGTGCAGATGACAGACGAAGGAGAGAGACTCTATTTCTCTAGAGACGCAGACCAAAAATTACCTTTTTCCATCACATATTCTAGTTAAGCAGATTCAATTGTATTTTTCTAATGAGCAGTCGTTATATCAACCTCGATTTAAAGGACTGATTTTGATTAAGCTGGGGGGTTTAATTTAAATAGTCCCGCACGGATTTCTTTCCAATCGACGGCCACGCCCCCTCAAGTGTGCGGTAATCTGCATTTATTTTTAGTTTAAAGATTTTTGAATGTTTTCATCGTGTTTTTTTTCTGCAAAACCCGTGTATTTTTTACATAATTATGTTGAATTCTGAATTGTAGTTTGTAGACACAATGAATTCCAAGCTGAGATTCGCACAAACTCCAAATCCTACGTGATTTTTCCAAAGAAGCGTGAATTTGCGACGGAAATCTCGCTTCGACTGCCGTTCCAAATTTGCCCTGTCATTGAAACGAGAGAAATGTGATCTTTAAAAGCGATTAGCGTAGGAATAGCACTTGGAAATAGTATGCAAATTCCGCCTTTCCCCATTTTTTCTCCCTCTTTTTCCAGTTTATCCCTAGGTAAGCGGTCGTTCCCTCTAATTTTAATGGATTTTTGACTTTCCATTGTTCAAAGTTCTTCCTCTGTGATCTCTGCTTATTTGCCTTCCAAAAAACTGCCGCTCCGGCTAATCTTTGTTTAAACTGGCTTTTAAACTACCGCTGGCTTGGAGTCAATCGATTTTGGATTCTTGGCTTAGAATGTATCGATTGAGATCAAAAGTTGCGATGATACTCCCTCTTTTGTCATTCTGCCGCGGCATCGATTTCTTATCTCCCACCCATCGGTCAGTTGAGACGAAAAGACGACTCGGTGGCAGCCACCAGTTTTTTGAACATTTGCTCTCTGTCTCTCTCTCTCTATCTCTATCTCTCTCTCTCTCTCTCTCTCCACTCTTTACCCTCTCGAAAACCACGTGTTCCCCCATTTCCAAGTGTTGTTTTCTCACTTTTTGTCACTTCTCACTCAAGAGCCTCGGCGCTTTCATCTCCCTTTTGTCCTCGGAATCCTCTTTTGTCCCCCAAAATGCTAATTACCACATTCCAGATGCTGCGTTCGGCTGCCAGTCGGCTGTTTCAGGTGAGGCACGCCTCGATCCCCGCTCCCATCAGGGACATCACTCCCAAGTACACACAGGTTAGTTTTTATTTAAATTTACATTAAAATAAGGTATTTAAATTAATGAAATTTTTTTTTTAATTTAAAAATTGTATCGCCCGGAAAATTGCGAGCCAAACGACCAGGGTTCAAACCCCCCCCCCCCCCCCCTGTGGACGTTACCCAATCGCTTAAAAATTTAATTTAGGACTATTTTTGTAGCTCTTTTATCTATTTTATTACAATTTTTTAAAAAAATATTACCAAAAATTATAACCCTTTGAAAACTATTGCAGCCATCTTTCCGTTTCCTGGTCTTTCGATATATCGATGGTCTTGAGATAGCGAATCGCTTTTAGGGAAGGCAGATAAGATAAAAGGATTTTCTGGAAAAGACGATCAGCGGCCTGAGGCTATTTAAAGCGGCTGTTAAAAGCGGTCTAAGGTTGCCAGAAGTGGATGTTATATGCGGCCTTAGGTTACCAAAAGCGACCTAAGGTTGTTGCCAAAAGCGGCCTACGATTACCAAAAGCGGTTGTTAAAAGCGGCCTCAGGTTGTTGCCAAAAGCGGATGTTAAAAGCGGCCTAAGGTTGCCAAAAGCTGCCTCAGGTTGCCAAAAGCGGCCTTATGTTACCAAAAGCGGCTTTAGGTTTTCAAAATCGGATGTTAAAAGCGGTCTAAGGTTGCCAAAAGCGGCCTCAGGTTGGCAAAAGCGGCCTTGGGTTATCAAAAGCGACCTAATATTTGTTAAAATCAGATGTTAAAAGCGGCCTATGGTTGCCAAAGGCGGATGTTAAAAGCGGCCTAAGGTTGCCAAAAGCGGCTGTTAAAAACGGCCAAAGGTCACCAAAAGCGGATATTAAAAGCGGCCTAAGGTTGCCTATAGCCGATGTTAAAAGCGGCCTAAGGTTGCCAAAAGCGGCTGTTAAAAGCGGTCTAAGGTTGCCAAACGCGCCTGTTAAAAGCGGCCTAAGGTTGCCAAAAGCGGCCTCAGATCAGCTGGGAAGCCTGAAAAGTTGAATAAATTTTGAAGAAAAGAAGTGCTCCGACTGGGATCGAACCCTGGTCTCTAATCTGCTCATTAAACCCCTCGTTTTCAGCTCTTCATCAACAACGAATTCGTGAACAGCGCCAGCGGAAAAACTTTCGAGACGTTCAACCCGGCCACTGGAAAGTTGATCACTTCCGTGCAGGAGGGAGACCGCGCCGATGTCGACAAGGCCGTCGAGGTTGGTTTCTCTCTCTCTCTCTCTCTCTCTCTCTCTCTCTCTCTCTCTCTAAATATGCTAATTTCAGGCCGCCACTCGTGCCTTCAAACTGGGCTCTCCCTGGAGGAGGATGGACGCCGCCCAGAGGGGAGTGCTGATGAACCGACTGGCCGACCTCATGGAGAGGGACAGGGTCCAATTGGCGGTATGCGGCGGCTGTATGCAGATTTAATGAGAATTTTGTAGTCGCTGGAGACGTTGGACAATGGAAAGCCCTACTCCATCGCCTACATGGCCGATGTGCCCCTCTCCATTGCCACTCTTCGGTAATTTGAAAGGATTGAATGGCTAAAAATAAGGGTTTTAGTTATTATGCCGGGTGGGCTGACAAGAACCACGGAAAGACGATCCCCGTCGCTGGGGATTACTTCACCTACACGCGACATGAGCCTGTGGGAGTTTGCGGACAGATCATCCCGGTGCGTTAGAGAGAGAGAGAGAGAGAAAGAGAGAGAGACAGAAGGGAGGGTTAGAGACTCAGAGAAAGGACATGGAGAAACCCAGGGAGAGAAAATTAGAGACGTAAAGAGAAATGTTTAGAGACGCAGATGAGAAAAGTTTAGAGACGCAGAGGAGGAATGATTAGAGACGTAGAGAATGGAGGGTTAGAGACACATATAACAAATGTTAGAGACGCAGAGAAGGGAAGGTTAGAGACGCAAAGGACAGGGAGAGACCCAGAGAGAGAGAGAGAGAGTTGGATACGCAGAGAGAAATTGTTAGCGGCGGGAGTGTTAGAGACGCAGAGGAAGGATGGTTAGCGACACAGATAAGGAATTAGAGAATCAGAGAAATGGTTAAATACGCAGAGAGAAATTGTTAGAGACGCAGAGAAGAATGGTTAGAGACGCAGAGAAGGGATGGTTAGAGACGCAGAGGAAGGATGGTTAGAGACACAGATAAGTGATGGTTAGAGACGCAGAGAAGAATGGTTAGAGACGCAGAGAAGAATGGTTAGAGACGCAGACGAATGATGGCTAGAGACGCAGAGGAAGGATGGTTAGAGACACAGATAAGTGATGGTTAGAGACGCAGAGAAGAATGGTTAGAGACGCAGAGAAGAATGGTTAGAGACGCAGATAATAGTGGTTAGAGACGCAGATAAGAATAGTTAGAGACGCAGAGAACAATGGTTAGAGACGCAGACGAATGATGGCTAGAGACGCAGAGGAAGGATGGTTAGAGACACAGATAAGTGATGGTTAGAGACGCAGAGAAGAATGGTTAGAGACGCAGAGAAGAATGGTTAGAGACGCAGATAATAGTGGTTAGAGACGCAGATAAGAATAGTTAGAGACGCAGAGAACAATGGTTAGAGACGCAGACGAATGATGGCTAGAGACGTAGAGTACAGGGAGAGGCCCAGATAGAAAGAGAGAGAGAGAGAGCTCTTGCATAACCAACTCTCTTCTTTCAGTGGAACTTCCCCCTGCTCATGCAGGCCTGGAAGCTCGGTCCCGCCCTGGCCATGGGAAACACCGTCGTGATGAAGGTCGCCGAGCAGACGCCCCTCTCCGCCCTCCACGTAGCCTCCCTCATCAAGGAGGTTTGTCCTCGCATTCTTTCGCCTTGTATATGCAAATTTAGGCCGGCTTCCCCGAGGGAGTAGTGAACTTGATTCCTGGATTCGGACCCACCGCCGGGCACTCCATCTCCTCTCATCCTGGAATTGATAAGGTCGCCTTCACTGGATCCACGGAGGTCGGAAGACTGGTGATGAAGGCCGCCGCCGACAGCAACATCAAGAAGACGACGCTGGAGTTGGGAGGAAAGAGCCCCAACATCATCTTCGCCGACGCTAATGGTACGGAGTGGATTCTGGAGCTGATGGCGGCCTGAGGTCGCTAGAAAAAGCGGAAAGCGGTCTGAGGTCACCAGAAAAAGCGAAAAGCGGCCTGAGGTCACCAAAAAAAGCGAAAAGCGGCCTACGGTCACCAGAAAGAGCGGAAGCCGGCCTGAGGTCGCCAGAAAAAGCGGAAAGCGGCCTGAGGTCACCAGAAAAAGCGGAAAGCGGTCTGAGGTCACCAGAAAAAGCGAAAAGCGGCCTGAGGTCGCCAGAAAAAGCGGAAAGCGGTCTGAGGTCACCAGAAAAAGCGAAAAGCGGCCTGAGGTCACCAAAAAAAGCGAAAAGCGGCCTACGGTCACCAGAAAGAGCGGAAGCCGGCCTGAGGTCGCCAGAAAAAGCGGAAAGCGGCCTGAGGTCACCAGAAAAAGCGGAAAGCGGTCTGAGGTCACCAGAAAAAGCGAAAAGCGGCCTGAGGTCGCCAGAAAAAGCGGAAAGCGGCCTGAGGTCACCAGAAAAAGCGGAAGGTGGCCTAAGGTCACCAGAAAAGCAGAGAGCGGCCTGAGGTCGCCCGAAAAAGCGGTCTGAGGTCGCCCGAAAAAGCGGAAAGCGGCCTGAGGTCGGCAGAAAAAGCGGAAAGCGGCCTGAGGTTGCCACAGAAAAAAGCGGAAAGCGGCCTGAGGCCACCAGAATTTGTTGAAATCATGTTAACAATGAAGCTAAATGGCTATTTTTCAGTGCAAGAGGCCGTGGAGCAGGCTTCGCACGGAATTTTCTTCAACCAGGGACAGTGCTGCTGCGCCGGATCGCGTACCTTCGTCGAGGGCAAGGTACCTCCTCCCTTCATTAGAATACCGCACACCAAACTTTTCTAGATCTACGACGAGTTCGTTGAGCGTTCGAAGGCCCTCGCGGAGAAGAGGGTGCTCGGAGACCCCTTCGATTTGAGAACCACCCAGGGACCCCAGGTCGACGGCAACCAGGTCGAAACCATTCTGAAGTACGTGGCTGCCGGAAAGAAGGAGGGAGCCCAGCTGGTCACCGGTTCGTTGTTTTCTATCTTAAAACTCTTCGAATTGGAATTTTGAATTGAAAAGGATTGGAGAAATGAAGACTAAAAAGTGTTGTTTCAGGAGGAGCCAAGTGGGGAGACAAGGGCCACTACGTGCAGCCGACGATCTTCGCCAATGTGAAGGACGAGATGACCATCGCCCAGGAGGAGATCTTCGGTCCGGTGATGTCCATCATCCGCTTCGACGGCATGGAGGACCTGGTGGAGAAGGCCAACAACACCATCTACGGACTGGCCGCCGCCGTCGTCACCAAGGACATCGACAAGGCCCTCTACGTGGCCAACAACATCCGCGCCGGAACTGTCTGGTTAGTTTTGTGTTGGCTTAAAGCGGCCTAAGGCTGCCTGCTCGTTAAAAGCGGCCTGAGGCTGTCCGATTTCTTTAAAATCCAGTTTGATCGTGCTGCTATCTGATTTCTATCAAAAGCGGCCTGAGGTTGTCTGTTTTCTGTAAAACTCGGCCTGAGACTGCCTGTTTTCTATCAACAGCGGCCTTAAGTTGCCTACTTTTTGTTAAAAGCGGCCTTTTGTTGCCCACTTTTTTTAAAGCGGCCTTAGGCTGTCTGCTTTCTCTTAAAAGCTGCCTGAGGATGCCTTATTTCTGTCAAAAGCGGCCTGAAGCTGTGTGATTTTTTAAAAGCGGCCTTAGGTTGCCTGCTTTCTTTCAAAAGCGGCCTGAGGCTATCTGTTTTCTGTCAAAATCAGCTTTAGGTTGCTTTCTTTCTGTCAAAAGCGTCTTGAGGCTGCCTGCTTGCTTACTTTTTTTTTAAAATGTTGCCTGCTTCCTTTATAGAGCGGCCTTAGGTTGTTGGCTTTCTTTTAAAAGCGGCTTGAAGATGCCTGCTTTCTTAAAAAGCGGCCTTAGCTGCCTGGTTTTTATCAAAAGCGGCCTGAGGCTATCTGCTTTCTGTCATTATTTTACTGAGGAATACTTTTCTAACTCATTTCCTTCTTGCAGGGTGAACTGCTACGACGTGTTCGACGCGGCCGCTCCCTTCGGTGGCTACAAGCAGTCTGGAATCGGCCGCGAGCTGGGAGAGTACGGTCTGGAGGCCTACACCGAAGTGAAGACGGTGACCATCAAGGTCGACCAGAAGAACTCCTAAATGTACATTGCTCTGTGTCTTTGGTAAAAGCATAAAATGGAAAGTCGAGTCCCCTCTTGCTGTTTCTTTGCTTTCGCACCTTATTTCAACGGCGACCAATGGTGCGGCAAAGGTCGCCGTCGAACGACCGTCGGTCCCCCGCATTCCACCCCGCCGGTCATTCTCGGGGTTGTTCTATTCAATTTTTGCGCGTCCCAGCTGACCTCCGCGAGTTGTTACGGTGCGCAGGCTAATCCCAAAATGGCCGGGTGGGCGCGCGACCGAAACACAGGTGGGCCAGCGTGTTGCGCTAATGGCTTGTGGCTAATTGGATGTGTGGAGTCGACTGGGAGGTAACCTTGGTTGTCTTTACGAGGACGAAGGCAGGCGGATTACCGCATCGCAGCGGCGTTTTACGAGCCGATGAGCCTCTTCCGGAGATGAGGAGATGGATTAAAGTAGGCGAAGGCAGGGCGGAAGAGATTCGACGGCTTTATGCGTAGGTAATACAGCAATCCGGTGGAGTCGTAAAGAAATTGGAACAGGGCAACTCTTCTGTTTGATGTTTACAATCTGTGCGCTGTTTACACCGAATCAATTTGTTGTAAGATTCCAAGAAAACGTGAAGTTCAAGTTGCAACCAATCAAATTTCACTTTATTTGAATCAAATTAAAGGGACAATCAGCCGCCTTTTCAAATGCTAGTCTAATCCTATGCTAATCCAGCCTTTGTGAAAAAACGTTGCTTATAGCGGTGTTGGAAAATATTATCTGAATTAAAAACAGTGAAGTAGCATATGGGTAATTCTCTTTTTTTAAAGGAAAAGGATGGTCCCTTTAACTCGAAGTCGAAGGCAGAGCAGTGGAGATTCGGTGGCCAGTATTTGGAAGCTTATACAGTATTCAGTTATTCGTAGTTGAAATCAAGTTGGAGGGCCAAGTGTGGTTCTGGGCTGGAACGGCTCCCAATAATCCCTAGCCGGATTCAAAAAAGTACTATACTATCATGGACCAGACCGCTTATCATGGACTTGGAAAACTCTTGCCCATTTCTGTCAAACACGCGAGCAGGGTTCGATCCCGATTCGGGATTCCCGACCGGTGCACTTCATTTTTTTCTCAATTGAAAAATGATTAGATAGACTGTAGAAGTACTTCTAGGTTTCAAAAAATTAATCTGCTCTGAAAAATCAATTTAAAAAATAGCTTTTAAACTTAAAATTCGATAAGTTACATAACCCGGTCAACCAAATTCTTGGACAGGTTCAGTTCAGCCCTGCCCTCTTCGACCCGCCCGCATTTTGATAAGTATTGCATGTACAGTCTGGGGCTCCATGAGTGCATTACATTCGTATTTCAGTGAATCCTTCTTTTTAAAGATTTCAGTTGGGCTTGTTTTTTCGAGGCTCATTTTCAAGGTCCCTAACGGAAATGACCCTAATTTGAGCTATCTCTAAGTCCAAAATTGGCTGTTTTCCTCTGTTTTCCCAAAATTCACGTGCTTCAGGGAATTTTGATAAATGTTTTCGAATTTGGAGCCATTTCATTTCTAAAATAAATGTACTTTTTATGTGTGTCTCTTTTTAATCAATCAAGAACGCGCTAGGAAAATTGATTGGAAGGACAAAATTGCAAAATTTAAGCAAAATAAAGTTTTTACGGGTTTTAATGTGTAAAAAATGTAAATCCTTTTTTTTAAAATCACACACGATTCCGGCCTGGCCCTTGAGGCAGCATTTTCCCTCGTAGAATGATCCCTCTTTCTCAACTGAAGTAAGAAACTGACAGTTCTCCTCCTATCGCATGTCCATCGTCACGGAACGCCGTTCCACACTGCCAGTTATGTATGCTAATTTTGTTGTCCCGCCGTCGAGACTCCATTATGCTAATTAGCGCAATGTTGCCCTCTCAATGTCACTCGCCGGTCCATTCAACCAGCCATCCCTCTCCCCGCTTTGGAACAATGCCTGAAGATGCGGGAAACGAGTTCGTTTCCCGCAATCAGATCGGGCGAGTAGGCTGCATTGCCACCGGGGGGAAAACAAGGAATCTATTTGTCCGTACGGTCTGTATTTGGCCGCGCGCAAGGTGCTCGACTTGCGCATCAAGAAGGCAGCCGGCCTTTGTGTTCCCCTGCATACTGCAAACAGTTTCATGCCGCTTTCAATGAACGGCGTGATGGAGTCGAGGACTTGCTTATATCACATGCACACTCATTCATAGTCTCACTCACTCACTCACTCTCTCACTCACTCACTCACTCACTGATTATACCTGTCTACTTGTTCTGTCTACGGCCGCTTTGACAACCTCAGACCGCTTTTGAAAACCTTAGCTAAGTTTTGACTGATTTTTTCTGCCTTATTTTGACAGCTTCGGGCCGCTTTTGACAGCTTCGGGCCGCTTTTGACACAGGCCGCTTTTGACCGCTTTTGACAACCTCAGGCCGCTTCTAACCGCTTTTTAAACCGTAGGCCGCTTTTGACTGATTTTTCACTGCCTTATGTTTGCTTTAAAAGGGTCTACAACCTTAGGCCAGACCGCTTTTGATCGCTTTTGACATCCTCAGGCCGCTTTTAACCGCTTTTGACAACCGTAGGCCACTTTTGACAGCCTCACGCCGCTTCCAACCGCTTTTGGCAACCGTAGGCCGCTTTTGACAGCTTCGGGCCGCTTTTGACACAGGCCGCTTTTGACCGCTTTTGACAACCTCAGGCCGCTTCTAACCGCTTTTGACAACCGTCGGCCGCTTCTAACCAATTTTGACAATCGTAGGCCGCGTTTGACAGCCTCGGGCCGCTTTTGACCACTTTTGACAGCCTCAGGTCTCGCTTCAATCGTTTTAATCAGCTTTGACCATCTGAGATTGCTTTTGACAACCGTAGGCCGCTTTGGCCCGCTTTTTGGCGGCCGCAGACCACTTTGCGGACTCTCTCTCTCTCTCTCTCTCTCTCTCTCTCTCTTTCTCTCTTTCTCTCTTTCTCTCTCTCTCTCTCTCTCTCTCTCTCTCTCTCTTCCCTCCGCCTCAACGTCCAAACTTTTTTCTGGGCCTTTGCTCTCGCTGGGCCCCCTTTCTCCCAAATTATTCATCTCCCCTCCGCCACTCGTCCCTTCTCCACGGATCCAAAACGCCCGAAACTGCGCGGAATCCGCCATTCGTCGGCTGAGTTATGGCCAGAAACGACGGCGCTCCAGTTCATTATTGGGCTTTTCCGGCCCCACACAACTACGCGTTTTATGGCCGTCCCGAACGCTTCCGACACGACGGAAGATCCGTGGCCAAAACGAGAGTGCATTAAGGAAAAGAGGGGAAGGGGCAAAAAGTGGGCTTGAATGAGTATACTTGGCCGATTGTCTCATTCTGTAGAGATAGAAATAGACAGAGAGAGAGAGAGAGAGAGAGAGAGAGAGAAAGAGGAAAAGAGAGAGGAAAAGAGAAAGAGTGAGAGAGAAAGAGGGAGAGAGAAAGAGAGAGAGAGAGAGAGAGAGAGAGAGAGAGAGAAAGAGAGAGAAGGGGGTGAATTCCTCATTTTCATCTAAACTCATCGAACCCTTCGCTCTCGTCCACTCAGAAGTCGCACCTCGCGCGTCACTGGGCTTGAAACTCTCTCGTGAATGATGAATAAGCCTCGACCAGAGGGTTCTGCTTGCATGCCAAATCATTCTATTGTACTTTCTGCAGCCCTTCGTCGCCTTTCTCGGAAGAGGATATCAGTCAGCTTTTTTGCTAATGTTATATTCATGCGTTAGGCGGAATGTCACGCAATTGAGACATCAGATTATCATGCTATGTTTTTGCATCGGCATTGGTTAATCAAGTGAGAAAGTGGTAAACTGATTGGAGAGACGGGGCAAGTAAATAGACAGAGACAGAGAGAGAAAGAGAGAAAGAGGGAGAGAGAGAGAGAGAAAAGAGAAGAGAGAGACTGAGATATAGAGAGACTAAGAGAGAGAGAGAGAGAAAGAGAGAGAAAAGAGAGAAAGAGAGAAACTTTTGCCGATTAGAAATCCACATTCACTACGTCACTTGCTCACTGCTCTCCGATCCCAATTCTCCCCAAATTCCATTCTTCTCAGTCCAAAAGGTTCATTTCTCCCCCTCAGAAGCAGTCTTCTTTTGTGCCCGCCGAGAGTCGTGGTGCACTTTTTGGCCTAGAAGTGTTCAAATCCCACGAAATTGTCCCGATTGGGCAGAAAAACAGCGATGAGCGTTCCAGTTCCCTTTCTTCTTCTTGGGTTACCGTACTCGTGTTTGGTCGAGTTTGGCCTTCCCTTAACTTTCATCAAGAATTCTTCTGTACTGAATTAGCACCAGTCAGCTGTCAGGGGCGGTGCAAGAGATCAGAGAAATCTTCGCGCGATTCGCTTCTCAAAACATTCGACTGTCTGGAACGGAAGCACCCCCGCTTCCTTATTACTCTTTCGAAAGTGTCATCGGCTATCTCACTCTCTCTCTCTCTCTCTCTCTCTCTCTCTCTCTCTCTCTCTCTCTGTCTAGCTCTATCTCTCTCTTAGTGTCACTGTCTCTGCTATCTCTGCCTCTCTCTCTCTCTCTCTCTCTCTCTCTCTCTCTCTCTCTCTATTTCTCTCTCTCTCCCTCGTTCTTTTCTCTCTTTCTCTCTAAGCCCCTCTTTATCTGTCTATCTCTCTCTCTTTCGAACTGAATCATCTTTCGATTGCTTCCTACATAACATGCCTCGTTCGTTTACGAACAATTTCAGTTTCCGAGATAGAAATTTCGAAATCACAAAAAACGCAAAACTCAGGAAATATAAGAATTTTTTTTTCATCCTCATCATTTTTTCATCAAAACTTTTTATCATCCTTTATCATTTAACTATCATCCATTTATCATTTAACTATCATCCAACTTTTTAAAATTTTAAACTGTTTTTTCTCTGTTCACCACAGAATTTTGTTTTGTAAAATTGAACAAAAACATATATTCCGGTAACTTTTTGCGATCAACCGAATGGTGTCTGTTTTGGAGCGAATAAAAATCTCTGTTCAATTCGTGATTCAAAGATCCTCACGGGAGTTCATGTGGCAAAGTCGTATGCCAATAAAATTTCGATCTCGAAAAAAGAATATATTCGTAAATGCAAGCGGAATGCAAAGAGGTATGCTATGTTACCTTTTAATCATAGATTTTTTTAAAGTTGGAAAACGAGGGGAACTATGCTTATTTCCGACAGTGTATTACGTTCGGTGAAGTTTGTGCTACCTCGTGTAGTCGAAAAGGTTCCTCAGAAACTGTTGTTCTAGTTTGTAGTTTCGATACAGGGTACTATATAACACAGAAAGCCATTTTAAAGCTATAATTCCAAAATCGTACACCTTCCCCGGTTGTTTTGATATGAAATTTGAGGACATTCAACTGAGGTCTTAAGATCTCACGCAATGCCGATGCCTTTCCATCTACTGTCAGTCACGTCAGTTTCATTTATGATAGCATAATTTTTTTTGAAATCTAAGTCTTACCTTAAAAAGCCAGCGGAGAAATTAAGCCCACTGAACTCAAACAGGAAGGCTCAAAATGAAGATTCTCCCAAAAACGAGGGTAAAAAAGCGTCTCTTGGTAAAAAATGGTCAAAACTTCCGACACGATCTCCCAAAAAAGGCCATCCTCACTTTTTCCGCATGATTGTAAGCCAATCGGACAGGCAATGTGCATCATAATAGCGCCGACCGGCGTGTTTTTGGCCGGCCGCATTTCGTCGTCTCCGCCGCCACTTCCGGTCAGCCGGTAGTCCAAAAAAAGCATTTTCGTAGCCCAAAAACGGTCACCACTGGGTCCTGGGCAGAAGAGGACCACCCTGTTTGGCAGCTACTAATCATCAAGGCGGTCATAAAATTATGCAGCACCTGGCCTTCTCTTCTGCCTCGACGGTTGCACTAGGCGATTATTTTCGTTTATGGCCAGCCAGCTGCCGGAATTCTGGCGTCTTGGAGAGAAAGGAGAGGTAAACAGGTGGATTTAGACGCTATTCTCTCTCTCTCTGTCTCTCTCTCTTTCTCTTTCTCTTACTCTTTCTCCCTCTCTCTCTCTCTCTCTCTCTCTCTTTCTATTTCTCTTTCTCTTACTCTTACTCTTTCTCCCTCTCTCTCTCTCTCTCTCTCTCTCTCTCTCTCTCTCTCTCTTTCTATTTCTCTTTCT
>JAJQXH010000020.1:2677500-2715000 GCA_022343465.1 Oscheius sp. G VE-2021
CTTGTAAAAGTCGTTTATTTGTTGTGGAGGCGCTCATTGGCGTGTAATTGGTTGTATCGGGGGCTGTGTCTGCAATATGCATGAGCCCCGTATGTCACTTATTTGTCACGGCGCCATCCATTTCAAATCCCGGTGCGCGGAGGGCGACTCGGCCTAATCACTTACGCCTGCTATGAGCGTTCCCGACGGCAACGACATGTTCATTTCGACACGAAAAAAACAAGCATCCTTGTTTATTTTGTTGTCTTTCTAAGTTCCCTCTCTCTCTCTCTCTCTCTTTTCTTTCTCGCTCTCTCTCTCCTTTTCTTTTTCCTTTTTTCTTTCTTCCTTTTCCTTGGGGGTCTTGCCACCTTCACGAGCAATTACCACATCCAGCAATTTTTCCCAGCATGCCACATTTGGCGCACGGTTTTCACGGTCAGCTCGCTTTCACACGGTGATTTCCCCTGAATGACGCAGAATCATGGTCTCAGGAAAAAACTGGAGGTTTTAGCTCTCTCTCTCTCTCTCTCTCTCTCTCTCTCTCTCTCTCTCTCTAAATCTCTCTAAATCTCTCTCTAAATCTCTAAATCTCTCTCTCTCTCTAAATCTCTCTCTAAATCTCTAAATATCTCTCTCTAAATATCTCTCTCTAAATCTCTCTCTAAAACCTCTCTAAATCTCTCTCTCTCTAAATCTCTCTCTAAATCTCTAAATCTCTCTCTCTCTCTAAATCTCTCTCTCTCTAAATCTCTAAATCTCTAAAACTCTCTCTAAAACTCTCTCTCTATATAAATCTCTCTCTCTCTCTAAATCTCTCTAAATCTCTCTCTAAATCTCTAAATCTCTCTCTCTCTAAATCTCTCTCTCTCTAAATCTCTCTCTCTATATAAATCTCTCTCTCTCTCTCTCTCTAAATCTCTAAATCTCTAAAACTCTCACTAAAACTCTCTCTCTATATAAATCTCTCTCTCTCTCTCTCTCTCTCTCTAAATCACTAAATATCTCTCTCTAAATATCTCTCTCTAAATCTCTCTCTAAAACCTCTCTAAATCTCTCTCTCTCTAAATCTCTCTCTAAAACCTCTCTAAATCTCTCTCTCTCTCTCTAAATCTCTAAATCTCTAAATCTCTAAATCTCTAAAACTCTCTCTAAAACTCTCTCTCTATATAAATCTCTCTCTCTCTCTCTCTCTCTCTCTCTCTCTCTAAATCTTTCTAAATCTCTCTCTAAATCTCTCTCTCTCTAAATCTCTCTCTCTATATAAATCTCTCTCTCTCTCTCTCTCTCTCTCTCTCTCTCTAAATCTCTAAATATCTCTCTCTAAATATCTCTCTCTAAATCTCTCTTTAAAACCTCTCTAAATCTCTCTCTCTCTAAATCTCTCTCTAAATCTCTAAATCTCTCTCTCTCTCTAAATCTCTCTCTCTCTAAATCTCTCTCTATATATATATATATATCTCTCTCTCTCTCTCTCTCTCTCTCTAAATCACTAAATATCTCTCTCTAAATATCTCTCTCTAAATCTCTCTCTAAAACCTCTCTAAATCTCTCTCTCTCTAAATCTCTCTCTAAATCTCTAAATCTCTCTCTCTCTAAATCTCTCTCTCTCTAAATCTCTAAATCTCTAAAACTCTCTCTAAAACTCTCTCTCTATATAAATCTCTCTCTCTCTCTCTCTCTCTCTCTCTCTCTCTCTCTAAATCTCTCTCTAAATCTCTAAATCTCTCTCTCTCTAAATCTCTCTCTCTCTAAATCTCTAAAACTCTCTCTAAAACTCTCTCTCTATATAAATCTCTCTCTCTCTCTAAATCTCTCTAAATCTCTCTCTAAATCTCTAAATCTCTCTCTCTCTAAATCTCTCTCTCTCTAAATCTCTCTCTCTATATAAATCTCTCTCTCTCTCTCTCTCTAAATCTCTAAATCTCTAAAACTCTCACTAAAACTCTCTCTCTATATAAATCTCTCTCTCTCTCTCTCTCTCTCTCTCTCTCTCTCTAAATCACTAAATATCTCTCTCTAAATATCTCTCTCTAAATCTCTCTCTAAAACCTCTCTAAATCTCTCTCTCTCTAAATCTCTCTCTAAAACCTCTCTAAATCTCTCTCTCTCTCTCTAAATCTCTAAATCTCTAAATCTCTAAATCTCTAAAACTCTCTCTAAAACTCTCTCTCTATATAAATCTCTCTCTCTCTCTCTCTCTCTCTCTCTCTCTAAATCTTTCTAAATCTCTCTCTAAATCTCTAAATCTCTCTCTCTCTAAATCTCTCTCTCTATATAAATCTCTCTCTCTCTCTCTCTCTCTCTCTCTAAATCTCTAAATATCTCTCTCTAAATATCTCTCTCTAAATCTCTCTCTAAAACCTCTCTAAATCTCTCTCTCTCTAAATCTCTCTCTAAATCTCTAAATCTCTCTCTCTCTCTAAATCTCTCTCTCTCTAAATCTCTCTCTATATATCTCTCTCTCTCTCTCTCTAAATCACTAAATATCTCTCTCTAAATATCTCTCTCTAAATCTCTCTCTAAAACCTCTCTAAATCTCTCTCTCTCTAAATCTCTCTCTAAATCTCTAAATCTCTCTCTCTCTAAATCTCTCTCTCTCTAAATCTCTCTCTCTCTAAATCTCTAAATCTCTAAAACTCTCTCTAAAACTCTCTCTCTATATAAATCTCTCTCTCTCTCTCTCTCTCTCTCTCTCTCTCTAAATCTCTCTCTAAATCTCTAAATCTCTCTCTCTCTAAATCTCTCTCTCTCTAAATCTCTAAATCTCTAAAACTCTCTCTAAAACTCTCTCTCTATATAAATCTCTCTCTCTCTCTCTCTCTCTCTCTCTCTCTCTCTAAATCTCTCTCTAAATCACTAAATATCTCTCTCTAAATATCTTTCTCTAAATCTCTCTCTAAAACCTCTCTAAATCTCTCTCTCTCTAAATCTCTCTCTGTCTCTAAATCTCTCTCTAAAACCTCTCTAAATCTCTCTCTCTAAATCTCTAATTCTCTCTCTAAATCTCTCTCTCTCTAAATCTCTAAATCTCTAATACTCTCTCTAAAACTCTCTCTCTCTCTCTAAATCTCTAAATCTCTCTCTCTCTCTCTCTCTCTAGATCTCTAGATCTCTAAAACTCTCACAAAAACTCTCTCTCTCTTTCTAAATCTCTAAATCTCTCTCTCTATAAATCTCTCTCTCTCTCTCTCTCTCTCTCTCTCTCTCTCTCTCTAAATCTTTCTAAATCTCTCTCTAAATCTCTAAATCTCTCTCTCTCTAAATCTCTCTCTCTATATAAATCTCTCTCTCTCTCTCTCTCTCTCTCTCTCTAAATCTCTCTCTAAATCTCTAAATCTCTCTCTCTCTCTAAATCTCTCTCTCTCTAAATCTCTCTCTATATATCTCTCTCTCTCTCTCTCTCTCTCTCTCTAAATCACTAAATATCTCTCTAAATATCTCTCTCTAAATCTCTCTCTAAAACCTCTCTAAATCTCTCTCTCTAAATCTCTCTCTAAAACCTCTCTAAATCTCTCTCTCTAAATCTCTAAATCTCTAAATCTCTAAATCTCTAAAACTCTCTCTCTATATAAATCTCTCTCTCTCTCTCTCTCTCTCTCTCTCTCTCTCTCTAAATCTTTCTAAATCTCTCTCTAAATCTCTAAATCTCTCTCTCTCTAAATCTCTCTATATAAATCTCTCTCTCTCTCTCTCTCTCTAAATCTCTAAATATCTCTCTCTAAATATCTCTCTCTAAATCTCTCTCTAAAACCTCTCTAAATCTCTCTCTCTCTAAATCTCTCTCTAAATCTCTAAATCTCTCTCTCTCTCTAAATCTCTCTCTCTCTAAATCTCTCTCTATATATCTCTCTCTCTCTCTCTCTCTCTCTCTCTCTCTCTCTCTAAATCACTAAATATCTCTCTCTAAATATCTCTCTCTAAAACACACTCTAAAACCTCTCTTAATCTCTCACTGACTAAATCTCTCTCTAAATCTCTAAATCTCTCTCTCTAAATCTCTCTCTCTCTAAATCTCTAAATCTCTAAAACTCTCTCTAAAACTCTCTCTATATAAATCTCTCTCTCTCTCTCTCTCTCTCTCTCTCTAAATCTCTCTCTAAATCTCTAAATCTCTCTCTAAATCTCTCTCTAAATCTCTAAATCTCTAAAACTCTCTCTAAAACTCTCTCTCTATATAAATCTCTCTCTCTCTCTCTCTCTCTCTCTCTCTCTAAATCTCTCTCTAGATCACTAAATATCTCTCTCTAAATATCTTTCTCTAAATCTCTCTCTAAAACCTCTCTAAATCTCTCTCTCTCTAAATCTCTCTCTGTCTCTAAATCTCTCTCTAAAACCTCTCTAAATCTCTCTCTCTAAATCTCTAATTCTCTCTCTAAATCTCTCTCTCTCTAAATCTCTAAATCTCTAATACTCTCTCTAAAACTCTCTCTCTCTCTCTAAATCTCTAAATCTCTCTCTAAATCTCTCTCTCTCTCTCTCTCTAGATCTCTAGATCTCTAAAACTCTCACAAAAACTCTCTCTCTCTTTCTAAATCTCTAAATCTCTCTCTCTATAAATCTCTCTCTCTCTCTCTCTCTCTCTAAATCTCTCTCTAAATCTCTAAATCTCTCTCTCTAAATATCTCTCTCTAAATCTCTCTCTAAAACCTCTCTAAATCTCTCTCTCTCTAAATCTCTCTCTAAATCTCTAAATCTCTCTCTCTCTCTAAATCTCTCTCTCTCTAAATCTCTAAATCTCTAAAACTCTCTCTAAAACTCTCTCTCTATATAAATCTCTCTCTCTCTCTCTCTAAATCTCTCTCTAAATCACTAAATATCTCTCTCTAAATCTCTCTCTCTAAATCTCTCTCTAAAACCTCTCTAAATCTCTCTCTCTCTAAATCTCTCTCTAAAACCTCTCTAAATCTCTCTCTCTCTCTCTAAATCTCTAAATATCTCTCTCTAAATATCTCTCTCTAAATCTCTCTCTAAAACCTCTCTAAATCTCTCTCTCTCTCTAAATCTCTCTCTAAATCTCTAAATCTCTCTCTCTCTAAATCTCTCTCTCTCTCTAAATCTCTAAATCTCTAAAACTCTCTCTAAAACTCTCTCTATATATATAAATCTCTCTCTCTCTCTCTCTCTCTCTCTCTCTCTCTAAATCACTAAATATCTCTCTCTAAATATCTTTCTCTAAATCTCTCTCTAAAACCTCTCTAAATCTCTCTCTCTAAATCTCTAATTCTCTCTCTAAATCTCTCTCTCTCTAAATCTCTAAATCTCTAAATCTCTAATACTCTCTCTAAAACTCTCTCTCTCTCTCTAAATCTCTCTCTCTCTCTAAATCTCTAAATCTCTCTCTAAATCTCTCTCTCTCTCTCTCTAGATCTCTAGATCTCTAAAACTCTCACAAAAACTCTCTCTCTCTTTCTAAATCTCTAAATCTCTCTCTCTCTATAAATCTCTCTCTCTAAATCTCTAAATCTCTCTCTAAATCTCTCTCTCTAAATCTCTCTCTAAATCTCTCCCTCTCTAAATATCTCTCTCTATAAATCTCTCTCTCTCTCTCTCTCTCTAAATCTCTAAATCTCTAAATCTCTAAATCTCTAAATCTCTCTCTCTCTCTCTCTCTCTATAAATCTCTCTCTCTCTCTCTAAATCTCTCTCTCTAAATCTCTCTCTAAATCTATAAATCTCTCTCTAAATATCTCTCTCTCTCTCTAAATCTCTAATTCTCTCTCTAAAACTCTCTCTCTCTCTAAATCTCTCTCTCTCTCTAAATCTCTAAATCTCTCTCTCTCTCTCTCTAAATCTCTAAATCTCTAAAACTCTCTCTAAAACTCTCTCTCTCTTTCTAAATCTCTAAATCTCTCTCTAAAAATCTGTCTCTCTCTCTCTAAATCTCTCTCTAAATCTCTAAATCTCTCTCTAAATCTCTCTCTAAATCTCTCTCTAAAACCTCTCTAAATCTTTCTCTAAATCTCTCCCTTTCTAAATATCTCTCTATAAATCTCTCTCTCTCTCTCTCTCTCTCTCTCTCTCTCTCTCTTTCTCTTTCTCTTGTTTCCTTCTTTGGTCTACAGTCAGTCTTCCCTCACATTTTCTCCCCGTTTCCGCCCTTCGTCCTCCGGAGGTCCGTCCTCGGCGAGTTCTTTTTCAGCTCCGCGACTCATTAACCCGCTTCGAGGAGTGAATTTTCCCCGAAAATTAGCAGTTCCCCCCATCGTTTCACACCCCATTTCCTCGCGCCGCCAAGGATTCCGAACGCACCTGCACACTAACCCCACCGTTAACTCCCTTTCCAACCGCTATTACCTCATTTTCCCCAATTCGCTTTCAATAGCGGTCACCTACATTCCAGAATCTCAAAATTTTCTAAATAAAAAAGTGGTGTCTAAGGGTCTTCAGACTCCTGCAGCTTTAAATTGGGCCTTCCCAGGATGCCGTACAGATGCAAGTTATGGCCGTAAAACAAGGCAAATGTCCCCATAAGTGGCGGGGTCGCATTTACGACGACAGATGTTGGCAACAGGCGAATATTGCACCAATTGAACGCAGAGCTCCTCGGCTAGGTCTCTTTCTCTCTTTTCTCACGGACATCAGTTTTTTTTCTGCTTTTCTGTTAGTTTTTACGCATATCCTCCTAAACGATAGATAAAATTCAATTTTACTGGTCTTACAACGTTTCTTTTGCTAATCAATAGTCCTTTAAAATCGTTTTGTTAAAGGACTGTCTACCATTTAATTTTTTAAAGAAAAAATTGAACTTTGTTGGAATTATCGCCAATTCTAGTTCCCATTTTAAGACCTAAATGACACCAAACGCGACACTGCGTACACTATGTTTTCAAGCTTACGTACGTAATAATGCGTTACGGTTACATTTGTGAATCTCTGCCTCTCTTTTTTCTCTTTTTTCTGCTCATTGAAATCTGCTTTCCGCTTTTTTCTCGTCTTTTTCTCTGATCTCGTCTTCGATTTACAGTAGTAACTTTCGGAAAAAGCGAAGAATGGATAAAAAAGCAGAAAATGTGTCTAACGAAAAAAGAAAGCAAAACGTAAGTAAAACATTTTCGTCCGAACGCAAATGTAGAATTTTACGTATAAGAGAGGGCAAGTCAGATTTGAAGGATCCGAAAATTTGAAGTTGAACTTGATTTTAAAAAAAGTTAATCAATCGCTAACTTTTCAAGCATACACGCACTCACTCTTTTCTCTCTTTTTCTCATTTAAAACTGCTTTTTCGCTTTTATATTCGCTTTTTTTAAAAATCTTCTTTATCGTCGACAATGTCTCATTTCTATCTTTTTATTATGCTCTCACACATACACACACTTTCACTCCAAGCTCCCACATATACACTCACACGCGCACACACAACTTCACACATTCACACATGTACACATTCACAGTCATACACACACACTCACACGTGCACACATACACACTTTCTCCTTTCACACTTTCTATCTCTCTCCTTCTCTGTTTCTCTCTCTCTCTTTCTGTCTCTCTCTCTCTCCTTCTCTCTCTCTCCCTGTCTCTCTCTCTCTCGCTCTCTTTCTCTCTCTCTACCCTTTCTCTCTCGCTCTCTTGCTCTTTCCCCCTCAACCTGCACCCCAAACTCATTGACCCGTAAGGTGTCGAGTTTCTCCATTTCCGCGCACCAGATGCCCTCCGTTCGCCTGTTTCGCAGCTGGCGCCTGTAAAGCGCAGACGACAAGTTTACTGTTTCGACCACCAGTTCGGTTGTGTAAGGGGCGGCAGCTGCCCTCACCTGTTGGCACACATTTCCGGACACATTAACGCATCCACGACCACACGGCTCTACTTGACTAATCGTTTCGCACTCTACACCTGAAGATTCCTACTTTCTTACTATCTCTCGCTCACTCGCTCTCTCTTTCTCTCTTTCTCTTTCTCTCTTTCTTTCTCTCTCTCTTTCTCTTTCTCTCTTTCTCTCTTTCTCTCTTTCTCTCTCTCTCTCTCTCTCTCTCTCTCTCTCTATTCCTCTCTTTCTATACCACCTCTCTTAAAATCAACAAAGAAACACCCAGTTACAGTTTTATTTACGTGGTTCCAGCCGTCATTCATAGTTAGCGTATTGCGTGTTGGGCGTCGTCGACCGGGACGGGTGACCTTTGCGGGAAATGGCATTTGATGTCGCTAATTGGGTGCGATCCCAGGAGATTACACTTGTGAGGCAGCCGAAGACCTGCGGCTATGCAGAACTTTAGATATTTCTTATCGGCAGATCCTGAGATAAACGACGCCTTTGCTTTCTTTACAGTTATGCCGCCTGAGCCGAGCACCGACACGCACCCCCGTCAACGGACATTGATTTCTTGAGATCTTTGGAAAAAAATTAGATATTTTCTGTCCCCTTTCCTTTGTATCTCTCTCTCTCTCTCTCTCTCTCTCTCTCTCTCTCTCTCTCCCTCTGTTTCTCTCTGTATCTCTCTGTATCTCTGTCTCTCTGTCTCTCTCTGTCTCTCTCTCTCGCTTTCGTACTACTTTACTGTCTCTCTCCCCAATCCACAAATATCCCCCGTGTTGCTAAATCCACGGATGCCGCAACCTAAATCATTCTCCCACCAGGCGGCGCCCCCCGAGTGACAGAGAGCACCCAATGTCTGACCAAAACTACATTTCACTTCAGTTTTCATTTTTTAAACTTTTAAATTGCTCAAAAACATATTTTAAAACTTAACTTTTATGTTGTGTCCAAATCCGCCTATAACCACCGATTTCAATCAGTTTCTAGATTTTTCAATTCCCAATTTTAGCTATTTTTTATTCCTAGTACTCTCCATTTCAGCCATTAGCGCTTGTCAAAGCACACCAAACGAGAAATTGCGTACAAAAATGGGTTTATGTACGTAATATTGCGTTAGGGTTGTATTTGCGGCTGTACTTTCAGCTTAAAGTGAATTTTAACCAATTTTATCCTAACCCTTCCAAAACTCATTCTGGAGCATCGCCCGAGTTTAATTTGGCGCTTGCCTTGGAAATAAGAGTGGCCCGCTGACCGCCATCACTTCCTCGTAAATCTTGATGAGTATCCAGCTGTAGGACGGCGGCATAATTGCATGCTGCGTCTCCGCGCAGCTCGTAAACCGCTGATAAAACCCGAAAATTACGTACTCATGATTTGCGGAACGCTGACCTTCGATAAGACCTCCGCCGTCCAGGAAAACAATGCTCCCGCCACGAAAAACGAGGCAAAAACAGCGATTTCGAAGGTTTTCGTGGCGGGACCCTGAAATTTCCACCAATTCTTTGCGGCCCACGGTAGTAATATAGTTTGCCCTTGAAAGCCCTTTAATTTCTTATGGTTCCGCCACGAAAATCAAAGAAAAACGGTATTTTTGAGGTTTTCGTGGTGAGACCCTAAATGTTCACTAAATCGCGCTGTAGTCAAATATTGGCCTCGAAAAAACCTTAAAATTCTTGTTAAACACGAAAACCGAAGACAAAATATCATTTTAAGCTTTCGTTCCGGGACCCAGAGGGAACAAGCTGTCGTGGTGGGACCCAGCTTTCCGCATACTCGCGCTGTAGGCTTCTATCGCGCTCCAAAAACCCCCAACTTTCCGTTAAATCACCCATTAACTGTCAGAGAAGAATGCAGCTTCTTCTATCCTCGAATTGGCATCGCGGAGGTCGTTCTTTCTCTCTCTCTGTCTCTCTCCCACATAGGCTCAATGGATTTGTACGTCGCCCGCGCACCTCAACCGGTCCATTCCGCTGTACATCACGAAAACTACTCGTTCCTATCAGAAACCCATTACATTAGCTCGACAGTTATTGTCTCCTCCCATCGTGGCTTTTCTTTCGCCCCATTGCCAACCGCGTCTGCTCCCGTGAGAGAGGAAAAATGCTCCCGTGAGAAAAATGTGCGCCTTTGTTGCAAAAAAGCGTGCGCAGGTTGCTTTTTTAAATTTGAATTTTGGCTGCGTTATTGCTTTTTTCTATTTTTGTTTATTTTTAATTGAATTTTTAAAATTATTCAATATTCGAATTAATTAAAATACCTTAATTTTTAAACCTTTTGGGCCAGATTCTGGGACCACTCAGCATATTATGTGTGGTACACGGCGGGTACAGTATAGCCTCTTTAAAGGACTGTGTGCTAACGAAATGACAGTAAAATATCAAGTTACAGTAGGGCTACATACAGTAGGCTGTGATTTAAAAAAAATTAGTCCTTTAAAAATTCGCGGGATTAAAAATTCGCGGGATCATTGACAGCCGGCTGGTTGGAGTGTCATCCACAGCCGCTGTTATTTTAAAAAAAATTTTGTACTCTAATTTAAAAAAGAACTTTAAAAATAAACAAAATTGATTTTACGTTTTTACAGGCAGCTGGCTGTCCTAAATTCAAATCCCAGTTAAAGGTCTAAACTGGCTTTTTGTTTGTTCAAAAAAAATGGATATTTGGTCCCGTAGGGAACTACACTTTTTGTTAAATTAATGCATTTTCAAAGATAGATTACTGTAATTCAATATTTCAATGTCATTTGGTTCAGTAACAGTCCTTTAAATTCAAAATTGAACATTGAAAAATTACAGCATTTGAATGTGTTAACTCTGCGGGACCTATTGTTACGTTCTCTGCGGAACCCATTTTGGGTCTTATGGTTAGTCCTTCAAAATTTGAAATTTTTCTTTACGAATTATTTTTTAAACTTTTAAATTAACATCTTGGGTTTATAACATGCTGTATTTCCATATTTTGCTGTCATTATTTTCGGCTACTATAATTTAAATCGAATTTAAATCGAATTTTCATCAATTTAGGTCAATTTCTATCGCTAAAACCAAATTTTTCGTGGTTTTTTCCTGCTCCGACGTCTTTCCCCTTAAAATCTCCTCTCCTCCCCTCTCCCCGGGGATTCCCCCTCTTTTCGGTCATCGCGCACTCTCTCCCAATCGAGTGGGCGTGGCCGCCGACGGGGTCTTCGCCCCGCCCCTCTGTCCATTCCACCGTTCGTCTCTTTTTTCGCCATACCGTCTCTCCATGCTAATTTTTTCTCCATTTTTCTCTTCTTCAAACCTTTAAACACTTCAAATCTCCATTTCAGATAGTTTTCCCCCTCTGATATGCTAATCCGGAGGTACTAGGAATGTCGCGAGGAACCTTCCATTTTTTCGCCATGTCTTTTCTATTTATTCTTTTCTTCCCCGCCGCTTTTTGCACACAAGGTTAGTATTTTTATTTATTTTTAAAAATAAAGTAAAATAAAGCCAAAATCTGCGTCAATCGTCCTAATTGCCTCGTATTTGTCCCTAGTTTGCCGGCCATTGTTGCCAAGTTGACCCTGCCGCATTACGGGCGGACGAGAGGGCCATCAGCCACAATAAAACTAACCTCGGGTCATAGTCTCACCAACAAAATGGCTGAAAATCGTGGCAAAATTTGGAGTAATGCACCAAAAATCGGGAGATTAGACTTACATATAATTAGACCTTTAAAATCTTTAAATTAGTATTTAAAATAGTTTTTATCTAATAAAACAATCTAAATACCTTAAACAATCGATAAAATTAAATTTTATTGTCCTTTAAAATGCTTCAGTTAAAGGACTGTCTACTTTTTGAAGGTCTAATTTGCCTCAATTTTAATGGTCTTCCAATGAATTATGGATCCCGCAGTCCTTTAAATACCCTGATTACAGTAGCTTTTTGATCTACCAGTAAAATAAGGCAGTTTAAAGGTCTATCTCGATTGATTTTGACTAATATCTATTCAAAAATGGCATTTAAAGGACTATCAAACCTTAGAAACTGATTTAAATTCATTTTTGGTCCTGCATGGATTTTACAGATTCACATTCCTTTAAAAATGAAAACTAATACATTTAAAAATAAAGAAAAAAAAATCAGTTTAATTGGGTCTTATAACGATCTTCGGAAACCAACAGTCCTTTAAAATTAAAATACTTTATTTAAAGGACTGGCGCCTTTTTAAAGGTCTGTCTAAATTTTTGAGTCATTTTGGGTCCCATAGGGATTTTCTGGGTCTTACCGCCCTTTAAATCTGATCTGATTCAAGTTTGAAATTTTTTAAAGGACTCTTTTTTGGAATATTAATGACTTTTCGGTCTTGGACAAATATTTTAGCGTTTTATACCTTTAAATTAGTCCTTTAAATTCATTTTTTTAAAGTACCATTTTATGACCCATTTATCGATCGCTCGATGATTTTCCTCCAGAAAGCCAGGTGTCTCCAGCGATGGCTTGTTTGTGCTCGTCTCTCCCGTGGCTGATCCCGACTGTCAGCTGCGCTTGATTGGCGCGATATTCAATAGGCCGCAACTGCTCGCACCTCGCATCAGAGGTGTAAATGATGGCGATGGATGGCCCCGTTCGAAAGTTTAAATCCAGGCTCAGGGTCCTCCTGCAACGTTTATCCCATCAATTTTGAGATCTACGGTTTAAAACCCTTAAAATTGGGCGCTTTTCGGCTCAAAATCTCGCTAAAAAGTAGTTTTTTGGGTGCTATATGCAAATTTTGAGGGTTTTAATGTCAAATACACCCCGGATTTGTCACACAGGGCTCGGAACGGAGGCTTATCCGCCGGTTACAGCCGTCAACTGACCGTGACAGGTTGCGCAAGAATTGGTGTTGTTGTACTACGCGAGCCACCGCAAATATTGCCTCATTCGCAGTCGCTTCATTAGGCAGCGGGCGGACTGTTGCAATGGAATCTTCGCCAAAAACCTTGAAATTCCGCTGATTTTAGCCTTGGAATGGCAAAATTAGGCGAAAGATCGACTCAGAAAGCGATTTTTCACCTTATTTTCATCGAAATTTTATCAAATTCGGCGGAAAACGGACTTAATTGTGGTGATTTGGCGAAAAAGGAGAAAATTTGCATACTGCGACTAATTCGCAGGTGTGGGGGTTACCCTCGGCTTAGCGCGATGGACCTGCTATTAGCAATGTGGCTGATCCGCTCCTGTCAATAGTACGGGGAATCGCGGTAATCCGCGTGTTCTAGGCTAATTCGGGCTGCAGTATTCTAATTCTGGCAGGAGCAGGCCGCTTGAAGCCGCTTTTGGGAGCCTCAGGCCGCTTGGAACCGCTTTTGGAAGCCTCAGACCGCTTGAAATAGCTTCAGAAGCCTCAGGCCGCTTGAAACTGCTTTTGGTAACCTACGGCCGCTCCATACCGCTTAGGAAGCCTCAGGTCGCTGTAACCGCTTTTGGAAGCCTCAGGTCGCTTGAAACCGCTTTTGGAAGCCTCAGGCCGCTTGGAACCGCTTTTTTTGTAGTTTCAGGCTGCTTGGAGCCGCTTTCTCGACACCTTTACCCTGCAGTATTCAAATTTCTCCGCTCAAAAGCCACCGATTCATGAAAAAACCCTCCGTGGGAGCCGTCTCTTCGCTGAATGGGCCCTGCATTCCTGCACTTTCTCAATCGGCGTGGTCGTGGTGGTGCAATAGGCATCTCCCTTGCATTATCATCACAATGGCGGGGCGCGTCCTCCGCCGGTGCACATGGTCTCTCTCTCGATGTCATCATCAAGGCTACTTGAAGCCACGCGTGTGGAGACAGACGATCCACGAAGGGGTCAATTGTGCATAAGCCGATTCCTCCCCGATTCCTCTCCCTCGCGGCGCAAATGATTGCTCTTTGTGAGCCAATCTGACCACACGACTGTAAACAATGAGCCCTGGAACTTGTCCCAGCACCTGGGCAGCTAGAAATCGAGTTAATCGGCCGAATTAGACCCGATTTTTTCTCAGAATTTATAAGATTTTCGAGGAAAAACGGCGATTTTTACTCCCTGGAGAGCTCAAAAATCGTTTTCAGAACCTGAAACAATGCCTAATTTGCATATTGGACCCGAAAAAGTGCCTTTTTTTAGCCTACTAACCTTGGTTTTTAACCAATATTTACATATTTTGTTAAAAACTGTCGTAAAAGCTTAAATTTGGCTTAACATTTCGCTAAAAAAAAGTATTTTTGGGTGCAATATGCAAATAAGGGGTAGTAAGCCAAAATGTCTATGGCAAAATTTCTGTTAAGGAATCTAATAAATTGGCTTTTACCATTGGCTAAGTACCGAATATCAATGTTAACTTGGTGAAATAAGTGCCAGCCCCACGAAACAGTGAAGTTGTGTGGCAAAAAATGTGTTTTTTTACTGAGGAGCCCTGGTTTTGTGACTGAAATTTTGATTTTGAAGAATCTAAGCCGCCGTGTGGTGATGGGCTCAAAATGTCACAAAAAGTCACTTTTGGTGTGCAATATTCAAATGAGGGGAGACCTGGAATGTGTCAAAAACTGAAGAAAAAGTGAAAATCGTGAGTTTTTTTTGGCTAGGAAGCGCATATATCAACCTCGAAAGGCTGAACTCTTAAGTTCCAGCCCTGAAACAGTGGAGTGATGTGCCAAAAAAAAATTTTGACTCAAAAATGACTTTTTCAACTTAGCGTCCCTTTTTATGGTGAAACCCCAGAGATTTGATTTTCAACAGGCACCTATCTTAAAAGAACGCTAAAAAGAACCTTTTTGGGTGCAATATGCAAATGAAGATGTATTTCATCTCTTTTCTCTCTCTTTCTCGCTCAGAAGAGAGAGAAATCGCCTTCTTTCTAGCGAGAAAGCCGGCCCTTTCTCAAGTATCCGGGGGTGAGAAGTGATTATGACCACTTGCTATTCTCTTTCCCGCCGGTGTCAAGTGCCGGCGCGTGTCTCACTCGCAGTAGTGGGTCCGGGATCAAGTGGATACTGTAAGGCGGCAGGCGATTTGCCTGCGAAGGGTGACAAGTGGTGGCAATGGAGAACACAAAAGACCGCTTTTTGAGGAGCCAAACATGACTTTTTTGTCGTTTTTTGGGTGCTATATGCAAATTACTTTGACTCTGCCGACAGGACAAATAACTCATTTTCCCATTGGCAAAGCGCCAATTTAGGGTCATTTGGTAGTTCCCATTGGCATTTTGCCAATGGGAAAACGATCGGGGAGTGACAAGTGGTCTCGCCACGATCTTAAAAACAGTTTCAAATTAAAAATCGATCGAAAACGTGAGATTTTTTGAAGAAAGGGTGAAAAATTGAAGCTTTTTGGTTAAAAAATGTGCAAAATTCAATTTTCAGGTTAAAAAGTGTGCAAAATTCAAATTTTTAGAAAAACGCTTTTAAATCAAAAATCGTTGGAAAAGGGAGATTTTTTGAAGAAAATGTGAAAAATCGAAGTTTTTAGGTTAAAAAAAATGTGAAAAATTCAATTTTTAGGTTAAAAACTGTATAAAATTCAAATTTTTGACTTAATCAAAGACTAATTTTCCCTATTTTCAGTGGTTCTTTTCGATTCGTCGACGGAGACTTCGGACCTCAACTGGCAGACCTCGCACACCCACAAACAGCCGGTTCACAGTGGCACCGGGGTGAGGATTCTTCTTTTAGTGGCAGTATGCTACTTTTTTATCTCTCTCTCTCTTGGCTCCTAGGCGACCTACGGTTGTCAGAAGCGGACCAGGCAGCCAGAGGTTGCCCAAAGCGGCCCTAAGCAGCCTATAGTTATTGGCTTTCTTTCTGGGCTCACGGGCGGCCTAAGACTGTCCCAAGCGGCCTAAAGCGGCCTGAGCTTGCCCAAAGCGGCCCCAACCAACCTACAGTTCTTGGCTTTCTTTCTGGGCTCACCGGCGGCCTAGGACTGTCCCAAGCGGCCCAAAGCGGCCTGAGCTTGCCCAAAGCGGCCCTTCTTCCCCCACCTCAATCCCAGGAGTCACCCTGTCCTCTGCATGTTTCGTACACATGTCTTCTTCGGAGCGTGTCTTCTGAATTGGACAGCTATTTGTAATGCCGAGGGCAGCGTGAAGAGCGGGGCTGCATTGACTCCCCAGAGACCCAGGGGTCCCCGCAACAAATTGCGATGATTGTTCTAGTTTTAGCTACGGAAATGGGGGAAATTTAAAGGTCTGAGGGGTCCCGCCACGAAAAATTAACAGTTTCGATAAAAATTTGCATATTGCACCTGCAAATTTGCATATTTCACGAATTTACATTTTCACTGCCAAAACCTTCATTTTTACCCGTTTCAAGCCCGATTTCTTCGAGTCCTGCCACGAAATCCAAGGCTACAATTTAAAGGTCTAATTCCCCTGGTCCTACAACGATAACCTCGATTTTAAGGCGAATTGCCCCAATTCCCCCCGTTTTTCATCGAATTCGAGTGCCCAAGATGTGATATTTAATCGCGGAGATCGCCCAGTCATCTCCTTCCGTGCTAATCCCATTAATGGGGTGAAATTGATTTGCCGCCTGTCCTACAATTTGCTCCAAATTACACAGACCTAATTCTCCGCCGTTGCATATAGCGGGAGAAAGATGAAGAAACGAAAAATGCTTAAGAAATTAGCATATTGCGATCGAAAAAGTGTGATTTAATGGCATTTTTCCAGCTTGTATCCTTCATTTGCATATTGCACCCTGAAATTACGAGGTTTCTGGTTCAGAATTCAGATTTTCCTGGTTTTCCCACGCCCTCCTCTCTCTCTGTGGCCAAACACAAAAGTGCGGTTCTTTGTGGACTGCTGGGATTATTCCTGCGGTGAAAGAAAACAGTGGCGCCAGTCCGTCGGTCCCTCCAGGAAATTAGCGATAATAACCCCGGAGGACTGTCGCTCCAATTCGGCGCTGCTTTTTATGCAAGGTTGGCCGTAAACCAGGTGCGGACGGGCGGGAGATCCGACACCTCGGCGCCGGAGGAAGAAGGGCGCAGAGATACATGATACCTGGGGACAACAACACCTCGAGGGCCAAATAGAGCACGCGATCTGGCGAGAGAGAAAGGAGGTTCTGTCGCTGTATGCAGAGAGGGATATAATTAATGAGGGTACAAGAATCAAGGCATCGCGGAGGTGTAAGCGGCCTTTGGTTGCCAAAAAGCGGCTTTTAATAGCCAAAAAATCAGGTCAAGCGGCCTATGGTTACCAAAAAGCGGCTTTTATTTAAAAAAACAAGCTGGTTAAGCTTTTTTTTGGTTGCCTAAAAGCGGCTTTTATTTCAAAAAAGCAGGTCAAGCCGCCTATTATTGGCAAAAAGCGGATTTTAATTCACAAAAAGTAGATCAAGCGGCCTATGGTTATCAAAAAGCGGTTTTTAATTTTAAAAAAAAAGCAGATCAAGCGGACTTTGATTGCTAAAATCGGCTTTTAATACCCTAAAAACAGGTCAAGCGGCCTTGGTTTGCCAAAAAGCGGCTTTCAATTCAAAAGAGCAGGTCACGTGGCCTTTGGTTACCAAAAAGCGGCATTTATTAAAATCCTAAATTTAGAAACCCAATTTTCCTCCTTAAACCCAGTTAATTTCAAGCGTTCCCTTCCTCCTCCCCTCCTCCAGTTTCTCGGGATATTGTCTCAATAGGCGTTGTCTTGCTAATAGAAGACGTTGGAATTCAATTAGGTGCAATGATGGCCGCCGGCCGGCATAATGAGAGACACGCGTGTGAAGGGTCGCACACTACGCGTCTTGCGGGTCACTTCCTACGACTTTAATGCCTGCCGCATTGCGGGGATGGGCTGCTTAATTAGTAAGGGTGGAATATTGCGCCACAAAGCGGCAGGTTGGAGGGAAAGGGGGAACAAAGCGGAAGGATTTTCTCTCTCTCTCTCTCTCTCTCTTTCTCTCTCTCTCTCTCTCAACAGAAACTGGGGCCCCCCTCAAAGCGGCCTAAGCCTGGCAGTTGAGGCCTCAAAGCGGCCTTAGGTTGATAAATCAGACCATACAATTTCTTTCCCGTGACCATCTCATTGGCATTTTGCGACGCATCTCTCATCTCGCGGCACTTTTTTCCCTTTCCCCCGACTACCGCCACCATTTGAGTCATCGCTTCGCAAGGCGTTTATCTCGCTTTTCATCAAGTTCTCCCTGGCCTCGAGTTTGTTTTCCACCGGCGGGGGATTGCCATTAGGATGGCGTTGGTCGATGCTAATGGAGCCAGGAATTCCCATGGCATTTGACTACTGCGATGACAATGATTGTGATAGACTATTAGTCTATTATAGATAGATAGAGATCTCTACAAGTTGTACATCAATTATCAATTGTTATCTTGGCTCATTAGCACTCGGCGGAGGCACTCTCACGCGTTTTCGAGGTGAGGACGGGGCTGAATGGATGTGGCGACGGAACAGAGATGACGCAGATGATAAGGGCCTTACTGAGTAATTGGACTTGGGAAAGGAGGCGATGGGAAAAGGACTGTAGAGGCCGCTTTGGGCCGGAAGTACCAGCATAAGGCCGCTTTTTGACCTCGATTACCAGCCTTAGGCCGCTTTTGACCTTAATTACCAGCCTCAGGCTGCTTTTTGGCATCAATTATCAGCCTAAGGCCGCTTTTCCCCCTCAAATTCTAGCCTCAGGTCGCTTTTGACCTCAATTACCAGCCTTAGGCCGCTTTTTGACCTCAATTATCAGCCTTAGGCCGCTTTCTGACCTCAATTTCCAGCCTAAGGCCGCTTTCTGACCTCAATTTCCAGCCTAAGGCCGCTTTTTGACCTCAATTTCCAGCCTAAGGCCGCTTTTTGACCTCAATTACCAGCCTTAGGCCGCTTTTTGATCTCAATTATCAGCCTTAGGCCGCTTTCTGACCTCAATTTCCAGCCTAAGGCCGCTTTCTGACCTCAATTTCCAGCCTAAGGCCGCTTTTTGACCTCAATTTCCAGCCTAAGGCCGCTTTTTAACCTCAATTACCAGCCTTAGGCCGCTTTCGACCTCAATTACCAGCCTCAGACAGCTTTTCCCCTCAAATTCTAGCCTCAGGCCGCTTTTTGACCTCATTTATCAGTCTCAATATTCAAGAAATCTCAATTATCTTCCCATTTTCAGTGGTACGAGGAGTCATGGCCCGGTCTCGACCGTCAGTCGAACGTCCGCATCTACGCCTCCTGCTCCCCCGAATCCAACAAGGACAACAACGGCACCAGCTGGGTCTTCGTCCCCGCCATAACCACCGACCTGGCCCGAGGGTAATTTGAATTTTGGGCTTTAAACTTAATTTTTTGGGTATATTTTTGCATTTTCTTCATAAAATTGTTCATTTTCTTCCTAAAATTTCAAATTTTCTTCATAAAAATGGCTAAAAATCGAGTTTTCTATCAATAAAACCCTATTTCAGGCTCTACATCGAGTTGATGTTCACGATTAGGGAGTGTTCGAAGACGGGATCCGTTTGCAAGGAGACTGTGAATGTGCACGTGAGGGAGTACGACGACACAGAAGCATCGATGGACTTCGTAGCTGCCAGGGATTTTAACGTCGACGCCAGGGAATTCGGCGACGTTTGGTGGGTTTTTTGGATGAGAAAAGTACTTCAGAAAGCGGCCTGAGGTCTCCAGAAAAAGCGGAAAGCGGCCTGAGGTCGCCAGAAAAAGCGGAAAGCGGCCTGAGGTCGTCGCCAGAAAAAGCGGAAAGCTGCCTGAGGTCACCAGAAAAAGCGGAAAGCGGCCTGAGATCACCGAAAAAAGCGGAAAGCGGCCTGAAGTCGCCAGAAAAGCGGAAAGCGGCCTGAGGTCGCCAGAAAGATCAGAAAGCGGCCTGAGGTTGCCCCAAAAAAGATCACCCCTCATTTGCATACAGCACCCAAAAAGTACCTTTAACTGTATTTTAAGTTAGCACCTTTAAGTAATTTTATTTCAATTTTAAAGTCAAAGTAAACTATTGATTTTTCCAATTTTTTAGCTTTTTTAAACTCTTGAAAATTTACAAATTAGCATTTTGAAAATTCAGTAATTAGCATATTGCAGGAAGAAGCACAAGGTGCTGACGATCACGGACCCGAAGGCCGAAGTGGAGCAGCTGACGTTCCCGATGAGACTGAAGCCCTCGACGAAGCAGATCCAACTGGCCTTCGACGACAACGGCGCCTGCACCTCCATCCTCGTTACAAAGGTAACTAGGCTAACGGTGTACTTAGAGGCCTTCTGGTGATCTTTTGATGCGAAAATCGGGCCTTTTTGGCGAAAATCGCCTATTTGATGCGAAAATCGGGTCTTTTGGACGTCTTTTTGGAGAGAAAATGGCCTATTTGAGGCCTTTCGGGCCTTTCAGAGGTGTTTCTAGCGGAGGGCGACTGTCCTCCATTCATCGCCGGGTCATTTAGCACCTTGTAGTGTTGGCTGTCCGGATGTTTGTCGAGCGCTTTCTGAGCAGGGGTCACGGAGCTCTCCTCGCGCGCGCGAGGGGCCAGTGTTGATTCTGTTTATTCTAATGGCACAAGGGCCACACACATACCTGGGGAAAGGCTGGTCGTAGAGGTACCCCCTGTCACTTTTGGGCCAGGATTTCGGGTTAACCCCCATCACTTTTACGTGGACAATTGGGTGTATTTTAAGTATTAACTCATTTTTGAGATAACCCCCCTCACTTTTCACCCAAAGAGCGGTTCTACCCCCGTCACTTTTGAAACCCCGTTCATTTGATTCCCAATGTATGGCCACGCATTTGCATATTGGCAGGAGACCTGCCAAAGCATTGCGCAAGAGCAACAGGTGATCGTGGGTGAGGGGACAAATGCCGTCACAATTGTGATTGCCATGATGGCCGGGCGATAATTGAGACATCTGGAGGTGGCTAACACCTTAGGAATGCTTTTTGATGGCCAATAAGCGGCCAGAGAAAGCGGAAAGCGGCCTGAGGTTACCGGAAAAACGCGGAAAGCGGCCTGAGGTTGCCTGAATAGGCGGAAAGCGGCCTGAGGTCGCCAGAAAAAGCAGTTTTTTGACTGCTTTAAAATGACTCAAATTCGTCTTAAAATTCAAATTTTTCAGGTCTACTACACGATGTGCGACACTGCGTTCAAGGACTACACCGTCTTCGAATCCACCGTTTCTGAAGCGCAAGGCGCCGATGAGAACGTCCTCGTCCAGGGAAAATGCGTCGAAAACGCCGTTGCCAAGAATGGAGGTTCGATTTTTTGCCTTTTTTCTAAGATTTTAGCCATTTTTTCTAATTTTTAACTTAAATAAAATTCTAATTTTAGTGACTCCTGTGGCCTTCTGTGGCCAGGCTGGTCAGTGGACGAAGCACGTGGTCGGCGGTTGTGAGTGTCTACCTGGTCACGAACCTGCCAAAGTGAAGGGCCGCCGGATTTGCAGAGGTTAGTTTTTGCCTCATTTGCATATTGCACCCAACACTAGTGATTTTAACACGATCCGGTTGAAAATGCCACCCCTAATTGGAACATTGCACCCAAAAAAGTGTTATTTTGAGCCCAATAACCCTTTTTTTTCGGTTGACAGTTGAATATTTTGACCTAATTTGCATATTGCACCCAAAATTAGTGATGTTTACACTTTTTTTTTGAATTTCCACCCCTAATTTGCATATTGCACCTCAAAAATGTGATTTTTCACGATCGGGTTGAAACTAGCACGCCTAATTAGCATATAGCACCTTCACTGGAAGTTTTGAACCGTTTGCTACTTACTCTCAATGGAAGTTTTCGGCTCTCATTAGCATATTACACCATAAAAAGTGCTTTTGACCCGTTTCAATCTTTTTTTTTAAATTAGCGCCCCTCATTTGCATATTGCACATTTTCTGTGTTTTTATGATGTTTTCATGGCAAAAATGGCGTTCGTTGCGGGACCCATTGTCTCAAATTTCAGCCACAACACAGGAACGGCGTTGTCTTTCAGTCCTCTTTGTCTCTATATTCCGTGCCTGCTCATTAATTCCCCATCGCGGTGGCCACAAATTACCGGTTATGCCGTTGGTAATGGAGTCTCGAGGCCATCCGTGTAAATGGCCATGTACGGTCTCCTTCGCGGCGGCTTCCGCCAAAGGGGACCCAGCGGCAACATACGGGGATCATCATAAAGCGGGCGCTAATTACAGTAGGGGGGCCGGCTGGAGGCTCCTTAGGGGCAACGGGGGAATAGGGAGAGAGGTTGATTGGGATGTAGACGTAATTGGGGAGAGGAGGAGAGAAAATTGGGAAATTAGCTAATTTTCGGGAAATTTCCGAAACAGTGGAGTGATGTGGCAAAAGTTTCTCTCTCTCGAAATTCCTGGCTACATGTGAAACCCTTCTTTTTCTGTTTTCAGGAGAAGGGAGATTTAGGAATTTAGCCCGTTTTCAAAAAAGTGGAAACAGTGGAGTGATGTGGAAAAAAATGTCTTTCTCGAAATTCCTTGCCTTCCTACCTTTATAACCCCTCTCTCTACCTAGAAGAGAAAAGAAAAGTGGGAAATTAGCTCGTTTTCTGGAAAATTTCGAAACAGTGGAGTTATGTGTCAAAAATTTTCTTTTTCGATATTCCTTGCATGGCCGCCTATATAACCCTTCTCTATTTATCTCGAAGAGTAGAGAGAATCAGCAAATTAGCCAGTTTTCTGGAAATTTTGAAACAGTGGAGTGATGTGCCAAAACTGATTTTTCTCTCGAAATTCCGTTTCTGGCTTTCTGTACATCCTCTCCCCGTCTTGTGAGGTTGTTTTCCCTTCCCCGCGCCTTTGTTTATGCACCCTGACGCGCCCTGTAAGAGGCCTGACGAGGAGCAGGTGCGAAGCGGCTGCCAAATTATATCCCATTGCGTTGATCCACTTTGCTCCGGTCGCTTTGAGCCAGGGTTCTGAGGAGACCTGGCCGCTTGGGGTCCGAAACAGTGGAGTGATGCGGCGTGCAGCCAACAAAGTGTCCCGATTCTGTTTTTGCGTCGACAGATCGAATTCGGGGCTCCACTATCGCTGGCCGCATCTTTTGCATTCCAAAACGGCTGCCACTCTCGCGAAAGGCGGTTTTTGCGGTAGGGGACTTGTAATCTGAACAAGTTTGAGATTGGGATCGGCTGGGATTCCAGGAATTCTTGAGGGAAAAGAGGGCAACCAAAGGCCGCTTGGACCGCTTTTTGGCAACCAAAGGCCGCTTGAGCCGCTTTTTAGCAACAAAAGGCCACTTGGACCGCTTTTTTGGCAATAAAAGGCCGCTTGGACCGCTTTTTGCAACCAAAGGCCGCTTGAGCAACTTTTCGTTTTTTTTTTTTTTTTTTTTTGAAAAATCTTTGCCGAAAAGCAAGGTCTCCCTGCCGTGAGAATGATGGATGCTCCCAACTTGACGCATAATCGCCTGAAACATCTCCCATTGAGCAAAGTTCTCGTGTTTGACACGATTCGGTCACCTTTAATTTGCATATTGCACCCCAAAGTGTCATTTGTTTGGACCACAACAATGAGAAAAATGGATAAAATCACTTTTTCATTGATTTTTATGCCTTTTCCCACAGTTGGAGACAGTTTCCCACAGTTTCTCGAGATCAATTGGCCAAGTTGATGACATTCACGTGCTTTATTCCAATTGCCTTTATGACAAGGTTTATAACAACTGGTCATTCTGGGCAAGTGGAGTGATGTGCCCCGGTTCCGGTCTCCCCATTGTCTGCTAATGATGTCACAGAGTCAATGGGGAACAGTTATCGATGCGAGTGAATGGAGGGCGTCCGGTGCGATAAGCATCTGCGAGACGGAGGCGGCCGGCTTTGAGAAAGCGGAAGGAGACAAATGAGGGGTCACAAGGGAAGTGACACCTAGCGCAGAAGGGGAACTTACACCCTGTAGTCAAATTTTCAGAAAAAACGAGACAGTCGGGTGGCAGCAACTTAAAGTTTCTGGGTTCAACCAGCTGGTAGTAAAAGGCTGTAGCCAACCGGCTGGCACTAATTCTCAGGGATATGAAGCCATCCATCCGGAGGGCAGTATCTCAGAAAGTTAGGAGACAACCGGCTGGTTTTAACTTCCAAATTTCGTGGCCGCCTGGCAGGAAGGAGGTATTTCTGAGTTTCGAAACAGCCGGCTGGTTGAAATCTCGGAATCTTTGGTGCCAACCAGCTGGTTGCAACTGTCTGGGTGGATTAGCCAACCGGTTGGTTGTAGCTCCTATTTGGGGACAGTTAGCTGGCAGAAAGCCTATTGTTGATTATGGCAACCTCAGGCCGCTTTCTGTTTTTTTCTGGCGCCCTCAGGCCGCTTTCTGCTTTTTCTGGCGACCTCAAGACGCTTTCTGCTTTGTTCTGGCGACCTCAGGGCGCTTTCTGCTTTTTCTAGCAACGTCAGGCCGCTTTCTGCAGCCTTTTGACCAAACTCCCATATCTTTTGATTCCCGGATGCCACAGGAAGTAGTCTCTCGGCCGCGAACTCATTAGCGTCGTCGACCTTGCCCATCAATTGCATTATGCGCTATAGATCAGTGGTCTGCACAGGAGAGACGCGATCGTAAATCTCCGCCATTATCAAGCACACCTGGCGGCGTCCTTTGAGCCAACCACCGTCCCGTGTCGCTTATACAACTGAGAACGGTCATCTCATAGGATAGCCAAGAATGGCGTGCGGAACGGGGCCAAGAAGGGACAATTTTCCGCTGGCCAGCTGATGTGACAGCGTGTGAGCGCGGAGGACGCAGAAGACACCTGTCGCCCCGGTGTCTTTATGATCGAGCCGCCGGAATGCTTGTGGGATCCTTGATGCGGCCGTTAATGGGCGATCACGGCTGATCGCCCTTTGGCAAAAAGTGGTGAAACCGCAAGACTTGCGGCCCAAGTTGGAGGGATCTCGCGGGCCGATTTTGAAAATGCCATCCAAACGACGAGGGTTCCATCTCTGTCAGTCACTTTTTATACTTTTAGATAAATTCCGATACCGTCGGCTGGCACTAATTTTTCGAATTAAGGGTTTCAGCCAGCTGGTAGTAAATGACTGTAGCCAACCGGCTGGCACTAATTTTCAGGGATATCGAGTCCAGCCGGCTGGCAGCATCTCAGAAAGTTAGAGCCAACCGGCTGGTATTAACTTCCAAATTTCGTGGCCGGCTGGCAGGAACTATGTATTTCCGGGATTCTAGACAGCCGACTGGTAAAAATCTAGGAATCTTTGGAGCCAACCAGCTGTTACCAACTGTGTGGGTGGTCTAGCCAGCCTGCTGAAGCACCCAGAATGCTGCTATCGCTCTCATTTCGAGACAGCCAGGCGGTCGAAACAGGCCGAAAAAAGCCGCTTACCGCTTTTTCTGACGACCTCAGGCCGCTTTCCGATTTTTCTAGCGACCTCAGGCCGCTTTCCGCTTTTTACAACCTCAGGCCGCTTTCCGCTTTTTACAACCTCAGGCCGCTTTCTGCTTTTTCTGGCGACCTCAGGCCGCTTTCCGCTTTTTCCGGCGACCTCAGGCCGCTTTGCGATTTTTCTGGTGATCTCACCGCTTTCCGCTTTTTCCTGCGACCTCAGGCCGCTTTCCGCTTTTTTCTGTCCGCAGGCCGCTTCCGCTTTTTCCGGCTACCTCAGGCCGCTTTCCAAGTGTTTTCTGCTTCAAATTTCCAAGTATTTCAAGTAGCAGCCCTCCAAAACGTTCTCTTTTTTTCCACCCAAATCGAATTCTCCCAAGTCGGCTGTCCCGAAAGGGCGCCATGCGGTCGGTCTCTTTGAAGTCGGATTGTGTTTCTTTCTGCGTGCCGCGAGTTGGCCACTTGACGGGGGATAATCCGCCTATCTGGCGCTGTTTGCAAAAGACCCCCCTAATGCGCCAAATGTGACCCCAGCTCAGCCCCCATTACGCGAGGGATTAGGAGGATCGTGTTGTATTCTAATCGGGGGTTGTTCTGTTTATTCTGTTTTTTTATAGATCTGGATATTATTGATCCAGATTTTATTGATCAGCTGGTGGATGTGTAGGATCAAATTAATGGCGGCCGTAAACATTTGATTACCGTCCTCACGACCTGGGAAGGTACGGGGACGTTGCGGTCGTAAAAGCCACGGGCGTTCCGCCACCCACAGGCGCGAAAAATAGTACCGCAGGGGTGGGAAATTAGGGGCATGACTGGACCACCCATAAGGAAAAAGTTATGGGTGGTCTAGACTGGACCACCCATTGGAAACGTTGTGGGTGGTCTCTGGCACATGAGGGCAAAATCTAAATTCTACTGGACCACCTATATAATTGTTATGGGTGGTCCCGACTGGACCACCCATAAGGGAAAATTTATGGGTAGTCCCGACTGGACCACCCGTAAGAATAGGGTCCATAATAACCCACTCAAAAATCACGGGTGGTCCCAACTAGACCACACATAAGAAAAGTTATGGGTAGTTCTGACAGTCTATGCGCCACCACACTTTACATACACTCAAGTGTTCACGCTCTCACATTCCTCTTTTCAAATTTCTGGTACGAATTCGATTGCACCCAAAAAAGTACAAATTTGCGCATATCCCACCCAAAAAGTTCAAATTTGCATATTGCACCCCAAAAAGTAGTTTTTAGCCTCATTTTAAGCCTAAAAGCACTTCAAACAGCGGTTTCAAATAGTACGAATATAAAAAAAATTTTAAATCTCTTCTTTTCAGAATGCCCCCTGGGTCACTACAAGGACTCCCGTGGCCTGGAGCAGTGTCTCTCCTGCCCGAACCACTCGGAAACCGTCAGCGCTGGCAGTATACATTGCTCCTGTCTTCCTGGCTACTACCGCGCCTCCAACGATTCCATCAGTTCTCCCTGTTCCCGTAAATTTTTTATTTAAAATTGATGAAAAATGGGATTTTTAGAGCCTCCTGGCAAGCCGTTGATGGTTACTGTGCCTTATGCTAATCAGACCTACGCGGAGATTCGTTGGGACGAGCCGTCGAATATGGGTGGTCGAAAGGTGGGCAAAAAGCAAAAAAAGAAAGGTTTTGGGTGGTTCTGGCTGGACCACCCATAAGAAAAGCTCTGGGTGGTCCAGACCACCCATAAGAAAACGATATGGGTGGTCCGGACCACCCCTAGGAAAAGTTATGGGAGGTCTGCACTACCCATAAGAAAAGTTGTGGGTGGTCCCGACAGCCTCTCCCACACGTCACACACTCTCACATGTCCACTCTCTCACACCCCTCTTTTCAGGAAGTCTGGTACGAGCTCGAATGCGTCCGCGGCGACTGCTCCACCGTGCGGCCTGAGCCTGCCGATCGCCACCTGGTCACTCGTCTTTTGAAGCTCAGAGGCCTCTCCCCCGACACCGACTACTCCTTCAACATCTATGCCAAAAATAAGGTACTTTTTGATGGTTTTAAATGATTTTGTGACAAAAAAACCATAAATTTCTATTGAAAATTGGAAAAAAAGACAGTTTTAAGGGTTTTCATCAAATTTTATGGTTTTTGTGACCAAAACATAAACTTTAGCTTAAAATTTAAAAAAAATATGTGTTTTCAATAAAATTTTCAGGTTTCTGACCTCGCCGGAGGGATTGCGGCCTACCGAGCGGTTGATTTGAGGACGACTCCGGCGGCCAGATCGGTAGTGCATGGACTTCAAGTGATTGGAGACAAACAGGGAGATATCAGCCTCGTTTGGGAGTCCGAAGTTCCCGTGAAGGAGTTTGAGGTAAGAGAAGGGTGCTTTATGCAAATTAGCATTTAAATTGCAAAAAAGACTGCCTTTGGATGCCAAAAAGCGGCTTTTTCCTCACAAATAGAGTTCGAGCGGTCTTACATGGGAATGGTCCCGACCGGCCCCCAGCCGTTCGAGGTGAGCCCTACTACAATCGATAGGGCATATGACCCTGATGAAGCCTGTGAAGTTCAATTTTGCTTAACGGCCCTGGTATTCGAGTAATCATCGATTTTCTCCTCTGAGTTTCCAAGGCGGCGGCCCGGATCGCCTTATAAGCCCGCGGCGAGGGCTTCAAAATGTGCCACGGCGGTGCAGCGCCAAGCGCCTCGCTTGATAAGCTGGAGGTCACTGGTTCGACACCCTACCGCTGCAAAATTTTGCTTTTTGTAAATTTGTCAGCCCAAGACGGAAAATAACATGTTGATTTTAATTTTGAAATTTTTTTTAAAAAATTTTTCATATGTAATTTTTTTTTGTTTTTGCGAAACGTTTGCCAGCGTCCATATTGTTTGTTTGTTGTTTGCTGCCCACATTGTAGGTATGTTTACTTGTGTCAAAATCAAAATGTTATTTTCCGTCTTGGTCTGACAAATTTACAAAAAGCAAAATTTTGCAGCGGTAGGGTGTCGAACCAGTGACCTCCAGCTTATCAAGCGAGGCGCTTGGCGCTGCACCGCCGTGGCACATTTTGAAGCCCTCGCCGCGGGCTTATAAGGCGAGGCAGGCCGCCGCCTAGGAAACCCAGGGGAGAAAATCGATGATTACTCGAATACCAGGGCCGTTAAGCAAAATTGAACTTCACAGGCTTCATCAGGGTCATATGGCCTATCGATTGTAGTAGGGCTCACCTCGAACGGCTGGGGGCCGGTCGGGACCATTCCCATGTTAGGTTGCCAAAAAGCGGCTTTTTATTCACAAAAAATCGAGTCAGCGGCCTTTGATTGCCAGAAAGCGGCCTTTGGTTGCCTAAAAGCGGCTTTATTTCACAAAAAGCGGTCAGGCGGCCTTTGGTTGCCAAAAAGCGGTCAGGTGGCCTTTGGTTGCCAAAAAGCGGTCAGGCGGCCTTCGGTTGCCAGAAAGCGATCAATGCGGCTTTTGAGGTACAATATGCAAATTAAGTGTGCAAATATTATTGAAACTTGCAAATTTCTCCCATTTCAGATAGAAATCTCCACCCAGGACATCCCCAACTCTATGGAATCCCGCCGGAGCAAGGAAGCCGCCTACACCGTCACCAATCTCCACATTGGCGTCACCTATAGCTTCCGCGTGAGGGCCTTCACCACCGAATGGACGGGCTTCAGCAGCTCTCTCACCTACGAAGTCGGCAAGGGATTGGTTCGTTTTTCGCGATTTTACCCTTTTTGGTGCAAAATCCTAATTTTTTCCACTTCAAAATCGATTTTACCCAGTTTTAGCGGTATAAATCGTGATTTTCTCTCTTTTTGGTGCAATATTCAAATTTTTTCCTCATAAAAAGGTATAAATCGCGATTTTCAGGCGGTTCTGGTCGGAACGAACAGCGCCGAGAGCGAATTCGTCTCCTACACTCCCCACTTTTACGTCCTCATTGGCATTTTGCCCGTCACCATGCTCGCCATGGCCATAGCCATCTGGTGCTTCTGCCATCAGGCCAAGAAGAACCGGAAGCAGATGAGCGATCTGGACGTGTTGGACACGTATAAACAAGGTAATCTTGGAGAAAATGGTCTTTTTGGCACGAAATTAGACCTCATTTGCATATTGCACCCGAAAAAGTTATTTTTGGCCCAAAAACGGCATTTTGGGGTCATTTTAAGCTGAAAAACAGCTTTTTAGGGTCATTTTAAGCCGAAAAATGGACTTTTTGGGGTCATTTTAAGCCTTAAGTGACTTTTCCACGTGCACTGTGCAAATGAGCCTGTCAACTGCTGCTTCCCTGTGGTGGCTTCTCGCTTTTCCCCTTCTCGCTTTGTCTCGTGTCGTCCGGAAACGTGGCCTTTTCAGATACCATGACTCCGGATTACGGTACTCGCCAGTTCCACGACAAACTCGGCGCCAAATGTGAGTTTCCGCTTTGCTACCGCCTGTTTTCCTCTTCTGGAGATCCGGAAAAGCTTCTGGAGACCCGGAAATCCGCTTTTTCCTAAGCCTGAAACCCTATTTTCCATTGAAAACGCTTGTTTTCTCTTGAAATCGCCCGTTTTTAACCCCAAAATCCCTATTTTCAGCCTAAAATTCAAATTTGTTTCAGTGAACACCCCCCTGATCCCCTTCGGAACGCCCGTTTCTCAGCCACCGCCCTATTATGGAGGAGCTGGAGGGAACACCGGCCCCAGGTTCAAGCCATACGTCGATCCTTCGACCTACGACGATCCGAATCAGGTAAAAATTGCTGAAAATCGCTATTTAAAAGCGTCTTTTTTGAAAATTTCACCCCATATTTGCATATAGCACCATAAAAAGTGATTTTAGCGGAAAATTTGAGCCTAATGGTACCTCCAAACCCTAAATTTCAATGACTGGGGTCCCACCACGAACATAGGGGGGTCAGTCGAAAAAAAGCACTTTTGGCACATCACTCCACTGTTTCACTCAATGGATTCGAAACCGCAGTGCCACGTTCAATTGGGCTCGAAGTGACGCGAAAAGTCGCTTTTTGGGGTGCAATATGCAAATTTTTTGTTCAATAATGTTGAAAATTCAATTTTTCGATTTTAAATGTCAAATTTCAATTAAAATATCGAATTTTCAGGCTTTGAGCGATTTCACGCTGGAAATCCCACCGGAGGCCGTCTACATAACCCAGGTCATTGGAGGAGGAGAATTTGGAGATGTCTGCATGGGAACGGTCAGGAAAGGAGCCCTCGACACGAGATATGCTGGATTTGAGGAGGTTGGTCCTTAAAAATAACCCTTAAAATAAGGGAAATTGTTCTTTAAAACAAGGGAAATAGAACTTTCAATAAGGGAAATAGGCCTTTAAAATCAGGTTAAATTGCAATATTCTAATTTTTCAGGTCGAAACTGTCGCCATCAAAACGCTGAAGACCGGAAGCAGTGCCAAGGCCAAGATGGACTTCCTCCTGGAGGCCTCTATCATGGGCCAATTCGCCCATCCGAACGTCGTCCGTCTTCTGGGCGTTGTAACCAAATCCGAGCCTTCGATGATTGGTAAATCGCCATTTTTCGAACCATCTAATTTGAATTTAGTGACGGAATACATGGAGAACGGGTCGTTGGATCACTTCCTGAGGGATCGAGACAACCGAGGGACGATGCTCGGCTGGCCGAATCTGGTGGACATGTTGAGGGGGATTTCGGCTGGAATGAAATACCTCACTGATAAGGGATACGTACACAGGGTGAGTAGCAGATTTGCATATTGCGCCCCAAAAAGCTGCTTTTGGCATCAAAAAATCCTTGTTAACTCTAAAAAAAAGACATTTTTAACCCCAAAAAATGATTTTTCTGGTAAAATAATGGCAATTTGAAGGTCTTAAACTGAAAAAATCTCATTTTAACCACATTCGCAAATTAGCCTAATTTACATATTGCACCACAAAAAAAATGTTTTTTTTTGCTCGGAAAAGCCATTTTTAGCCGTAAAATTGCATTTTAAACCCAAAAATTGTCTTTTTTGTGGCAATATACAAATGAATAAGCAAATACAACTGGAGAAATCTCGCTTTTCGAGGTTACAACAGCGAAACAATGGCTCTTTAAAGGTCTAAAACTCGACTAATTTTTTTTTGCAGGACCTGGCGGCTAGGAACGTGCTCGTCGACTCCACCCTCAACTGCAAGATCGCCGATTTCGGTCTCTCTCGCGGGGTTGATGTGACGACGGCCGATGCGGAATACACGACGACAGGGGGGAAGATTCCGGTGCGGTGGACGGCGCCGGAGGCCATCACCCACCGCAAGTTCACCGCCGCCTCGGATGTCTGGAGCTTCGGAGTGCTCATGTGGGAGGTGTGCTCGTTCGGAGAGCGGCCGTACTGGGACTGGACGAATCAGAGGGTAAGCAATTGAACGAAAGCGGCCGTCGGTTGCCAAAAAGGCGAAAAAAGCGGCTTTTGATTACCAAAAAGCCGAAAAAGCGTCTTTTGATTGCCATAAATGATAAATTCTGCTTATTTTATCTTTTAAAAAAGCGGTTGAATTCGCTGTTGCCAAAAAGCGGTCTAAGCGGCTTTTTTTGTTGCAAAAAAGCGTCTTTTGGCTAACCGAAAGCAAAAAAGCGGCCTTTGGCTGAACAGAAGCGGTGAAAGCGGCCTTTGGTTGGAAAAAGCGGCCTTAGATTGTCAAAATTGTCAAAAAGCGGCCTTTGGTTGTCAAAAAGCGGCCTCCTTTTGCCAAAAAACGGCCTTTGGTTGCCAAAAAGCGGCCTTTGCTTGCCTATAAACACTGAAATAACCCCCTATTTCCAGGTAATCACCGAGATCATGAACGACTTCCGCATGCCGGCTCCGATGAACTGCCCCACGCCCCTCCACCGCCTGATGCTCTGGTGCTGGAAAATCGAGCGCCACGATCGTCCGACCTTCGCCCAGCTGCTGGCCGTCCTCGAGAAGTACTCCCGCAATCCGGACCTTATCTACGTCGACGTCTCCCTCCCTGGCAGAAGCACCCAACAGTAAGCCACTTTATTCAGGCAGTATGCTAATTCGATCGCTTTAGGAGCCCCGCTTACGCTACCCAGCAGAGGATCCACGTGGCTCCTCCGCCGCCCTCCGGCTCTCCCCCGATCTACCCTGAATTGGGGGATTTTTTGAAGTCTCTCGGGTTGGGACACGCGATGGACAAACTGAATACGGGCGGAGTGAACACAGTGGGAGACCTCGCTAGGAGGAGTCATCTGGACATGCTGGCCATCGGTTAGTCCTTTATAATAGACCTTTAAATAAGGAAAATAGACCTTTAAAATAAGGAAAATAGACCTTTAAAATAAGGGAAATAGACCTTTAAAATTAGGGAAATAGACCTTTAAAATAAGGGAAATAGACCTTCAAAATAAGGGAAATAGACCTTTAAATAAGGAAATAGTCCTTTAAAACAAGCCTTTAAAATTAAAGTACTTTTAGAATAAGTTAAATTAATTTAAAAAAATAATTTCTTTAATTCATTTTTTAAAAAATTTTAAACTTTAAAAAACGCCACCTTAAAAACACTTTAAAATTCCACAGTTTCCAGTTTCGCTGCGAGACCCATCCCCTAAATATTTGAATTTTACCATGAAAAATCAACTTCCCGACTGATTTTAAAAGTAATTTTAATAATATAAATGTGTTTTACAACTGTAATAAAAACGTTATTTAAAAAATTAAACATTAAACATTAAATTTTTAAACAAATTTTTTTAAATCAAAAAGTTAGGCAGAAATTTTAAAAAAATTAAAAATCTTTAATTTACTTTCTTTAGAACTATTAGTTTAGTTTTAAAAAAAATCGTGCTTTTTCCAAACTTTCTCTTTTTGAAATTCAAAAAGAGATTTTTAATTTAAAAAAAACAGTTTTAAAAAATCTCTAATTCCCCCTTTTCCAGGCCTCATCTCTGAAGAATACCAGCGCATCCGCGACGCCCTCCACCAGCTGCAGCTCCCCCGCGGCCTCTCCCGACCGGACGGCTCCATGCCCCGCATGGGTGGCCCCGCCATGCGTGCCGACGAAGGCTTCTTCGTCTAATATTCCAATTGCCTCCCCACCCCCCGTGTACATGCCCATCCAGTCTCTCGAAATGCAGGTATCCTTGATCCGATGATAATTAAGCCCCACATTCTGTAAATGTTTTTGATTTTTCCACGTTGTTACGGCCCCCTTTGTTCTTTCCCCTGTCTCCCACGTGTCGGTGCCTTTTGGACCTTAATTTAGGTCTTATTGGCCTTAATTTTGGGTCTTCTAGGCCTTACTTAAGGTCTTCTGGGCCTTACTTAAGGTCTTTTGGACCCTTTCTTGTAGGTCCCTCCCACTCTTCCTCTTTTCGGGTTCTTTGCTCTCCGTTTATGTCAAAGACATTGTGTGCATGTGTTGTTGTACCTCAAAGAGTCTTTTTAGCCAATGATAGATACTTATATTGTGAATAATACGGTGTTTCGCCAATGAAAGAGCGATCTTCATTTTTTTCTGTTTATTTAAATTAATTACGGGGGATTCAATGGGAAAATAAAAAGTGAAGGCTCTTCAATTATGACTGAAGGCGAAATTTCAGGTGGTTATTCGATGTAATTTGCATATAGCACCGCAAAGAGTTTGGAACGACCGGCAAGGACTCCTGCAACTTTAATTTAAAAGTTGGATTTTCTTAAAATTGTTTTAAATTGTTTTTTCTTCCTGTATTCAACAGTGAAATAATGGCTCTTTAAATGTCTAAAAGTACTTTCAGGAGTGCAATATGCAAATTTAGGGATGCTAAATTCAAATAAGACCGGATCGTGTCAAACAGTGGCCATTGCGGACAAGGACTCTTAAAACTTAAAATTTGAATTTAGATTGCGGTAGTCAGAATTAAGATCTAAACTTTGTATTTCCATTATATTCCTTTAAAACTTCATTTTCGATAACACGTCAAAGTACGCAATTCTCCTCTGTGCCCAAAAGTTGTAATAATAAGGATTGATTAACTAATAAGTAGAATTCTTAGTTGTCATTTTAGTTGGTACAAATAAGTAGTTTTATCTTTGATTTTGTAAAAGTAATAATTTTACACAAATAAAAAAAACTAATTGAACGTAATAATTTCACATAGCTGCGGCGGTCGGATCATTTTTTGTTCCTATGGCTTAAAAATGAGATTTCAGTCATTTTTTTATCAGAAAATTGAATTTTTATGTTTTTATACCTTTTTATTTACAATAATTCATTAAATTGTCAAGGCTTCAATAGAAATTGAAGGTTTCTTCAATAGGAATTGAAGATTAATTTTCAGCAGGAAGATGGACAGGGATGGAAGGCTAGCAGCAAAGGAGCCCCACGGCGCGCTGCATTCCACGTCGCATTTCTGTCAAATTCTCCACCGTCTCTGGCTTGGCACGGCGGGCCAGCACTCCTGAAATTTAAAATTTAAAAAATTGAGTTACGGTTGTCAGAAACAGTTTCGAAAGTTTGTAATTCCATAATTTTCCACTGCTGAAAATTTATAAAATTCAAATAATGATTGATTTTGGGCTCAGGTAAAATAAAAATGGCATATATATTCCAGTAGGCCAAGGGTGGCTAATACGATGGCCGGTCCCCTTACCAGACAAACATCGAGGGTTCGAATCCACCCTGGGTCAAACATTTTTTCTTTATAAATGACTATAACGTAATAATGTATTAAAAAGCTTTATTACCGTTATTTTTTTTTAAAGTATTTATGGTGCGATCAGACAAAATTTACTGGGGCGGATCCGAACCCTCGATGTTTTTCTGATAAAGGGTCGGTCTGCTTTTTCGCAATTTTTAAAGAACTAATTGACTTTTTTTGGAAACACACAAAGATATAAATTGAGCCAACTTAGTTTTTTGTTTTCATTTTGTCAACTGACGCAGCGCCAAGCGCCTCGCTTGATATGCTGGAGGTCACTGGTTCGACCCCCACCGCTGCAAAAATTTTGCTTTTTGTAAATTTGTCAGCCCCATGATTGGAAATAACATGTTCAACTTTCTTTTGAAAAAGACCATCCAAAATCATTCAAGAAAACCCAGTTTCAACACGTTTTGAATGTGTGTGGGTGATGTTATAGCGACTTTTCATTCTAATTACAAGGCTCCTTTTGTATATATTGAGGAGAACTTTGTATTTTCTACCATATTCACCCAAGTCTGCCGCCTAGACATGGTCAGCTGAAGAAACAAACGAGGGTGTGCCTTTCCCAAGTATCGCTAGCAGGTGGCACTTTTTGAGGCCGGTTTGTTTGTTCGCCGAGCCGCGCGAGGTCGATCGATCCTTTTGTCTGAACCGCTAATTGTATATATTAGATGCGTTTATTCGCGCATCTGCAAACGGCTTGCCGCTCGACTGGCGGCAACGAAAAACTTTAGTGAGGGAGCTGCAAAGGAGAAAAACTTCAGACTCAAAAAAAGCTAAAAAGGGAAGTGCAGAGTTTTGTGAGCGAGAATATTTAAAGAGTATTTTCCTCTTCATAGTCGACCAGTTTACCGGACAAACATCGAGGGTTCGGATCCGCCCCGGAGCAAACAAATCTTGTTTTTGGAAAATTCACTTTACATGCAAACCAGTGGTAGGAACCAAAACCGGGATGTGTGTGTGTGTGTGTGTGTGTGTATGTGTAAGAGCGTGTGAATGTGAGATACAGAGCGTGTGTATGTGAGACAGAAGGTGTACGTGTAAGAATGCGAGTGATATAATGTGTGAGTGTGTTAGTGTGTGAGTACGTGTGCGTGTGTGTGAGTGCGTAAATGGGTACACGCGCGCGTGTGTGTGTGAGCTCATGTATGTGTATGTGTGTGCATGGGGGTCCGTGAATGTTCACACGTACTTGTGTGTGAGAGAGTGTGTCTGTATGTATATATGATAGAGGGTGTGTGTGCGTTAGAGAGAGTGTGTGTGTATGTGTAAGAGAGTGTGAGATAGAGAAAATGTGCGTGTAAGAATGAAAGCGAGAGAGTGTGTCTGTGTATATGTGTGGGCGTGAGAGAGAGAGAGAGAGAAATAAGAGTGTGCGTGTGAGAGCGTGAAAGAAAGAAAGATATAGAATGTGTGTATGTGTGTGTTTATATGTACGTACGTGTATGTGTGTATGTGTATGTGAACGAATGTATATGTACGTGTGTTTTCGCGTGTATGCGTGTGTGTGTCTGTGTGATTGTGCATGTGTGTACATGTGTGTACGTGTGTGTGATAAAAGGTTCTCGCAAATCATTTGTACGCATGTTTGTCACTCCTTCAAGTAAATGCAAACAATACTAAACCATGCTCATTGAGACAATACTCTCGCCCGATCTCAAGTGGCACCCAACTGTTTCCAGGCGCTAAGTGAGGAAATAAGTCAACATTGACACAATTGTCATTACAAGATTGCATCTTCAAGGGATTTTGAGCCTTTTTTAGTTCCTTAGAAAACTTTAAATTCCTGTCAAGGTTCTCTGCCTAGTCACCTCTACAACGGAGTTCCAGGGCGTCCTCGAGGTCCTCGTAAACGGTTCCCGCCAGCTCGAGGAACACACGCCGCATTTCCATCTGAAAGACTTACGATCGTCGGCAACGGGGTCAACAAAGCGGAGATACGAGAGTTTGAGAGAAGGTTTGGGGAAAAGAGGGGTTGAAATAAAAGAAAAATCTCTCCCTCTCCCTCTCTCTCTCTTTCTCTCTTTCTCTCTTTCTCTCTCTCTCTGTCTTTCTCTTTCTTTTTCTCTCTCTCTCTCCCTCTCTCCCTCTCTCTCTCTCTCTCTCTCTCTCTCTCTCTCTCTCTCTTTCTTTCTCTCTTTCTCTCTCTCTGTCTTTCTCTTTCTCTTTCTCTCTTTCTCTCTCTCTCTCTCTCTCTCTCTCTCTCTTTCTCTCTCTCTCTCTCTCTCTCTCTCTCTCTCTCTTTCTCACTCTCTCACTCTCTCTCTCTCTCTCTCTCTTTATCTCTCTCTCTCTATCTGTCTATGTCTGTATGTATGTCTCTCTCTCTCTTTTTCTAACGGTCTCTCTCTCTGTCTCTCTGTCTGTCTCTCTCTCTCCCTCTCTTTTATTGACTTACCTGATGTTTATTGTAAAGAAGAAGCCAATCAATCCTATCTTCATTAATATTCGATTGGTCAATGTTGAATCTTAGAAGATTCTCTGCCAAACACATATCCACATCCAGGCTAATCAAATAAGGAAGAACCTTTTCCTGAAATTTGTCTATTTTCAAACCTCTTTTTCTTTCTTTTTTTCAAATTTCAATTGCCAATTTTCTTTCGGGCGAAATCTCCCGCATTTCTCTCTCGTTTTTATGACGCATAGGAAGTGGTCAGCGGGGGTCACTCCCGATATGCTAATGAGCAGATATGCGGATCTAAAGCCGGATTTCGCGGAGATTCGAGAATGAAATCGCCGAAAGAAAGAGAGCTAGCCGATGGCGGTTTTGGAATCACGATTGAAACTACAAACTAAGAAAGAAAGAAAACAAACCCGGAGTTCTTTTAAAAGTTCAGGGGCTTGTTCTCGGAGACTCATGACGTCTGAAGTGAAGTCGGCAACAAGGGCCACTATTGTGT